>JAZKJV010003442.1:0-135000 GCA_037367405.1 Ottelia alismoides | reverse complement strand
CCGACTAAAAGCCTCAAACTTCTCCCAAAATTTCCAGCCGAGACCTCCTTGTTCCTCTCCAAAATTCTGGAATCTGCAGCGGTTCTCCCTATTGCATGCAAGAGGCCTCTTCAATCTTGGATAGAATGGTACAAATCCCTTCCCTTTCCTTTCTTTCTTCTCTCCCAAATCCCCCTTTTGTTCTCCCTTTTCTCTGCTGTGAGAAATTCCAGCAGTGCTGGCGATTGGAGTTTTCTTCTCCAAAAGGCAGTACCCATTATGATTGTCCATTGAAGCAATTGTTCTTTCCAACTGCAGTAGGAACAACATCCAAAGCTGCTGTCGTTGGAGTTTGGAGCATCATTCCAGGGAGCTATTACTCCTTATTTCATCCCCAATTTGGGGGAAAACTAGGGTACCTCCTTCCCCTCCCCCTTGCTGCCATGCATGCTCATTTCCCTTGATTATATGTACAACTCCATACTTCCTCCTCTTGCTGCTTTGCATGCTACATCTACAAAATTGATCTTATGCTCATTATCGTTTCTCACACATTATAGCTTTTAGGGTTATACTGATTATGATCATATAGTTATATATATATATTGCTGGGCACTGGATTCAGAAGGACAGAAACTGAGATTTAAATGGATTATTTGAATAAACTAGATGGCCATTAACCACTATTGATCAGTCAGAACCATCCCCAGAACTGTTTTGTTGTTGGTAAACAAAACTAATATGTCTCTGCTATATTGTGGAATACATTACAGTACTGTTACCGAAGTATACTATCTTAGGAATTTCCATTTTTATTTAACTTTAAAGTATATAATTATGAAGGAATCTATGCTGATTAGATATGTTTAACTCTCAAATACCCATGTACGTTAACCAATTTGATGCCGAACTATTTATTTGATTATGTTATCTTTAATAAAATCCAGTAATTAAACTGTACCCTAGTACAGAATTATGAATTTGTAAATTTTAAATCTGTTATACTTTGAAAACCTTTCTATACCGGATGAAGGAGAAAGTAGTTGATCATTAAGCACATTGAAAGATGATAGACACCATTAGGTATAGTTTTGGTAACCGGTAGTATCATATATATATATATATATGTGTGTGTGTGTAATCCTCTCATGTAAACACACAACTAACAAAGAAAAAGAAAAGAAAAAGAAAAGAAGGGAAAATTTTAAGAATATTACAACAGTAGATATTGTTCTAAGAGTTAACTTGTATGTTATGTTTTATATGAGTCGAGTCATCTACTTATTTGTGTAATCTGAGGGCCACTAAGTGGCACTGATATCAATTTTGAGAATAATAAGGGGGATGCATTGATACGGACATAAGTAAACTATCTTAAATCTATTTCCTTATTCAACTTATACACCCTCTTTATTATATATGTATATAAAATTTTTAGGACTAGTCAAGATCTACAACCGTTCTTGTAAAAAAAAAAATCAAAGTTTTATAGTTTAGGAGAGAACACACAAAAACACTGAAAAAGAGTAAAGATCCTAGATAGTGTTGTAAAGATTGTCCTTAGGCCAATGTTAAGTTTAAGATTGTTATACATGTCCATAAGTATAAACATAGTATTTAAACTTTAAGCTCAGACTACTAAATAACACAAATTGTGGATTAGGCATGTTCTTGTTGGTTTAAAGTTCAACATGAGTCGATCTACATTTAGATGTTAATTCTCCTTGAGATTCATAATATAGAAAAGACATACAATTGCTACTTGAACACTAATACTATGACAGATGCAAGATTTCTAGATAGTGCATACCACAACAAGAACACTTGCTCATATAAATTTGAGACAATCATGACAATCATCTTTTCGTAATCAACCTTTCCTTAAGAGTGTTAAAAAGACAAATATACCTATCTTTAAGATTGATGAGTTGGTTGTGAGGCTTAGCTCACTCTTTTAACTTATGGAATTACATCCAAAGATTCTCATCTATATAAGCTACATATTTGGAATAAGGATAAAAGTGTGGTTTTGACCAGTTTAAGATCACTATGATTAAGAAGCCCCAATCGATTGATCTTGAGTAAAATCTTCTATACTGCTAATAATATATGATGACAAAATATCTATATCTGGAAATCTAACCACAGAAGAGGTTGAAAGGGGATCGAGTAGTTAAGCAAATACAATTGACCACGAATCAGTAATGACTTATAAATTATTGTGCCGGTCATGATGCTCCTTTACACTTGACCGTGCGAGGGCGCGGTGACCCTCAACTGGGCGGGAGAATAGGAAGCCCAGTTTGGGCAGCGGCCGCCAAGTGCGCGGGTCTAGGATCCCAGTCCCCCTTCGGTTTTTAACGTGAGCTCACAGTGTTTTTAACACCTCGTTGGGATCCCGACTTTAGACCAGTTCCGCTGACCCTGTTTTAGGATACCCAGGCGGGGGATCCTTGGTTTTCAGTTTTACGTGCGAGCTCGGTTGCCCGTTACCGGTCGGGCTGTTTTCTAGAGCGACTTTTCCGGGAAGTCCCTCTCACCCGTCTCAGTGGCGTAGTTTGGGAGTGTAGACCTATCCCTCTATTGGACCGTCCTTCCAATTAGAGGGCGAGACGGAAGAGCCCTTTTGTTGGCTTCTTCACCGCTTGAGTTTTTCTGCGCCAACAGACTTGGCGATGTTACATCATCCATATCTATATCATTTAGAGTTACATTTGAGACTGTTGCACTAAGGTTTGAAGGGATTGATACTACATCCAGATCATCCATCTCCATATCCATACCATTTAAAGCTACATCTGAGACTGTGGCACTTAAGGTTTTAAGGGATTATAATTAAAATTAAGTAACTGGAAAAGATACTAATCTGATTCAAAAATCCCTTTAAGTTAGTGATGTTGGGAACTTAGTTAGGATGCATTACACAACACCGCATGCCTACGGAGGCCCCCCAACCCTAAGATGTTCCCCAAGTCTTAGAGTCATAGTGTGAGGTTTCACAAGAACCAAGACCACAGACTATCCACTAACTTAAAGGAGTAACTAGACTTCAGAATTTAATGATCCATTATATCTTCTCATCTATTTTTTCCCATCATCAAAATCCAGACATATGATCTCTGAGTAATATGAGAATAAAATATCATACTTATGATCAATTAGTCACCATAGAAATATACTCATGTGGGAAATGTTGGGATAATGGCTGATCACAAGAGGTGCTTGCTAGAAATTTGGAACCTTTTACATTTGCAAGTAGAAATAAATTTTAAAATTGAGTTGCTCATGCCTCTCTACTTGCTTTCTTTTGTAATTTAATAAATGCCTGTTATTTTTATATAAGTTTTTGGGAGGTACCAGCAACCGCTGACGCCTTTTCTTCCTTGCACGCTTGGCAGGCAAACAGCCTGCAGTTCAGTAGCTATACATGGATTCAGAAGATAAATTTTATACCCAACGGTATGGTTTATTTTGTGCTAGTTTCTGTTCAATGTATAATGTATTATGTTTCTTTCTCTTCAGTCAGATTTTGGGATATAATGTATGTACTGTCAGACTTTGTACATGTAAATATATGGAAGTTGATGAAATGAAATAAGATTTTGGTGACCATTGTTCTATGTGTTTGTGGTTATAAATGTTGATTGTGAATGTCAGATGAAATTGTTTCATTCGCGAAAAATTTCATCGTACTTTCAGTTGCTTAATGCGATAGAAATGAATGTTGTAATGCAAAATGTGTGATTAACGGGTACCCAGATCCTAGGGGGTTCACAGTTTGGTATCAGAGCAGTGGTACCCCGATACGCACATTCGCAGTATTTCAATTCCGATCGCATTAAGTTCTCAGATAACGGCAGTCTTCTGACTTGTCGTAAGTCTGAAAAGGGAAATTGACATTCATATTCAAATACCACAGTTGTCACCAATTTCATTAACTTTCATATTATATCCCAAGAGGAGAAAAGCATATATCATATTATCTGCGAACCATCGATTTTATGACTAAAAATGGTTCTCATGCAGAGCCATGTCATCCCGACCAGACCAGGAGATGACTAACCAACTAGTACACATACTGACTACTCTTGTCAACCTTTCCATGATCTACTTAATTCTAGTATGGCACACTCTTTTCTTGCTTCGAGACTACTAAGCTTCTTTAGGTAGAGTCGTAGGAGACTCTCTCTTCTCCGTATCACATCCGAGGGCCAGGTGGCCAGTTATTTGTCATATCCTGATAGTCAAGCAATTGCCCATACTTATTGACGGACACGAGATGCTCGCAGATTGTCTACTTCTACGGCTTGATGAGTTTGACTTAATTTTGGGCATGGATTGGCTATCTACTCACCATGCACTTGGTTAATTGCTTTAGGAAGACGGTTGTCTTCAAAATTACAGATTTACCCGAGTTCACTTTTGAGAGTGCTATACATGACTCCACCACGAGTACATTTCAGTGTTGCGAGCTCAGCGACTTGTTGATCAGGGTTGTGATTCATACCTTGCATTTGTTCGGGAGGTATCTGATCAGGAACCGATGATACAAGACATTCGAGTAGTATCAGGATACCCATATGTGTTTCCTGATGATCTACCAGGATTACCTCCTGAGAGAGAGATTGAGTTCGAGATCACATTACTACCAGACACCCAGCCGATCTCGATGGCTCCTTACCGTATGGCACCAGCTGAGTTGCGGGAGCTAAAGGTGCAGTTGCAAGAGTTACGTGATTCAGGATTCGTGAGACTGAGCATTTCACTTTAGGGTACTCCGGTTTTATTTGTCAAGAAGAAGGACGGATCCATGAGGTTGTGCATTGATTACCGGCAGCTGAACAAGAGAACGGTGAAGAACCGTTATCCTTTGCCGTGCAGCGATGATTTATTTGACCAGCTCCAGGGATCTTCGGTGTTCTCGAAGATCGATCTTCGCTCAGGCTACCATCAGCTGAGGATTCGCGAGTCGGATATTTCAAAAAAAAAAAAGCCTTTAAGACTCACAATGGACACTACGAGTTTGAAGTCGTTTGGACACACCAATGCACTTGTAGCTTCATGGATATGATGAACAGGATCTTCTGTCCATACTTGGACAAGTTTGTAGTGGTGTTCATAGATGATGTGCTCATATATTCACGAAATGAATGTGATCCTGCAAATAATCTACGGATCGTCTTAGATACATTACGGGAGCACAAGCTATATGCTAAGTTGAGCAAGTGTAAGTTCTGGTTATCGCAGGTCTCATTTCTGGGCATGTCATTTCTGGAGCAGGCATCGCAGTTGATCCTGCGAAGATTGAGACAGTCATGTCTTGGGAGCAGCCCAAGACTGTTACTCAGATTCGGAGTTTCCTCGGACTAGCAGGCTATTACAGACGCTTTGTCAATGGATTTTCATGCATCGTTCGTCCTCTGACACGACTGACGCAGAAGGGAGTTCCATTCATTTGGGACGATTCATGTGAGCAGGCCTTCCAGACACTGAAGGAGAGGTTGACTACAGCGCATATTCTTGCTCTTCCTTCAGGCACTCAGGACTATGCAGTCTACATAGATGCATCTAGAGAAGGTCTGGGAGCAGTGTTGATGCAGAGAGGACAGGTGATTGCTTATGCATCACGGCAGTTGAGACCGCACGAACAGAACTACCCCACACATAACTTGAGTTGGCGGCAGTTGTCTTCGCCTTGAAGATCTGACACCACTACCTATATGGGGTGAATTTCGAGATCTTTACAGACCACCAGGATTACTGCAGTCTCTCCCCATTCCCGAGTGGAAGTGGGAAAGCATTTCTATGGATTTTGTTACGAGATTGCCGGGAAAAACCAGGTGGCCATGATTCCGTTTGGGTCGTTGTTGATAGGTTGACCAAGTCTAACCATTCATACCTGTCAACACGACTTACACTCCATCCAAATTGGCCAAGCTCTATATGCAAAACATCATCAGACTTCACGGTAGACCACGAGAGGTGGTGTTTGACAGGGATTCGAGATTTACATCGTATTATTGGCATCAGTTCATGTCAGCACTACAGACAGAGCTGAAGATGAGTTCTGCATATTCCATCCGCAGACAGATGGACAGAGTGAGCGCACATTCAGACACTAGAGGATTTGCTTCGCGCATGCTCTTTGGAGTAGGAAGGGATCCTGGAAGGACCATCTACCGTTAGTAGAATTCACGTACAACAACAGCTATCACTCCAGTATTGTATGGCACCATTCGAAGCCCTATACGGGCGAAGATGTCTTACACCTCTCAGTGGCAGGAGGTAGGTGACCATGCTCTCTACTCCGAAGATCTCTTGGAGGATACTGCGAGAGCTGTTGATCTTATGAGATGGAGCTTCTGACGGTACAAAGCCGCCAGAAGAGCTATGCAGACCGTCGGAGAAGAGATTTGGAGTTCCAGGTAATCCAATCTTTCCTCTTCATCCATTCAAAATATAACATACGTATGACATCTAAATAATCACATACTAATGACATCCCTGTAAATTACAAGTGGGAGATTGGGTATTCCTCCGTGTATCTCCTATGAAGGGAGTGCAGAGATTCGGTGTTCGTGGCAAGTTGGCGCCACGATTTGTTGGACCTTTCGAGATTCTGGCTCGTGTAGGAAATGTGGCATACTAAGTAGCCCTTCCTCCACATCTTTCTAGTATTCACGACGTTTTCCACATATCCAACCTGAGGAAGTATGTGCATGACCCTCGGCACATCATCAGTTACGAGAATCTTGACGTAGAGTCTGATCTGACTTATGAGGAGAAGGCCAATCCAGATACTTGACCATGCTGTAAAGAAGCTTCGCAGCAAAGAGATTTCATTGGTCAAGGTTTTGTGGCACCTTCACGGCGTCGAAGAGGCAACGTGGAAGACTGAAGCTGACATGAGAGCCAGACATCCACATCTTTTCTAAATGCAATCATCAAAACAAGCTTTGTAATTAGATACATGATAAATATATGGCTTGTTTTCTCTTTGAGGTTTTTATGGGTTCAAAACCCTTTGAGGTTTTTATGAACATATGAAATTCAGACAAAACACCTAATGATCTTAACTCGAGTCTTGAGGACAAGACTCCCTTTGAGGTTTTTATATCAACTAAAATCAATTTTAGTCAAATAAATAATATTTTGATTAGCTAATTATCTTAAGATGGACAAGTCACATTGCTAGTCGTCTATTTTAAAGTCCAACCATCATATCCAACCTCTATGGTTATTTGCCAACTTAATGATTGATTAACTGTTTCTTCACTCGAAGAACATCTTAATCTTCCACTGACATTGATCAGCTGTTGATTAATCTTGTTTTCCTAACCCATACCCTCAAACATAGTTCCACATCTAAAATTTACAAAGTGTGAGAGTGGGTTATAAGTGGTGGTGATTTCTATTTGATAACTTGAGCTTAAGCATTTTGGGTGGTTGTCAATAGATCCATTTGGGATCGAACCCAACAAGTTGTCAAGGTCAATTTTCCTCGATAACGGATCGGAGATCTAAGCTCAGGATGTTACAAATGATACCCGAGTCAATTTTTCTCTGATAGTGGAAATGACTAACCGAGAGGTGGAGTCACCCCTAAAAAGGATAAGAGGAAATAGCTACCCAGAACATGCAACCGCCACTGTCACTGGATGGGCCATGTAGCAATGAGAACATTGTGAATATAAGTGGGGGAGGTTGTAAACCCATACCCTCAAACATAGTCCCACATCTAAAACTCATAAAGTGTGAGAGTAGGTCATAAGTGGTGGATTAATACTTGATAATTTAGGCTTAATCATTTTGGGTGGTTGTCAATGTATACATTGAGCCTGAACTCAACAAGTTGTCAGAGCCAGTTTTCCTCGATAACGGACCGAGAACCTAAGCTTGGGACTAGGGATGAGCATGGGCCGGGCCCTGAGGGGCCCAGAGACCCAAGCCCATTTAAAAACTTCGGGCCTTAGATCGAGCCTAGGCCCGCATAAATTTTTTTGGTTCGGCCCAAGCCCAGGCCCGACTAATTCCTATGGGTGGGGCTTGGGCCAGCCGACCCATTTCCACCCATTGTCGATTATTAACTTTTGTTTAAAGTCAATCTCAATTCAAGTTAGGCGAGATAAAATTGTTTAAAACCTACGGCATAATACTTGTGAAACAACTAAACTCAATTCCATTGGAGAAGATTTCTCATTTTATACAAATGCACCCAGTGTTAGATACCATAGATGTCTCTCATTACAGAAATTGAAAGAGCAAACCAAACTTACACATTTAACAACAATAGGTGCACCATGCACTGCATGTTAAAAAAATGGGCGTAATGCCCATATTGGATAAAGGTTCAATATATAAAATATCATGATGGAGAAAAATACTAAGAAATTCAAGAATAACCAGCAGAATATAAACCATAGACTAATTAAGGAAAATTAATTTCGAATTGAAATATAATGATCATCAACTCATATGTCCCACACATGACTTTCTTGATTTATAAACATTGTATGAAGACATGATACATGAACAGGGTGTGCAAGTAACAGGTGAGAGTTTCCAAACATGTAAGATACGGGAAGGGTTCGAGTCCTCTTCGGGCCGGGCCCTTGGACTGGGTCGGGCTAGGCCGAGCCAAGCCCAATCCCGGCCCAAAAAAATTTTGGGCCTAAATATTGGACCCTAGCCCGACCCATTGTTTGTTTGGGCTTGGACCAGGCCAGGCTTTTTAGGCTGAGCTTCGGGCTGGACTAGACCGGCCCAACCCCATACTCATCCCTACCTGGAATGTTACATTGCATATGTCCTCATCAGTCGATTAACATAGACTTCTTTCAATTAATTCTTATATCCTAAACTAATCATTTTTAATTTCTCAAACAACTCGTTAGCCTGGTGGTTTTAAACCAGATCGGACCAGCTAGTCCAACCAATGAACTGAACTTGAGCATGCCCAGTTATCTGGGTTATACGGTTCGGTTCGATTTGGGATTTTTTGGACTGATTACTGGTTCAATCGGTTATCTACTCTCTGGTTCAATCGGGTCAACCAAATCAAATTTGAAATTCAAATTTTATTTTATTCAAAAATATTTCTTTTCTTGAAATTTAGCCCTTGACCTTTAGTTTATCTTAACCGCTTGCTGGGCAATTCAATCACTACAACTTCTTGTTACGAATTGATCCTAAAAATTATTATTCTATTATAATCGGACAATTTTAGTTTAACTATTACATATGTGTAATGCTTAATGTTGCATATTTTAAAATATTGTATACGTAATGTCTGATATTTCCATAATACCTGATATTTACGTAATGTATGCATTTTTAGTAACTATAAGTAAAAGGGTAAAATGGGGCTGCCCCCAGGGAGTAGCCAACTTGGCTACTCCCACCCCTATTTTTCCCTCATTTTTTTATTTTTTGGGAAAATAAAAATTTGTATATTCATCATTATATCCCTCTCACATTCTATTAAAATTTCGTCAGAAACAGAGACTCCTAAGCCCTCCATGCAGACGTCATTTTTTTAACGGTCGCAGGATTTTTTAAATCGACCATGTTTGGATGGAGGTCGTAGGAGTCTCTGTTTCTGACGAAATTTTAATAGAATGTGAGAGAGATATAATGATGAATATACAAATTTTTATTTTCCAAAAAAATAAAAAAATTACGGAAAAATAGGGGTGGGAGTAGCCAAGTTGGCTACTCCCTGGGGGCAGCCCCATTTACCTCTAAGTAAAATTATGTATGTCATATATGTATCCATTTAGAGATATCATATATTATATAGGGTTTTTATCACTTGTGCTCCTCTGAGATATTCAAATATCAGTTATGCCCCTCCCTTTTTCGTAATATAAGTTATGCCCGGACTTCTTGACGTTCTATCACTTGTACCCTCCGTTACTTTCATCATCTATAAGTGAAACTTAACCATATTTTTTTCAAACCATGGTGAGGTTAAGAGGGACATAACTATACAAATAGTCTCGCACACATCCCCCTCCTCCGTCCCATCCTCCTCCACCGCACACGGCCTCCGGTCTCCTCCTATGTAGGCTCTCGAACTCCAGATCTATCTGATATCTTCTTCAAGAAGTTGTAGCAGCCATCGCAGATTCATCATCATTGGATTCCTGTCAACAAGAGGGTCGAGGTACAATCTGGAGCAGAACCTTACGGACATCATGATGGAGCACAACCTGATCAGGTGGCGGAGGGAGGAGAATGGGAGTGGAGGAGGGTGGTGGATCTGGGCAGAGGAGAGGACGGCGAGAAGGAGAAGGCTGGGGTGGAGGAGATGAGGGGGAGGAGGAGGCTGGGTAGAGGAGGGGGGGGGGGGAGGAGGGGGGATGAGGAGGAGGCTATGGGGGGAGTGTGGGAGGAGGGGCGAGGAGGAGGCCGGCGGCCATGATCCCCTACCTGCACCAAAACTTGAACTCGGGGAGGCAGTGGATGAAAGGCGTGAACTCGTCAAAGCACTTGGTGGCAGGACGTACACGGACGCCACCCCGAGCGCCCCCATCCACCTCCCCATGGAGTGCGGTGTGGACCTGTTCAGGTAGTGCTGGAAGGCCTTTGAGAACTCACTCCTCCACCTCGCTCGCGGCACCGATGCTATTAGAAGGATCCAAGCTGGAATCTGGTGGAAGGATCGCGCCTTCCATGCTAGATGCAGATCTGCCTCTTCGGAGCTCGGGTTAAGATTAGTCTTTGGGGTCATTCTACAAGGAAAAGAGGCAAGGATGGAGCAAAAGAGGAAGAATGGGGGAATTTGGGGGCGGGGAAGGAACATGGGCTGGAGAGGTCACGTGGATGGGGCCGGGTAAAGGGACTGGAGGAGGAAGTTGGGTTCGTTAGAGGAGGATAGAGAGGAAGGAGAGGGGGAGGAAAGACTTCTCAACTCTTTTACTTAAATTTAATTTCCTTGTATCCTTAAAGTTAAGATCTGTTTGCATTGCGAATGGACGGTAACTAATCCGAATGGCACAAATGATAGAATGACAAGAAGGCGGGGACACAATTGATATTCCAATAAAGAGAGGAGCATAATTGATGTCGGAATATCTCAGAGGGGCACAACTGATAAAAACCCTATTATATAACTATCTCTGTATATTTTGTTTATTCACACGAGTTTGTTTAAATCTATCTGGTCGTGTATGTACATTTAAGTATTTACAACATATGTAGTTGCAAATATTTGTACATAAAAATACATAATATTAAAAAAATAAGATTTGCATGGCACTTACAATTTTATAACTTGTGCACTTCTTAATTTCTGCTATGCCCCTCCATTTTTTGTGTAATACAAGCTATGCCCTTACTTCTTATGAATTCATAGTTTGTAAAAAGTCAGAGGCACAATTAATATTACAAAAAAAGGAAGGGTATAACTGATACTGCACAAGTTAAGGACTCAAGTAATAAAATTCCTTTAATCGTCATTGTCATTTCTTTCGATATTAAAGAAATAACAACTAATATTATTTGCTGTGAAATTATCATTTACTATTGTAATGAGCAATGAATGTCATATTCGTTGTTAAATGTTCATAAAACGATGATTTTTCCGTTGACTCATTCATCAAAATATGTACTAATCGCTGCTAAATTTGACAACGACCAGGAGAAAAAGTGAACGAATAACAGTTATTATATGATTCGTTGCAAGGAATACAACAACAAATATGATATATTCACCGGATGAATTTAAGTAATCAAGCAACGAATAATACTTGATGTTGTATATTTAACTACTGAAGCTATAATGACAACACGTATTAAATCACCCGTTATCTTAGGTCAGTTTTGCTACGACAAGAGTTCATCACAAGTTTGGACGATTGCACCAGTCATCCGTATCAGCGTAGAAAGGATTTGCTCGTTCATCTTCATAAACCCTAATTCCAGCACGATTCCAAACCAGCACACAACCTGGGAAGGGAGGGAGGATTTCAAGCAGAGAAGATCCTCTACTGTTACAGCCCGTGCTGCAACGTAGAGGATCCGTTGGATGGGAATTGGACGGCTCCGAGATGCATGCCGACCGTCCCATCCCCATTGCCATGGCTGCTACAACAGGGGATCCGTTGCCGGATTTCAGGAAGCATCCAACTACAGCTAATACGGCGCAAGATCTCTCTTAATCTAAGAATCAAATTCCAAGCTACGCGAATCCCCAGAATCCATCCGTCCAACGACACGGAACAAAGCGTTCGAGTAGAAGAAAAGGCAACGAATATTTGGCGGAGCAAGCTTCCCCAAGCACAGATCTTGGAGCGTGGCGTGTGATTTCACGTTCCCCTCCTCCACTTGCACCCGTCCCTACTCGTCGCAAGATCCGATGCGCCTCGGCCAAATTCCATGCATGGGATCCACCAATCCACCAACCAAACCCTTCACAATCATCAACAGATATATGATATCAAAACCCTAGAAGACAAAGGAGCAGTGGACCCTTCTCTCTCTTCTAACGACACACGCACCACCAGTACCCGCGAGGACGAGGAGGCTTCACGGCGAGAACAAAGCTGGGCGTGGCTCCAAGCTCATGTGGGTTGTGGGGACTTCGCATATGTAAATTAATGCTTTTCTTACGATTAACTGTCTGTATATGATTGGAGGAGTGCAACAAAAGCAGGACAGATGTGCTGGCAAACACATCGAACTTGGACTCTTTACCCCTCGCTTGCTGTTGTTAATTATCTGTGCATGCTCTCGTCAGGTGGGATCTTTAAGTGATCTGACTGAGTGATAGTTAATCCCACAGAGCAATAATAGAAACAGTAACAACATAGTTAGGTAATCATCTCTGGTGCTTACAACAGCCTCACACAAAACTATGGCACGCTTGCTTAATACCCATGCAGGTTATGAGTAACCCCGTTAGATAAAACCTAATAAATGAACAGATTTCGATCACATCCAAAGTATTGACTGATGGAAGAAGTTAACTTCTGTCGAGGCTATCTGTTTCCTGCAGAATCTACTACTACAAATTTGGAAGGATTCCACTGATGACAGTGACAGGTAGAGAGGGGGTTCATCCTCTTTCCCTATCTTCTCCTGCGTGTCTGTGACTGTGAGCGTTCCAACCCACTGTGGAATACCTCACTAGTTTAAAATCATAGTAAATTTTCAAATACCGAGCCCAGGTAAGTAAGAGGTTAGTAAAAAAAAACCTGTTCTGCTTCAATGATAAGGTTTTTTCATGGTAGTGACCTCTGAGACAATGATCAGTGCGATTTGAGAGAATCCATCACATGCTTTCGTCACGATCACGATATTATGACCATTATATGAAGTTCCCAAACTGAAATTTTGCTTAATTATCACGTCCCACATGTAGTTTCACTGCTAATAACAAGTGAGGTATCTCTAGGGTCTGCATCACGATCACGATAAAGTTCCACGACTAAGATATGCTTTCCTTGCAAGTTAACCAAGTGGCCATTTCTAGGGATTAAGTGGTGATATCCTATTTTTAGAGGCTACCTTTTATTTAACCATTTAACTTTTCTTTAGCATACCATGTATTTCATCATATTTACATCAATATTTCTATTACCCACCCAATTTCACATCGATTCTTAACATTACCGTCTTTCAACACAAATCACAATATCATCCAATATAATCTCCATCGATCAATATGATTCATGGTATTTTGTTTGTCTGTCACATCTATATTGGTTTAGGTGTCATTTTCAAATACATACAAAAACAGAGGTTGCAATAAGGGCTGTATATGATGATAAAATATCCATTACAACATGGGATCAATTTCCCTTGCTTGGTTGTTAATTAACTTTCGGCTGAATCTTTGAGCAGGAATATTACAGCTCGGTATATTACGCAATCAGGTTGTTTTCATGAGAGATCACAGCTGTCGGATGGTGATCTCGTGGTCAAAATAGTTACAGCCCTCCATGCAGGAATAACCCCTGGAGCAGAAGGGGGTGTTGTGATCTGCTTTCATGATCAGTTTATTAGACACATTGGTTTTTGAAAAACGATCTGTTTTTCATGAGAGGTCATGGTCGTCAGATGATGATCTTGTGGTCTTAAATACATCACTCCCTGTTTTCATAACTCATATCTACATGCCCAAGCATGATTGAGGTGTAAGGAACAAGTGTGATTTATATATCCATCCTTCTTGTTCGATTGGTTTGATAGAGGTGACACGGTAAACGATAAAGTATGTAACCATCTTATTTTGCGGTTGACATGGGATGAAGTCCGCTTATCCTTCTTATGAGACAACGGAACCTTATCTCTAATCCAAACATTGTGATTCAATAATCCTTCTGAAACAAGAAAGAAACTCGGGTGCGGGGACATGTCAACTCTCCGAAACTCAACTTTCAATTCCTGCAGACTGAAAGGAATTGGATACAATTCCAGAATATAGTGAGCAGAAATGTTGAAACAGATGTATGATTCTCTACAGATCCGATGCCACTTGATAGAGAATGGAATATGAATGGACCTAAATCATCAACATGTGACTATATGCTATCAATTGTCCGCATATCGTTTCAGTATCATAAATTGACTTTTCTGGGTATCCAATTCCATAATGTTCAATAATACATGATAGTGACAGTTTTTGAACTCGTATTCAAAGTCAACAATTTTTCAAAGATGCTTTCAGAATGCAGTATCCATTCCTGCACGTTCAAACACCACCAGGATGCACTAACCAATTATCTGCATGTGTAGCAGATCTGGTTTCATCCCTCTAATCCACTCGGATTTAACAACTTCTAGCCGGTTAAAAGAAACTGCACAATCAGTAAATTATCGATCCATCATGCTGATTCATTAGAAAGATTTCTGAGGTCATCTGGAAAACTGAAAAACCACTGTTGCAGTTAACTCTGGAATAAGTCTGCCCTCCAAATATTTACAACTGTATTCTCATAACGTACCGATCAAGTCGAAGAATCCTGAGCCATCTCTGTAAACCGTTAACACTTGCAATGAACGGCAACGCCGCAATAAGACTGCTGACAGCCTGATAAACCATGAAACAGAGCACAAATTCTGTAGATGCCAATTTTTTTTGTACCAATAAGATGAATGATAATTCCCCAACAATCCATTAACTGCTGCCCATAGCGAATGCACCAGCAAAGGGATTCAAAGATTAACTGGTTTGTGATGTAAACCATCATCTTTTTTTTTCTAATTCCAATGTAATAATCAAGATGTTTTGGACAGCCATTTCTTTTGAGATGTTTGATGTACCTATAGTCCTAAATTAAAGACCATTGAATACATTTAAAAAAAATCCAAGAATTATATAATTACATATAGAAGCCTGAAGTAGACAACGAACTTGGAATAACCCATAAAGAAACCTTGATATTCCTAACGAAGTCAAACAATGGGGATAAAATCAAAAGCTACAGGGTATTAATAAGAATGCAGCCAAAAGCTTCAAAAGCTTCTCTTTTTATAAAGAATAGCCCACCCATGTCAACAAGCTAATGTGAACCCCTGCAACATTTATGTTCAAATAAATCCACACCATATAGATTACAAACTATCTCCATCAAAGCCTTCCCCACATATAGATGGACGTTAACTTTTCTTGCAATAAACAATATAGAGACAAGTTCAAAGAAGATATAGAATACTACCACTGGTCTATGTTGTTGACTTTTCCTGATGCAACCATACTGTCCATTGATATCTTGCTTGCAGCAGCTCCAAATAATACCGATACAAAACTTAAGACGCATATCATCATATTCCACAATCTTAACTAAAGAATAAAGTTGCATATACAGAATTAGTGGGATTTCTCCTCCATCGTTCTCGCAAGGCTCAAATCACTGGACAAGCAACAGGATAATCATCCTTTAATCTTTCTGATGAGAAGACAATGAAGGACAAAAAGAGATGCTGATTTAATTTATGTCATCCTGGGGATACCAACTTGAGAAAAAACCTTACCTAACACCCTTTCCTTCAAATGAAGGTAAAATAACATGGAATCCGATATTAAGAAGGTAATCAATACCTCCCTAGAAACTGGAAGTAGAAAAAATAGCGTGCGCATCTCTTTTGCCTCATCCGTCTGTCAAGTGCAAAACCAAATATTGGATGTGGAAATCACCATCTACCCATTTTTTCTCCAGCAGCAAATCCACATCATAGAATGCCAACCTAGTATGTAGTTAAGAACATGGATAGAAATTGCAGATGAGGACTAGCCCTTCCTTAGCAAAAGCTTCTGCCCAGACCAAGCATAGGATATGCGACAATCACACCTTACCTCACACTCTTTTCCTACAAAGCAAGCACCCACCGCCGAACATGTTCATAACAACAAAGTAAAGATTCAGATGGATTGGATAAATCCAAACTAAATTGAGCAAGGGCAGCAATAAATTTGGAAGGTCCATTCCAAATTGGCCAGAAAATGCAGGTGGGACTTGCTTCTCCTGAGCCCCTAATCTTCAGTCAAACTGCAACAAAGGATGGGATGGGTCACCCTCATTCAAGAGAGGTCACACCCTACCGAACTTTTTTTCCACAAAACTGAAATCACAAGCTTTGAATGAGACAATGAAACCCTACAACCAACGCAACCACCCACGACCAAATCACCACCCTTCCACACTCATATTCCATTGACCCCAATAAAAACAACGTCCCGTCATGACAATCACCTGCACAAGGATCTAATCTCATATATGGAACATTCCTATAATTGCACACTGTCATCTAAACAGGTTTGGAAACACAAGCTCACCTCTCTCAAAGACCATGGTGTGTTGGACAGAAAAAGGTCCAAGATTCCCCTTGTCTTCCTCTCCCTATCCGTTCTGGACAGCTGTTCACGTCCTGTACCCATAGTGGAAATCTAGTTCAAGCTCCCTCCTTTCCCTTGCTTTCCATCTACAATGTCCATGTCCTGTTCACAGGTCAATGCAAGGTTCAATCTGGCACAGCAACTAACCCGGAAAATCCTTAAACAATCAACATGACCAACATGGCAACAAGCAACGCTATCTAAAGATGAAGAAAAGATAAACCAACATAACATAGAAATTTTGTAAAGAAAGATCGATGGCCGTTGAAATTTCCATTTACCCAATTCCGAGAAAACAATAATACATGATTTTTCAACGTCAAACAAGCGAATCAGTCGCGAAGACGGGCGAAAGGCGAAGACCCGCATGAGGAATCGGCATTTTCCGGCGGAATCAGTCGGCCCTGGGGGAGGTGACGGGGAAGAGGGGGAGGAGGCGAGGTGGGTCGGCGCTGCGGGGGGAGGGGTGGAGGAAGAATCCCTTCTCGGCGATGGCTCGCTCCTCAGCGGAGACGGGGGCTGGGGAGAAGGAGGAGTTGGGGACGAGGGTGGTGACGGGGCTGCTGAGGGAGAGGGAGGGGAAGTCGAGGATGGAGGGGGAGCGGGGGCTGGAGGTACATGAGGGGTTGAAGAGGCCCGGGACGAGGGGGTTGATCTTGAGGCTCTTGAAGCTGCTCTGCCGGCGCTCGTAGAGCTTGAAGGAGGGGCGTTTGGCTGGCGGGATGGGGCTGCGGGTGGCGATAGTAGGCGGCGGGGGCGGCGGTGGCTGGTGGTTCTTGGTCTCGGCGGAGCCTGTGAGCATCTGGACGACCTGCTTGAAGGAGGCGGGGTCGGCCTGGACGAAGGTGGTTGGGTAAGGAGAGGTGGTGGTGGTGGAAGGGTCGGATCTTGGTAGGGACTTGGGGGTTGTGGGCAGCAGTGATAGCGGCTGGTGGGTGTGGCTTCCATTGCTGCTGCTGGTGGAGGCGGAGGAAGGGGTCTTCGGAGAAGAGTCCTTGGTTTCTTGGTGGGTCTTCTCCATGGATGCTTCCCTGCTCTTCTTCTCCTCCTCGGTGGTGGTGGTGTTGTGCTGTGGAGGGGGTGGAAAGAAGAAAAGGTGTGCAGTTTTGATGTGAGAAAGGGGCCGGTGATGGTAGGGGAGGCATTTATTCTTTCCCCTGCAATTTTCAAACAATTTTGATTTTTTTCAATTTACAAAAATAATCGTTTTATTTGTGATTTCCATCCTAATACAAAAATAATTAAGTAAAAAAAATAAGAATCTTCCTCCAAAAAAACTATGTGCATGGAGACATGCAATTGATTTATCTTCTAACTCGAATGAAAGAGGCGAACTCGCAACGACGAAAAATAATACTTCTACTTGCGGCGCTCAAAGATCGAAGCGACAGTCGATCCCACCCATTACAACGGTCAGTTGTTCATGTTCAAGTAAAGAGAGGTAAAATGACTAGGTGACATGAGGGAGAGGATCCTCTGCTGTAGTGGTTTTTGCAGCAGAGGTGCTGTAAACGCGAATTCGTTTTTTTTGTGATTTGGATTCTAAAATCCAACCTTATAGATTGAATCTTAGGTTAATGATCTACATATCCTCCAAATTTTGCTTAAATCCGATATTGTTTGCTATTTTATCTTAATGGTCAAACAATGGATCAAGATCTAAGCAACATGAACTCCATTTAAAAAAGAATGGAATCTTGAACTGTTAAGATAAAATAGCAAACAATATCGGATTTAAGCGAAATTTGGAGGATATGTAGATCATTAACCTAAGATTCAATCTATAAGGTTGGATTTTAGAATCCAAATCACAAAAAAAACAAATTCGCGTTTACAGCACCTCTGCTGCAAAAACCACTACAGCAGAGGATCCTCTCCCGTGACATGATGGTGCACAGAAATGCAAGTAATACATTAATTCGACAAGTAATATCTGAACCGCGGCATTCGTCAGCTCAAACTTTAGTGTGTGCTAGATTGGAACATAGATTGGGTGTTGGTATGTTGTGATTTATCAAAGTACAAAACACATATGCCTCTCTCTCTCTCTCTCTTTTACAAAGGAAAATTAGTTGGGTAAATTACAATTTAGTCCCCATCTATAGGTCCGATCTCAAAATGGGCCCCGATCTTTAAATTATAACAATTCAGGTCTCAGGATCACTTAGGAAATGAAAATTTTGACGTTCATGACGAATATGCCCTTGTTGAGAAGGGAATGGGGGTTGTTGGGTTCCAACTTCTAAACAATGGTATACTCGTCATTAGCCCTAAAAAGTTCCTTACCTTAATGATCTTGGAACCTGAATCGTTACAATTTAAAGATCAAGACCCATTCTGGGATCGAATCATATATATAGGGACCCAAATTGTAATTTATCGAAATTAGTTTTAGTTTCGTCATCTTGCCATTTAGTCTTTACCGGTAGAAAAGCTCTCGCGTTTTTTGGAATTGTGGTTTTACGGGGGCTGAAATAGCAATATTTAATTAAAAAAGGTCTGAATTATATGGGAAACTGGGAAGAGGTAGACTGCGTAGTGCGGTTTCCCGATCCAAATCTCCTCGGATGCGAAGGTGTTTGATTGGGTCCGGGCGATGCGATTAAATGGGGGTGGGGGCAGCGTTGAACGTTCAATAATAATAATAATAATAATAATAATTCCACATTTCAATAAATAACATTGATGAGGGGTACCATTGACTTCTAAGCCCCTCGTCGTGCCAATGGACTGTTTTCAAATTCCATAACCCCTTACCTTCTCCGATTGTAACGTTCCTATTTCTCCCTTTTTTTCATCTCGATGGGGAAAAGGTCCCTCACCATGAGATTTTTTTGCGGGTAGGAGGAGGTTGGGGTGATTCAAATTCTCATACCACCGGATCATTAAGGGATTTTTACCTGAGAGATCCTATAATCTTTGTCAATTAATTCCACGATTTTTGAAATAATTTAATTCCTTCCTCACCCCTGTAAACTTGTTAACATTTACCTTACATAACCTGTGGTTAACCCCCCATCTATTTAATCGTTAAAACTAACCGGATTCTGTTATCTTGTTTTACGTTATACCCAATTTATTTATCAAATTTACTATAAGTGCCACTCCCTCTCACCCACGTCAGCTTCGCCCAGGTCGAGCCTCCTCCACCTCCAGCCTACATCGCCCTCGACCCCACCTCCCCTTCTTGAAGCCAACCCCCCTTCTGCCCCGCCGCTCGAAGACCCTCCCCCATCCGAACCCCCCAACGCTCGAAGCCCCCCCACCTGGCTTGTTGCCTCCCCTGCTCCAAGCCCCCAATCCCGACCACCGCTCGATTCGAAGACTGCCCCCTCCCCCGTCGCTAAATTGAACGCCCCCCTGGCCCGCCGCTCGATTTGAAGCCCCCCACTCGCTCAAAGCCCCTCCCCCATCTCCAGCGCAGGTTGCCTCCCTCGACCCCCTGCCAACCTCCTCCCCTCCAACCCCAACGTGGAACCCGACTCGGGTCTATTGTAAATCTGCAGCTCTGCCCTCATCTCGCGGATTATAGACGAAGACATTGGATACGTACCGCTCTGTGCAGAACAACCTTAGAACAACTCCAGATGGGGTTGACATGATCGGGAAGCCACGATCTTCTATACCCATATGTATATTTTACTCCAAGAATACCGGAAGGCTCTACTTCTGCTTGATTTGCTCCTCGATCTATTGTTTTGATCACGTGGCCATGCACTCGTTGGAGATTGGTCACGAGATATTGGTGGACATCAAAAGAGCAGAGCTTTTCTGCCCATCTTGTTGTGATCAGATCTACGATCCCGACTTCGACCCACCTGCCACCTGGAAGCCCCACCTCCTCCAGGTCGAGCGCCCCCCCCCCCTCCCCACCTCCTCCAGTCCAGGCCGAGACCCCTCCTTTGGAAGCCGACCATGCAGTGGGAGGGAGGATTATTTTTTCTTCACTTGGTTAATTATAGCCGTCCGATCATGGATTGGTTAGATTAACTCGTTTTTAACTCAAGAAAGTTAACTTTAGATGTGTCACTTCAACGATAGGGTTCTGTGAGGGAAGATGATCAAGTTTACGAGGGTGAGGGAGAAATTAGGTTGTTTCAAAGGTTATAGAGGTAATTGACAAAGATTATTGGGTATGTCGGGTAAAAATCCCAGTTATTAAATAATTCATATTTAATTAAATAGCTTAAATGATCATCAGAGACAATAACCGATCCACCCAATATAATAAGATAGAAATAATGTTACATGTCATATCTACGAATCAAATACATGATTTGATTAGTTTATTTAAACTAAGAGCATAACAATCATGTACATTTAAACATTATTAAGTTATTAATTAAAAAATTTAAATTTTAAGCATTTACTATTTCAAATATTTTACATGATAAAATTTATTAGTTAATAAAAATCTAACCTTTTGTTTTAATATTAATAATAATTTTTAAATTTAATATAAACATTAAAATACATATATTGTAGTATATAAAAGATACTAAATTTAATGTTCATTTAAAAGACATTAAAATTCTTTAAAGGTATCTAATTTTGTACATATACTTAATGATTGTAATAAAAAATAAAAGTATAAATGTAAATTTACCTGAGTAACACGTATCTTCAAATTAAGAATATATATCTGAAAAGAAAATGAGAGATATAATCGAAGACCCACAACAATATATTCGCCTTTGTTGATAAAAAATTACAAAAATTATTCACGAAAAATAGTTTACGAAAAAAAATCTTATTCTTACTCGAATAAGAATAGCGGATTGGGAGAGATGCTAAGAAGTAAAAACGCTGCTCAAGAATAGAGAGTGGGAGAGATGATAGAAGCATAATTGGGAGAAGAAGAAGTAGAAATGACATAGGAAGAATGTGTAAAGAATGAGAGGGTACCGATGGGGGTTTTATATAAGATTTGGAAGAGGAGATCGTTGGCAATTTCGCCAATGGTTCTCTCCCTAATCGGCATCTCAGGTGCCTATTTGGAAGCGGTATCTCAAATCGGCACCTCAGGTGCCGATCGATGCCTATTTTTTAAAAATATAAATATACATGATGTCTATTTAATTAAATACAAATTATTTTACAAAAATTCTCTCACCCTGAGATTACTCCATTAATTAGGGAAATCATTTTCTTACTAATTGTTGTTCCATAATGCACACGTCATATTTTTCCTCTTTTCTTATTTTTTTATTTGGAGATGCAATCAGAAAGAAAGTTGGCGTAGCTTCGATCGAGGATAAGATGCGAGAAAACCGCTTAAGATGGTTTGGACATTTACAAAGAAGATCAGTTGATGCACCAGTTAGGAGATACGAGTGTTGGGATGTTGACCCGATTAAGAGAAGGCGAGGACGGTCCAAGAAGTGTTGGAAAGAGACCATACGAAGGGATCTTAGTTTTGTATATATAAGCCTGGGATTGGCCCAAGATAGATCTGAATGGAGGCGAAGAATCCATGTAGCCGACCATACTTAATTGTGGGAAAATGCTTTGTTGTTGTTGTTGTTGTACTTTTTTACCCCCAAATCCCAAAAAATCTTGCCTAATTATAGACAATAACTCCTTCAATATTTGTAATTACACCACCCTTGTCGGATAGAGTTGATAAGGTTATATTTAAGTATGCAACCTGATATCGATATATCTGTATCCGTCTATCATCTTATCTAATTTTAAATGATTGAATATGCAGTATTTTAATTCAGATGAGGATATGAATTTTAATTTTTTTCAGATACATATATAAATATTGATGCAATTTCCATTTTTTAAAGGTATAGGGGCACATTTCTTTGATGGATACGAAAATGGATATTTGTATGTATAGTGTGTTTATTCTATATATATTTAATATATTGCATATATTGCATGATTCCATATAATATATTTCGTTTGAAACTCATTTTCAGAGAGGAAAAATATATATTTTTATGTTATTAATAATTTGTTATATAAGAGATGATATTTAGCATGTTACCTTATTTTTTGTTGCAATTATGATTTATTTATTTAATTAATTATTAGTTTCAACTTTATAAAAATGTTTTTCTTTTCTTGAATGTTAGTGTTTTAGGAGACATTTATTATCTAAAGGATAATCTGTATCTAATCGTTAAATATTCGTATTTGAATTATGATTATCTATTGTCATATCTGTGTCAATATTTAAAGGTATTTAAAGGTATGGCTTGCAATTTTCAAGATTAGTAAGGTATCCGTTTCTCTAATGTGTCCTTATTTTTATAAATAGAAAAAGTTATGGTAACACCTATATGTGTCACCCCGATATTTTGATTTAAGAATTTTTACACATGTACTCTGAGTTTTTCCCACAACAATTATGTAGCTATCTTTTTTTACAATTACACTTGTGCTCCGATATTCTTATAGAATTAATAATAGTGTTCTTTTGTTATTACACGTCTGTCCTATATTACACTAATCAAGGGAAACATTGTGGATTTTGCAAGAATAAGGCAACAAAGTTAGATGTATGAGTGTTATTGGAAAAACTCAGAAGGGCATGTGTGAAAATCCCATTAATTTGTAATGATAGCGGTGTAACTGCAACTATTATAAGGGCTCCGATGTTATTGGGCAATATTTTAGGGGTCAAGATGTAAAATCACTTTTTATTAATAAGAAAAGATGCCGTTTAAAGGTTAACTAAGATTTACACGCTAATTCTTCATCTCTACAACTGACATGTGCATGATATTTAATTTAAATATAACGGGCAGAAGGAAAATGCCATAATTTTGACGATTGCTGTTGGTAGGAATGAGCATGGGCCAGACTGGGCCGGGCCCTGAAGGGCCCAGGTCCAAGCCCACTTAAAAACTTCGGGTCTTGGGCCGGACCGAGGCCCGCAAAATTTTTTTTGGTTCGACCCAAGCCCAGGCCCGGCCCAATTCCTATAGGCCGGGCTTGGGTCGGGCCGGCCCATATTAACACATTATATATTATTAACTTTGAGTTTGTGTTTAAAGTCAATCTCAATTCAAGGTAGACAAGCTAAAATTGTTTAAAACATATGCCATAATACCTGTGAAACAACTAAAACTCAATTCTACCGGAGATGATTTCTCATTTTATACAAGTTCACTCAATGTTATATACCATAAACGTCTCTCATTACAGAAATTGAAAGAGTGAACCAAGTTTACACAGTTAACAACAACAGGTGCATCAGGCACTACATGTTAAAAAATGTGCATAATGCTCGTATTGGGTAAAGGTTCAATAATAGAAAATATTATAATAGAAAAAATAAACACTAAAAACTCAAGAATAACCACTAGAATCTAAGACATAGACTAATTAAGAAAAATTAATTCTGAAATAAAATACAATGATCATCAACTCATATGTCCCGCACATGACTTTCTTGATTTATAAACATTGTATGAAGATAGGATACATGAACAGAGTGTGCATGACAGGTGAGAGTTTCCATACGTGTAGGATATTGGAAGGGTTCGGGCCCTCTTCGCGTCGGGTCCGTGGGCCGGGTCGGGCTGGGCCAAGCCAAGCCCAAGTCCGACCCAAAAAAATTTCGGGCCTAAAAATTAGGCCCAAGCCCGGCTCAATGTTCGTTTGGGCTTGGACCGGGCAGGCTTTTTGGGATGGGCTTCGGGCTGGGCCGGGCCGGCCCAACCCAATGCCCATCCCTAGCTGTTGGTGACACATTATGTGAAAATTTTGTTCATGTCCTTATCTATCGCATCTTTTTTGTATTGATGCGTCTTTGTCTTGACTATAATATTCTTGTACATGGTGGAAGAAGTGGGTAATACTAACTCCATCACTTGTTGAAGTATATATTATCACACGACTTTGGATTATTTATTAGACATATTAGGATTAATATCCCTTTGATGCTGTCCATCCCAAATTCGACAATGCGATAGGAAGAAGATGGATAACTTCACTTAACTCATTTATTCTGACAAACATGTAGAATGCATGATTCATATGTACCATTCTCATATTTACAACACATGAAAATCCATGCAACTCAAAAATACGATCCATCAATTGCACTTCTTTTTTTCCCAACATTTCACTAAGCCGCTCAATATGTTTAACAAATAGAATATGCAAAATATTAATTACTATCATTTAATATGTATGTATGTATGCATGTATGTATATATGGGACTTATTCTATGGGCCCTATGCTCATTTGAGATGAGACGATCCCACTCATATTTTACCAGTATTTTCTATCATTTTGAGTTCGGTGCTTATTTATTTACAGTTATTATATTATATTCTTACTATTAGTAACTATTTTCATATAAAGAAAAGCTTAGATTAACATAAAATACTCATTAGTAAGAATTAAAACGATACTAGTAATACGAATAATAATACAATCATTTTATTAGAATTATTGTTGTTAGAATTATTATATTACAATTATGTTTGTAACCTTTTGGGTTCTGTAACCCTTAACCCTTCAGGTTTCGTAACCTTTAACCCTTCGGGTTCCATAACCCCTCAGGGGTATTTATATTTTTTTCCTTTTGTACTCTATAGGGTTTTCTCTCTATATAAGAGACCCTAACCCTATGGAATAGATATCTCATTTTGTCTCTCTTCTCTGCATGGTATCAGAGCAACGGTCCTAGACTAGGGTTCCGAACAAAAATCCCCACCGCCACCTTCAAGCCTCGCAAAAGCCTGCTGATGAATCTCGGATTCATCACTCTAAATCTCATTAATTAGGCTCAAGTCCCTCAAAATCAATTGCATTTTTGCATTTATTTCGCATAATTAGCATTCAGACATGATTGCATAAGAATTGCATTTTAGCATTAAATTCTGCATCAAATAAGAAGCCAAAAATCCAAGCCAAAAATGACCTGTAAATAGCCTAACTTCCCCTATTTTTAACTCCTCCATGCTAACTCCGAATGCCACAAACCCACCTCCACTGTGTACATATCACTTATAAGAATAAATGAAAAATACAAAAAATCACTAACTCAAATAAGTGGACCAAAAACCCAAACCCTAGTTTCAGGATTTTCGGACTAAAAGACACATATCTTCCCCATCTAGTGTCCGATTTGATCCTACTCACTTTTGAACTAATGCACATTCAATTATCTTCAAAACAAGACCAAGTTCAAGTGAATCGGAGCTCGTATGTGAAAGTTGGGTTTTGGGCCTCTTTTGTATATTTTCGCAGCTTTTCTGACCTATATTTTATGTATATATTTTATTAATTAATAAAAATCCATAAAAATTAGAATCAGGTGCCTTTTATTTATCTTTGAGTTTTCCATATTTTTCCGGATTTTTATCTTGTTTAAAAAATGACAAAAAAAATTAGAAAGCCCAAAAATCAAGGTATTCTATGTACATGGGATACCCCAAAAATTCACTTTTCACATTTGACCGAATTTGGCTTTAATGTCTTCATGAAAGTTGTAGATCTCGTCGAGGCGAGCATTTTTCGTGAAGGAACTTTTTTTGATCCGAGGTCATTTGATATTTCTTTTTGATTTTATAAAGGGTTTTATTTTCGATTTATCTGGAGCTGACACGTGGCAGCTTCAGAGGCCGCCACGCGTCAGCGTTTTTGGGGTTTTTATATCATTTTTAATAAAAAAAATAAAAAAAATAAATTAAAAAGCGCCTGCACGTGCGACGCACGTGCCCCCAGGCACGTGCTCCGCACGTGCTGCGGCCCTCTCTCTCTACCGCGACACGTGTCACGCTTTCGGCCGTTCGATCTCGCTTGATCGAACGGCCACTGCGTTTCTCCCCCAACCTCGCGCCCTTCTCCCCTCCGTAACCTCCGCCGGCGACCTCGCCAACCGCCTCCTCCGCGCCGCGCAGCGGCCGCTCCGTTATCTCCGCGCCATCCAACTAACCCCGCAACAGCCGGCCGCTCTTCCTTCGCTTCTATAAAAACGACGCCGCCGCCCCACAGCCAACTCATCCGCCGTTCATCACCGCAGGTGGTGACAGCCACGGTCGGCGAGATCCGAGAAGCTCGCCGCTCCTCGCCGCAGCTCAAGCCTTCGCCGCTGCTTTGCTCCGGCTCCGCCGTCGAGCCCTCTGGATCTTCCCCGGTAATCTCTCTCCCTATCTCTCTATCTCCCCCTCTCTCGCTCTACCTCGCCGCTCCGAGCTCTTCGCTCCGCTCGGAGCCACCCCTCACTCCACCGACTCCGCTCCGAGCTCTTCGCTCCTCGCCGCCTCGCAAACTTCATACCGCCCCTCATCTTCGTCACCGACCGAGGCTACGCCAACGTCCACGCCCAACGACTTCATCGCCACCAACCATCGTCTTCGACACGCGACTTCAGCCACGCACACGTCACCGATGCTCCGCCTCGCCACGCCGCTACCTCGACGGCCCTCGGCCGTTTGTCGGCCACCACGCCTGCTCCGCCTCTTGGCGTCGAGCCACCGACCACCGCATCGCCTTCATCAAGCAGCTCCATCGCCAGGAGCTGCTTCGACTCTGCTTCGCCGCCAGGAACCAACTCCACTTCGACTTCTTCACCGACTCCATCTCCGCCGCGACATCGATCCTCTTCTCCGACCGTCATCGACAACCTCCGCCTCGCCATCGCCTCCACAGTAGCCGGGCTCGCGGCCCGAGACCCCCCACGTGCGAGGCACGTGCGGGGGGACGTCATCCTGCGTCAACCCCCCCGGATCACGTGCCCCACACGTGACCGCGGGGGTGAATTGCTCTGAAGCCCCTAGAGATCCAACGTTTTGCGCATCGGCCCCTGCCATCCAGAGGCACGTGCTTAGCACGTGCCTACTAGAGATTTTGCAGAATTCTCCCCCTATTAGTTGGTAATTACGCAAAATCCCCCCCACTGCATTGTTCCTTTATTTATTTTATTGCATTTGTATCCCTGTGTTCGCCATCCATTATAGACCTCTACACTACATCATTTTATTCATTTAAAAATAGCATTTTGTTCATCTCTTAATTCTCTACATTGTGAGCTACTGTGGACATTTTTGCGATTGACGGTTCATTAATAAATAATTGTTTTGTGGAAATCAGAATATTTTGCCTAATCTGTGCTCTGAAATTCATAGTTAATCAACCGTTGTTCTAAAAATTCCCCAAAAATCACATATCGTAGAGATTACTTTGATTAACATTGTGCCCAAAAATCTTTGCATTTGCATGCATAAATTGCTCTGTAAAAATCATTTAGCACATTTCGGTATTTGATTTTTAATAGATATTCAACCCTACATTTTCGAGATTTAGGATTTTTCTGAGATCCATCACTTAGTGATAGATCTTAGATAATTTTATCTCTTGAAAATAAATAGGTTTAATATTTATTATAATTAAATATTGAAAATCATTCTGTTTGCATTTAAAAATTCATAAGAAATTCATATTGCATCTAAAAATTCCAAAAAAAATTACAGTGCACTCATTTCATCGTCATTTACATTGTGGCCAAGTTTCGTATTTTTCGGACATCGTTTGACTGAAATTTACATTTTAGTCCCTAAAATAGGCCGAACTTGCATTTTGCATCTCATATTGCATTGAAAAATTCCAAAAAAAAGACCGCCTTGAAAATCAAACTAAAAATTGGATAGACATTAATCCAGGTTGTTCCTTTGCCTCTTTGTGATCGACCTTGGGACTTGCCCAAGTAAAATAAACATCAAAACCACTTGATTGAAATTGAATAAAATTTGTGGTTATTTTCTTGACTGTTTTCGAAAGCCACCTACAACGAACGACGCATATTTCTTTTCACGATCGACGATTAAAAACAACTTCTTAACGCGGCTTTTGCGGGCACGTCAGATGGCGCCGTTACCGGGGAGGCAAACGGCTTGGTTTTGTGTTTTGAAAATTTTTTGCTCGGTTTTCCGAATTCGGGTAGTCTGACCCCCGAATTTTTTCACTGTAAATCCCATTTTATTTCTTGTATTTATTTTTCAGCATATTTTTTTATTTATTTTATTTTTGATTATTTTCTGAGTCACTCTCTTATATTCTCTCTCTTATTTTTCTTGCGAGGTACCCGGCGCACGTGGAGCGGTTTTTCAAGAAACCGACGCATCTTCACCGACAACCGAAGAAGCCGCAATTAATTTAAGATCAAGTCGAGTCGTGAGAGAGCGTAGAGTCTAGGTTTTTAATTTCTCCAAATTTCCATTTCTGCTCATTTACAGCGGTGTCCGTTTGGACTCTCGCGCATGTAAAAAAGACCTTGAACTTTTCTGTGGTGTGTCGTGGCCTGTTTCACTCTCCGGTGAGGGTGGGGCCCGACTTGAGTGGCGATTAGGATAGACCTGCACATACGGCTCTTAGAGCATTTTTATATCTTTGCTTGTGCTCGTAGGATCTTAAGCCACACTGCACATTAACTGAGACGCGCCTTAGATCGTTCAACTTAGCCAAAAATTTAACTCAATTCTTCCCGCTAATAGAACTTTCTGCTTAGGTGCGGTTTTCATCGGCTTGCACGCATTTAGTATAATTTTAAAATTCTGTATTGCATCCCACATGGAGATTGCGAGGAGGCACTGTAAGTCTTCTAACTGAGCATTCATCATAGTTTTCCGCGTGCATCGGCTTTTCCCGAATTCCTCTCTCTTGTTTTATCACATAAATCTAAAGGAAATTGGGACTGGACGGTAGACGTGTATTTGTGTTCATCTAAATTCTTCAGTGATCGCCTCAATAAAATTGGGACTGCTAAATAAAGCCGATCTTAAACAAAATTCATAAAATCAAGAATTTCTGCGGGAGAGCAACCCCGACATTGTTTGATTTTATCTTGCAGCGAGGAGAGAGACGCACACTAGGATAGAGCCCAGCTCCAAACCTAACATCTCGTTTAAACGGCTTGCAAGACTTGAATTATCACCAATTAAAACTAACAAGATAATTGACCAGACCCTTACGGTCTTCACTTTGAGTTGAGTTGGTGAAACAACCCTTGTATTGTGTTTGATTGTGCGTAGAAAGTAGTTCATCAACGAATACCACACAATTGTGTCTACATCATAAAAACATCTTGTTGACCCCGAGAATGGAAGACTGTGGTAATTTTTGTTCAAGCTCGTCTCTCTCTAACACAAACTCCCCAATCTCAAAAGCCCAGAGAAACTCTTACTCTGGACCTGCTTGGCCTCCGGGAAACCATTCCCAAGAACTCAATTCTTACGATTCCTTCTTCTTCCTAGAAGGAGGACAGACCCAAACTGTCTCTCTATCACCAAAAATCGAGGACAACTATTACATCAATTCTTTCCAATCTATTAACTCGAACCCTTTATATTCTGAAGGTGAAGAAGAAGAGATGCCCCCAAAAATGGCTTCCAAAAAAGACCCTGAAGATGAAACAAATGATGACGCTATTCAAATGATCCTAGCAAGATTGGCTGCATCTGAGCAGCAACGACAGTTACTAAGGACACAACTTGAGCAGTTGAATGCTGGGGAGGAAGTGCCAATGGAAGCCGCTTACAACCCTGGACAGTTCCAAGTGTGGAACTATTTACAGCCACCACAACCGGCGATTCACTATGAACTGAAACCACATTTCGTCAGTCAATTACCCCAATTCCATGGTAATACGACTGAGGAGCCATATGAATTCCTGAGGGACCTGGAGCTGATATGTTCTAATCTGAGGCACCCACAAGTCAGCCAAGACTACATTCGTCTCACTGCACTACCTTTCGCCTTGAAAGGAAAAGCAGACTACTGGGTGAAAAACTTGGGGGTGACTGTGACGACTTATGAGAGGTTCAAAAACCTCTTTCTGAAGAATTTCTACCCCTTGACCCGGACCAATCAAATGAGGACCCGCATCACCAGCTTCTCTCAGATGCCCAATGAACCACTCTGTGAGGCATGGGACCGGTTTAAAGATCTACTTCAGAAATGTCCTTGCCATAACCTGGACAATAACATCCTAGTCCAGTCTCTTTACTCTGGTCTAAATCATGAGACTCAAGGATTAGTTAGCGCTGCCCGCGGAGGGAATTATACATCACGTGGGGCTGAGACCGTCTGGAAAATACTGGAGCAGATGGCAGAAACAAGCCGGTCTCAAATTGCTAGTAGAGCATACACTGATTCCCTGAACACCCTTCAAGCCAAAGGTGGGAAGCAGACGGTGGCAGAAATAGCTGAGGACTTGATTCCAAGCATGCATTTTATTTCTGACAAATTGACAATTGTGGACAAGAGAATGAACGATATCGACAGTAGGATTTCACAATTCCCGAAGCAGATGGAGGAACTCACCGAGAAGGTATCCAAAATGGGGATGCCTAGTGCACCTACTGTCCCGATATATCATGTGCATCATGTCCAGGAACAACCAGGAGCAGAGCAACAACAACCATGGGCTCACGATCAATCCCACGCCCAATTTTCCCAACAGCAGCCCCCACTGACTGAGACATTCAAGGAAGCCCCGCCTCTGACATTTGAAGTGAATGACATCTGGTACACCCAAGACACTACCCGACAGGGTAATATGGGAGACCGTCAGACTTATCAGCGCCCACCCACTTTCTATAATGCCGCATTCCAGCAACCGAAGCAGCAGCAACCCTACAATCGCCAGAACCAACCTCAGCAATACCATCAGCAATCTCAAGCCCCCAGACAATCAGCTCAATCATCCAAACCCCCAGAAGAACCGATCGACATCTAGAGATAAATACTTGAAGAGTTTCGTCACTTCGGAAATGAGCTGGAAGATCTTCGGGTTGATGTCAACCGCTTGTCCCGTTGGAAGGATGAGCAGACTGTCCCCACTACAACCATTCCCGCCCAAGTTCAAGCTAACCCCAATAGCTTGAACCGATCTCAATCATCTCAACACACTGGCCAGGTATACTATTCAGATTTTTCCACATCTGAACATGAGAACCTTTCGTTTGACAATATACATGCCATGTCACTCAGGAGCAGAAGGACCGTGGTCGTACCTGATCGGACTCGGGAATCGGTTCATGAAGACTCGGAGGATCAGCCGGAGGATGCTTCCGAGGAAGATGGAGAAAGACGCCTGAGGATCCCAGCACCAGAGAAGGGGAAAGCATCTATGGAGTCTGCAGAGGACCTTGAACCTCTAGTTGCTGCAAAAATACCTTTGTCATCTTTTCAGCAACCTGATTTTGATTATTATAAAAAATCTGATGATTGTAATAAAAACTCCAAGTCTAATAAAGATGCTCGTATTTATGATTCTGACCTTCTGTCCCCTGTCTCAAGTGCTTCCATTCCTTTCCCCCATGCCCTAAAGAAAGGGAAACAAAAGAAAAACATCAAAGATGACCCAGTCATGGAAAAATTCTGCCAACAAAACATCACAGTCAAAGTACCCTTTGATCAATACGTGGCAGGTAATCCAGCCTTTCAAAAATACTTGAAGGCAAAATGCACCCCCACCCGGACTCGTACAAAGAGAACAAGTCAATTTGTGGAGACTCATATCTTGACAGTTGCCACCACCAAATGCGTCAAAAATCAGCATCTGCCAAGAAAGAAAAGGGATCTAGGCGCCCATTAAGTGGAGAGTCACATTGGCGGTATAGCATTCACACACACACTTCTCGACAATGGATCTTCCATAAACCTTCTGCCCTTAGCCTTATATTATCGATTGGAGTTGGGCCCTCTCAAGAAATCATCATCTTTACTCCAATTTGCTGAAAAATCCACTAAAAGACCTAAGGGAGAGGTGAAGAATGTCATCATCATTATCGAGGGTACAGAATACAAAGTAGACTTCACTGTCCTGGACATGGAAATCCCGAACCATTGGAAGGAATCACAAATCATTCTCGGAAGACCTTTCTTAAGAACCGCTAAAGCCGTATTCGACTACGGAACTGGCATGATGAAATTCCGTTCTCCAGGCGGAGAAGTGGACTTGGAGATGAAACAAACAAAGTGGCAAAGGCCAGACTCCGAATCCACAACTGAAGATGCCGAAACATCAGAATGTAATCTCCTCAGAACCACTGGGCCATGGGACCAACTTCCAGACATACAGACTGAAAGCACTTCCTCGGAAGAAGAAATGATGCACAATGCACTTTGCGAGATATTTCCAAACATCTCAAAACACTCAGACTACTTCACCATTAATGACACAGAAAGCCTTTCGGATGTGTCAAGAAAAATCAATGACGAATCGGACGCGGCTCTGGCCGAATTACCATTTTACTCTAGCGATCCGACCCATCTGACTTCTGAATTGGTAGCCAACACTTCACACAGTGACTCACCACCGACCGACACTGAACCAGATACAAAGATAATTCAGCCAGACTTGATTGATGATTCTGAATTACCTGAGTTGAAACCATTACCTCCCACGCTGAAATATGCATTCCTCAATGGACCCAAAGAAAAATTCCCTGTGATCATTAGCTCATCATTAACCGTGGACCAAGAATCCAGACTGATCGAAGTCCTTGAGCGAAATCGAAAAGCCATAGGTTGGACTGTGTCGGATCTCGTAGGAATAAACCCCGCTCTCTGCTCGCACCAAATTTATGTTGAGGATAATGCAAGGCCTTCCCGTGAATTTCAGAGAAGATTAAACCCCAATCTTCGGGAAGTGGTGAAGAAAGAAATAGAGAAATGGTGCAAAGCAGGATTTATTTACCCCATTTCTGACTCCAAGTGGGTAGCCCCCCTTCATGTCGTCCCGAAGAAGTCGGGAATCCAGATGGTTACCAACGAGGAGGGGGTAGAGATCGCGACCCGAGTACCCACGTCGTGGCGCGTCTGTGTCGATTACCGGCGCCTAAATGCTGCGACCAAGAAAGACTACTTTCCACTGCCATTCATTGATCAAATATTGGAGAGACTTGCAGGGAAAGCATTCTTCTGTTTTCTTGATGGGTACTCCGGCTACAATCAAGTAGCTATCGCTCCCGAGGACCAGGAAAAGACCACGTTCACATGTCCCTTCGGTACTTACGCATTCAAGCGCATGCCATTCGGGCTGTGCAATGCCCCAGGCACATTTCGGCGGTGCATGATTGCCGTATTTGCCGAAATGGTTGGTGATTTCCTGGAAGTCTTCATGGATGACTTCTCGGTTCATGGTGATTCATTTGATACATGCTTAGCACACTTGGACCGAGTCCTTCAGAGATGCAGGGAGGTAAATTTGGTACTCTCCTGGGAGAAGAGTCACTTCATGGTGACTGAGGGTATCGTGTTGGGGCACGTCATCTCCAAAAAAGGGATGGAGGTGGACCCTGCCAAGGTGGATGTGATCAAGAAACTTGAGCCACCAACCAACGTCAAGTCAGTGAGGTCGTTCTTAGGGCATGTTGGATTTTATCGACGGTTTATTCCTGATTTTTCAAAGATCTCCCGCCCACTGACTGAGCTCTTAGGAAAAGACACCGAGTTTATTGTAAATCACCGATGTCTAGAGGCCTTCGAGCTCCTGAAAAAGAAAATATGTGAATCGCCGATATTACAAGCTCCCGACTGGTCTCTTCCCTTCGAGATCATGACTGACGCATCGGATTTTGCTGTCGGAGCAGTTCTCGGACAAAGAAGAGATGGAATTCCTTATGCGATTCACTACGCGAGCAAAGTGTTGGATCCTGCACAGAGAAATTATACAGTAACTGAAAAGGAAATGCTCGCGGTTGTTTGGGCCGTGGAAAAATTCAGATCATACATATTGGGCTCCAAGGTGACCATTTTCACAGATCACACAGCAATCAGATATCTCATGGATAAGAAGGATGCCAAGGCACGACTTTTGAGATGGATCTTGTTAATCCAGGAGTTTAATTTGGAGATTAAGGATAAACCTGGAATAAAGAATGTGGTTGCTGATCACCTTTCCCGAATCGAGCAAAATGATCATCCTGATATTGGACCAATCAAGGAGACTTTTCCAGACGAATCGGTTTGCGTCATTGAGTCAACCCCATGGTATTCCGACATAGTGAACTATCTTGTCTCCAAGAAGGTTCCCTATGGTTGGACCAAAAAAATGATTGATCGATTAAAGTCAGATTCGAGAAAATACCATTGGGACGATCCTTTCCTTTTCTATGAAGGACCGGATTGTGTCTGGAGAAGATGTATTCCTCAGAAGGAATATCAGAGTGTCCTCACACACTGTCACTCTCTCGAGGCTGGAGGACACCATTCGAGAAAGAGAACCGCGCACAAGGTACTCCAATGTGGATTTTACTGGCGGACCTTATTTCAGGATGCTAATGAATTTGTACGGTCATGCCCGATTTGTCAAAGAATGGGAGGGACTATGGGATATAGAGATGAAATGCCCATGCAACCAATAATTTTCTGTGATGTTTTTGATGCATGGGGGATTGATTTTATGGGTCCCTTTCCCAACAGCAATGGATTTGAGTACATCTTGTTAGCGGTGGATTATTTATCAAGATGGGTAGAGGCTATTCCAACCCGAACCACAGATAGCAAGGTAGTCTGCAAGTTCATCAAAGATAACATCATTGCGAAGTTCGGGATACCAAAAGTATTGATTTCTGATGGAGGTAGCCACTTCGTGAATCGGGAGATGAGATCTTTGGCTAAGGAGTACAAATTTGAGCATAGAATAGCCAACCCATATCATCCACAATCTAATGGCATGGCAGAGGTTTCTAATAGAGAGGTGAAGAGCATTCTCCAGAAGTTGGTTCGTCCCGATAGGAAGAATTGGTCGCAACTGTTGGACCAAGTTCTATGGGCCTATAGGACAGCCTATAAGACTCCACTCGGTACTTCACCTTTTAGGATGATCTATGGCAAGCCATGTCATCTTCCTGCAGAATTGATTCACAAATCTGAATGGGCGATCAAAAAGTTGAATTGGAGTTGTCACCTTGGGAAACTATGTCGAGACTTAAATCTGAATGAGCTAATTGAAATCCGAAATCGGGCATATGACAACAGTGTGATTTATAAGGACAAGGTCAAGAGATGGCATGATAGACACATTCGAGAGAAGACCTTTATCCCTGGACAGAAAGTGTGGTTGTTTAATGCTCGGTTGAAGATTTTTCATGGGAAGCTCAAATCAAAATGGACGGGCCCCTACATTGTTGTCGATGTGCATACCAATGGAAGCATAGATATTGCCGAACTCAAAGAGAATGCACAACCGTTCTTAGTAAATGGACAAATGCTGAAGCCATACATTGAATCATCCAAAGAACAAACAGTTCAAGTCGAGGCCATCTATTTCACGCAGAGCGAGGATATTGAGAATCTATCTGATCACACCCACCCTCCCTCCCGACCACATTGGTCTCCTTGTACAGCTTCTTCCTCTACTTAGGCCAAGGCCTAAGTATAGGGGGGACCGATGCCATCTGTATATATCATACCTCTCCTAACTCTCGATCGCTCCATTCCCACCATTCGTCCATACTTAGGCTGTCAAGAGCCTAAGTATAGGGGGAACCGACACCCACCTGTATATACTCTCCTCATTCACATATCATGACCGCCTCTTTTCCACTTTACTTCCTAACCCATTGTATATAAATTTTACACTCCCTTACGCTTAGCACGAGCTATGACTTCATTACGCTTTTTGTGCTCTGAGGACACAGCACTCGCTAAGTATAGGGGGTCTGTATATATACTTTGTATATATTTTACCCATATCTCGTACTTTCGCGTAAGTCTATATGTATTTACGGGGTGGGTACTAACTTGAAAAAAAAACAAACAAACAAAAAAAAAGAGTTTTGCTACTAACACTGACTTGCCCAAAATTTTTGAAAAAAAAAAGAAAGAAAGAAAAAGGCTTCTGATTCCATTTTCTGCATAAAAAAATCCCTTGCATAAAATGTTCAAAAAAAATTTCAAAAAATGTGTCTGCATTGCACACACCTGCACTTCATCCAACATTACATGCATTTGCATCTGTGAAAAGTCATTGGGTTCTGAATCGAGTTATGAGCCGAAACCGAGAGTGGTCTGAACTTGCCCTTAATCCACCTAATTTTCAGAGGAACTTCACAGAGAAATAGGATTTTAAGAGCTTCAGGTCTTTTGACTTAATTCTTTAAGTTCCACATGACAATGTGCAGCGTTTGACTCTTAGTGTCTAACCTGATCTCTTCATTCTGGGTACAACTCTGTAATAGGGAATTAACTTGTACTCTCGCACTATGCACTTAGGTCAACCCAGACGGGATGTTGGAAGACTATGTGAGTCTCTTTTATGGTAGCGTGGAAATCTAAAGACCGGAGTACGGGTCGAAATAAAGCTTCGGAAAAGGGATGGACGGCTGGGCACGATTTTTTCTAAGACCCCAAAAAATGTACGGAATAAAAAGATGCTATATCCGTAGGGGTAAAACAAGATCCAAGCAGAACCACCAAAAATTCCAAATACAAAGAAGCATTCTACCAAATAAAAATTCGACCAAAAAGGTCCAAGCTTCAAGAAACCTGCAGGTCTTGGTGGAGACTTGGCTACACTGGCCATCTTCACAAGGAGGGGTGACTACACTGGCCACCCCCTCCAGTTCTTTTCTCTTTCTTCTATCTTCTCCCTCATTCGATTGTGAACACAGCGCGACAGACCTTAGAAGGAAATACCTGACTCCCCGAGGACGAGTTATTGGAGAGGAGAGGAGCATGGTAGTCCGGCATTCTAAATGGGAAGAGCTAAAACCCTTCACACACACGAGTCGGTTATTCAATGTTCATAGGGTATACTTTGGGAAGAGGATTGATCTAAGATGACTTCTGAGCCGAAACTGTAACAATGATGTGTAGAACTTGAGGGCTGTTGATTTTAAAAATTCTAAGTCTCACAGAAGTTCTGCCACATTATTAATCCAAAGGTCGAGTTTAGTTTCGCTCTCACCTTCAGCTCATGGACTTGGTATGGAACCCAGTCTCATTTCACTTCATGGCATGTCTTTTTGATGCTCAGGGACGAGCATGGTTTAAGTATAGGGGGATGATGAATCTCGGATTCATCACTCTAAATCTCATTAATTAGGCTCAAGTCCCTCAAAATCAATTGCATTTCTGCATTTATTTCGCATAATTAGCATTCAGGCATGATTGCATAAGAATTGCATTTTAGCATTAAATTCTGCATCAAATAAGAAGCCAAAAATCCAAGCCAAAAATGACCTGTAAATAGCCTAACTTCCCCTATTTTTAACTCCTCCATGCTAACTCCGAATGCCACAAACCCACCTCCACTGTGTACATATCACTTATAAGAATAAATGAAAAATACAAAAAATCACTAACTCAAATAAGTGGACCAAAAACCCAAACCCTAGTTTCAGGATTTTCGGACTAAAAGCCACATATCTTCCCCATCTAGTGTCCGATTTGATCCTACTCACTTTTGAACTAATGCACATTCAATTATCTTCAAAACAAGACCAAGTTCAAGTGAATCGGAGCTCGTATGTGAAAGTTGGGTTTTGGGCCTCTTTTGTATATTTTCGCGGCTTTTTTGACCTATATTTTATGTATATATTTTATTAATTAATAAAAATCCAAAAAAATTAGAATCAGGTGCCTTTTATTTATCTTTGAGTTTTCCATATTTTTCCGGATTTTTATCTTGTTTAAAAAATGACAAAAAAAATTAGAAAGCCCAAAAATCAAGGTATTCTATGTACGTGGGATACCCCAAAAATTCACTTTTCATATTTGACCGAATTTATCTTTGATGTCTTCATGAAAGTTGTAGATCTCGTCGAGGCGAGCATTTTTCGTGAAGGAACTTTTTTTGATCCGAGGTCATTTGATATTCTTTTTGATTTTATAAAGGGTTTTATTTTCGATTTATCTGGAGCTGACACGTGGCAGCCTCAGAGGCCGCCACGTGTCAGCATTTTTGGGGTTTTTATATCGTTTTTATTAAAAAAAATAAAAAAAATAAATAAATTAAAAAGCGCTCGCACGTGCGACGCACGTGCCCCCAGGAACGTGCTCCGCACGTGCTGCGGCCCTCTCTCTCTACCGCGACACGTGTCACGCTTTCGACCGTTCGATCTCGCTTGATCGAACGGCCACTGCGTTTCTCCCCCAACCTCGCGCCCTTCTCCCCTCCGTAACCTCCGCCGGCGACCTCACCAACCGCCTCCTCCGCGCCGCGCAGCGGCCGCTCCGTTATCTCCGCGCCATCCAACTAACCCCGCAGCAGCCGGCCGCTCTTCCTTCGCTTCTATAAAAACGACGCCGCCGCCCCACAGCCAACTCATCCGCCGTTCATCACCGCAGGTGGTGACAGCCACGGTCGGCGAGATCCGAGAAGCTCGCCGCTCCTCGCCGCAGCTCAAGCCTTCGCCGCTGCTTTGCTCCGGCTCCGCCGTCGAGCCCTCTGGATCTTCCCCGGTAATCTCTCTCCCTATCTCTCTATCTCCCCCTCTCTCGCTCTACCTCGCCGCTCCGAGCTCTTCGCTCCGCTCGGAGCCACCCCTCACTCCACCGACTCCGCTCCGAGCTCTTCGCTCCTCACCGCCTCGCAAACTTCATACCGCCCCTCATCTTTGTCACCGACCGAGGCTACGCCAACGTCCGCGCCCAACGACTTCATCGCCACCAACCATCGTCTTCGACACGCGACTTCAGCCACGCACACGTCACCGATGCTCCGCCTCGCCACGCCGCTACCTCGACGGCCCTCGGCCGTTTGTCGGCCACCACGCCTGCTCCGCCCCTTGGCGTCGAGCCACCGACCACCGCATCGCCTTCATCAAGCAGCTCCATCGCCAGGAGCTGCTCCGACTCTGCTTCGCCGCCAGGAACCAACTCCACTTCGACTTCTTCAACGACTTCATCTCCGTCGCGACATCGATCCTCTTCTCTGACCGTCATCGACAACCTCCGCCTCGCCATCGCCTCCACAGCAGCCGGGCTCGCGGCCCGAGACCCCCCACGTGCGAGGCACGTGCGGGGGGACGTCATCCTGCGTCAACCCCCCCGGATCACGTGCCCCACACGTGACCGCGGGGGTGAATTGCTCTGAAGCCCCTGGAGATCCAACGTTTTGCGCATCGGCCCCTGCCATCCAGAGGCACGTGCTTAGCACGTGCCTACTAGAGATTTTGCAGAATTCTCCCCCTATTAGTTGGTAATTACGCAAAATCCCCCCCACTGCATTGTTCCTTTATTTATTTTATTGCATTTGTATCCCCGTGTTCGCCATCCATTATAGACCTCTACACTACATCATTTTATTCATTTAAAAATAGCATTTTGTTCATCTCTTAATTCTCTACATTGTGAGCTACTGTGGACATTTTTGCGATTGACGGTTCATTAATAAATAATTGTTTTGTGGAAATCAGAATATTTTGCCCAATCTGTGCTCTGAAATTCATAGTTAATCAACCGTTGTTCTAAAAATTCCCCAAAAATCACATATCGTAGAGATTACTTTGATTAACATTGTGCCCAAAAATCTTTGCATTTGCATGCATAAATTGCTCTGTAAAAATCATTTAGCACATTTCGGTATTTGATTTTTAATAGATATTCAACCCTACATTTTCGAGATTTAGGATTTTTCTGAGATCCATCACTTAGTGATAGATCTTAGATAATTTTATCTCTTGAAAATAAATAGGTTTAATATTTATTATAATTAAATATTGAAAATCATTCTGTTTGCATTTAAAAATTCATAAGAAATCCATATTGCATCTAAAAATTCCAAAAAAAATTACAGTGCACTCATTTCATCGTCATTTACATTGTGGCCAAGTTTCGTATTTTTCGGACATCGTTTGACTGAAATTTACATTTTAGTCCCTAAAATAGGCCGAACTTGCATTTTGCATCTCATATTGCATTGAAAAATTCCAAAAAAAGACCGCCTTGAAAATCGAACTAAAAATTGGATAGACATTAATCCAGGTTATTCCTTTGCCTCCTTGTGATCGACCTTGGGACTTGCCCAAGTAAAATAAACATCAAAACCACTTAATTGAAATTGAATAAAATTTGTGGTTATTTTCTTGACTGTTTTCGAAAGCCGACTACAACGAACGACACATATTTCTTTTCACGATCGACGATTAAAAACAACTTCTTAACGCGGCTTTTGCGGACTCGTCAGATGGGCGCAGGCCATCTTCCCTGAATTAGGGCCCCGCGCAAGGTCCTCCAATCGCCTCCAATGCAACAGCCCTCTCGTTAGCGCTACCATGTGCTTTCAGGACCTCCTACGAAGGTCGTCAGCCCTACAGCTACCCTCCACAGGTATTGTAGGACTCTTTGGAGATCCAAAACTCATCATGGACAGCTTCCAAGAATCCAGATCTGCTGTCCATTGAGGGTTTTCAGCCCTTCTTCAAGGGCAAACGTGAGTTCTAGAGCATTTTTTAGCTCTTATATGCATCCTTAGTTGAACACAGGATCATCTTTCTATTTTAAGACCACCATGGAGTCTTCTTCTACCGAGACAAAGCCCTTGGCCACGAATATCATGGCACAAGGAACTACTATCAAACTCAAGAGCACAGAAAATTACATGCTCTGGTCTCAATCTTTTATGGTGTTCATTGGTGGTCAGAGGAAACTCTACATTTTGACTAAAGATCCTTTAGATGAGAAGGACAAAGAATACGACAACTGGCAGTTGGTTATCAACTGGATGACCAACAATATTGAGGCTCACATTACTTCAAACCTTCTTTACAAAGTACGGCAAAGGAAATGTGGGAGAATCTCGAGCAAACATACTCTCAGAAGAATATGAAGTCACGCCTTGCAGACATCTACATGCGAATCTGGTCGGCATCTCAGGGTGATTCCACCCTCATCGAGTACTACAAGCATCTATCTAGCATGTATGAGGAGCTTGCAATATTCCATCCCTCATGTTACACCAAATAAATACAAGAGCATTCTGACTAGCAGGTATATCGCTTTCTTGATGGCCTGCATTCTAGATACCAAGCAGCAAAGGAGCAATTTCTTATATCAGACACACTTCCAACAATGAAGGCCATCTTTGGCCGACTTAAGGAGCTCGAAACATACGCTGCCCGACCTCCCGTCTTACCTTCAATAGAGAACTTTGCACACATCGCTTCATCTGGACGAGGAGGCAGATATGACTTGCGAGGAGGACACGATCGTGATCTAAGTCGTGGCCTCGACGGGAATCTGGACGAGGCCGTGACTTTGGTCGTGGTCGTGAGCGAGAGTCTACTGCTCCATACACTCACTGTGGTAGGTGGAACCACCCGACTGAACGATGCTGGCAGAAGTTTGGCGTACCTTCTTATCACGCCAATAATGCTTATGAGGATGCCTATGATGTGAAGAGACATCTCCTACCTCTAGTGGAAAGACTGTTCATCTTAATGATGCATATTACTCCCGCCTAATGCATATCCTTCAGACTCTAGGGCCTACCACCACTAGTAACACTACAACTGCTGCTCTGGCCACTTGCTCAAGTACAATAGCCAACTCTGCTATCGCTCCTACTCCATCTTGGATTATTGATTCCGGCACCTCTACTCATCTCACTGGAGAAGGTAGTCTGCTCACCTCTTCCATACCATCTACCTCTGTGAAGTCAGTTCGAGTCGCTAATGGGACTCAATCACATATTACTACAATCGGAACTATGGAATTCTCTTCCGAGCTCCGACTTTCAGGGGTTCATTGTGCTCCTAATTTTCCTCTTAGCTTGATGTCAGTTCACAAGCTTTGTGTTGAGCTTTCTTGTCGTGTGATATTTAACGAGTCTTGTTATTATTTTCAGGACATCCGGACAAGGCAGATTTTTGGTAGGGGTCATGAGAAGAACGTCCTATATTCCCTTGACATACTCTCAGACTCCACTTTTGTTGGTGTTGTATCTATCTCCGAAGATCCACTCCTATGGCATCTGCGCTTGGGTATCCCTCTGCCAAGGACATCTCCATGATGTTTCCTGAACTCTCTACTCTGAAGCCCTTTCAGTGCGAGGCATGTGAGTTCGGGAAACACCATCGAACTTCGTTTCCTATTCGTACTGAGTCTCATAGTATGGTTGCTTTTCATCTTGTACACTGTGATGTTTGGGGACCTTGTCCGATCCACACATTAAGTGGTCATCGCTATTTTATAGTTTTCGTTGATGATTATAGTCGATCTTCTTGGGTCTATCTAATAAAGGAGCCTTCGGAGATTAATCAAATTGTCAGAAATTTCTTTCAATATGTTAAAACTTACTTTTCTAGCATTGTTAAGATCATTCGTACCGACAATGCTCTTGAGTTAACCCAACATGACTTGACCTCTTTCTTTGCATCCCAAGGAACAGTTCACCAAACATCATATCCATATACCTCACAACAGAATGGTATAGCTGAGAGAAAACTCCGACACTTGGTAAATGTTGCCAGACCTCTTCTTAGTCAAATGCGTGTTCCTAAACAATATTGGGGAGATGCTATCCTTACTGTAGTGTATCTCATCAACCATGTTCTCTCATCTGTTCTCAAAGGGGCAACTCCATTTTCCTTACTTTATCATACCGAGTCTCCTTTTCCTATGCCAATGCGAATTTTTGGTTGTATTGCATTTGTTCATAACTTTCATGCAGCTGACAAATTATCCTCTCGTGCCATCAAATGGGTCTTTCTAGGGTACTCTCGTACCCAGAAAGGTTACCGTTGCTATGATCCTGTTGGACGTTGATACTATGTATCTGTTGATGTCACCTTCTTTGAACAAACAAGTTATTTCACACAAACTGTGAGTGACATTCCTCTGGACCTCCCTCCACCAATCGTCTATACTCGCCAGCGTACCTTTATACCTTCTACACCAGTGTCTGTACCTTTATCTGTCCCTTTTATGCAGGATGATATGACCACTTTGAATGCTCCCACCACTGCTGTCCCGGATGTACCTGGGGATCTTCCAATAGCTCTACGCAAGAAAAAAAAGGAAATGTACGTATCACCCCATATCACATTTTACTTCTACAGATGGTTTATCTAGCTGTGACAAGAGATTTGCAGATGCTTTGAATGCTATTACCATCCCAAGAGATCATTTAAGTGCAATGCAAGATCGTGGTTGGAGACAGGCCATGGATGAGCAGATGGATGCACTTACCTCCCGGGACACGTGGGATCTTGTACCGTGCCCCCCGGGAGTTCTCCATATGGCTTGTCGATTGCTCTTCACGACCAAACAATCGTCTGATGGTTCTATTGACAGGTTGAAAGCCAGACTTGTTGCCAAAGGTTTCATACAAACCTTTGGAGTTGATTATTTTGAGACCTTCTCGCTTATTGCCAGAATGGGGTTGATACGTACCATTCTCTCTATTGCTGCCAACAAGGCTTGACCCATTTATCAACTTGATGTGAAGAACACCTTTCTTTATGGTGATCTTGAGGAGGAGGTCTACATGATGCAACTTTCGGGGTATGTAGTCGAGGTTGATCATGTATGTCGACTACGGAAGGCCATTTATGGCCTGAAGCAGAGCCCAAGGGCATAGTTTGATAGGCTCACTACGGAGATCAACACACTTGATTTTCAGAGGACAACATTTAACTACTCTGTCTTTGTTAGACGGCGGTCTACTGGCACGATCATCCTTGCTGTCTATGTTGATGATATGGTTATCATAGGAGACGATGTAGATGGTATTCATGAGACCAAGGCCTTCCTCCAGAAGGTCTTTGTCACAAAAGATCTCGGCCAACTTCGTTATTTTCTTGGCATCGAAGTAATACGCACTACAGAGGGGATCCATCTTTTACAGAGAAAGTATTGCCTCGATATTCTGACTGAGGCAGGACTTCTTGGATGCAAACCATCTGGCATCCCTGCAGAAGTGAGAAAATATTCAGCATTTACTGATCCACCTTTTGAGGATGCAACACAATACAAAAGCTTAGTGGGAAAATTACTCTATCTCACTGTTACCAGGCCAGATATATCATATGTTGTGAGCAGAGCCAGTCAACATATGGAGAAGCCGCTTTATAGTCACTGGAAGGATGTTCTTCTGATCCTTCGATATTTGAAGGAATCTCCCGGACGTGGACTTTCCTATGGGGTGAATGGACACACAAATATATCCGCCTATACAGATTCTTACTATGCTAGCTCTCTTGAGGACCGTCGATCCACTACAGTATATGCCATGTTTGTTGGGGATAATCTTGTCACTTGGAGAAGCAACAAGAAGACAATGGTATCCAGCTCCAGTGCAGAAGCAGAATACATGGCAATGGCTCAGGCCACATGTGAGATCACATGGCTTGTTTCTTTCCAACATAACTTGGCATGTCAGTGGCCACTCCTGTACCCTTATATTACGACAACAAGTCTGTCACGTACATCGCCACCAATCCAGTTTTCCTTGAGCGGACAAAACACATTGAAGTATATTGCCATTTTATTCGTGATGCAGGACGAGAAGGATGAATCAACACTCCACACATCTCCACTGAACTACAACTTGCATACATCCTCACAAAGGCTCTTCCAAGGAAGCGCCTATTGTACTTAGTATCCAAGTTGGGCATGATCGACAGATATGCTCCAACTTGAGGGGGAGTGTTAGAATTATTATATTACAATTATGTTTGTAACCTTTCGGGTTCAGTAACCCTTAACCCTTTGGATTCCGTAACCTTTAACCCTTCGGGTTCCGTAACCCCTCAGGGATATTTATGTATTTTTTCTCTTGTACTCTTTAGGGTTTTCTCTCTATATAAGAGACCCTAGCCCTATGGAATAGATATCTCATTTTGTCTCTCTTCTCCACATGTATGAAATTAAGATTTTTTCTGAAAATAGTTACTAATAGTAAGAACATGATATTACACTTGTAAACAAATAACTATTAAGACCAAATGATATGAAATAATGGTAAAAAATGAGTGGGCTCATCTCATCTCAAATAGGCATAGGGCTCATTGGATAATTATATATAGGAGTGATCTACGAGATGGGATTTTGTGAGATTGTGAGATGGGAGATTCTGGACTACTAGTTTCTATCTCCTCTCTCATGGTTGTCTCACTCATAGTTGAAATTAGTGGTCCAGAATCTCTTATCTCACCATCTCACCAAAATCCCATCTCATAGGATCGACCCTCTCTCTCCCTCCCCCTTTTTGTCAATTTTTTTTATTTTTTGAAAAATATCGTCATGTATATTCATCCCTATATCCCTCCTACATGTCATTCGAATTTCGTCAGGAACATAAACTCATATACCCTCCATCTAGTACATGTACGATTATAGCAGTTCTAAAACCATTATAATTACTTGTTCTAGATGGAGGGTATATGAGTCTCTGTTTCTGACAAAATTCGAATGACATGTCGAAGGGATATAGGGATGAATATACATGGTGATATTTTTCAAAAAATACTAAAATTTTGCGAAAAATAGGGGGCAGCCATGTTGGGTACCTCCAGGGGGCAGCCCCATTTTTTCAAATACACATTTTTGGCAATGGAATTTCAAGAAAGACCCACCTCATTGGAAGGACCCCCTATATATAGGATTTTTATCTAATGAACCCTATGCCCATTTGATTTTTGGTAAACCTCTAATTTCAGTTGTGCGATTTAAATCTCTCAATCCCTAAAAAAAGGAACCATAATTAGAATGAAAATTGGAAATGTTAATCGGTTCTAAAATCAGTATACGTGTATGGAAACATGTGCTGCAGTGAGAGGCAATTGATTATATGGTGATTTTTGATCTAGCAGTTTGTAAAGCGAGGCGATCGTTTTTCTCCAATGCAAGACAGGGCGGAAATGAGGTAGTGGGCCACCTTTCGTGGCTAGATCATCAAGAAAGAAGATCCCTCCATCGCACGTCGAAAGGATTCCTCACCTGGCTCCCTTCTATTCTAGGCTTGCGCACCTCTCTCCTTTCTCACTCTCGCTCACCTGCATCTACTTTTTGGCTATATATAATGCTCGCTCTTTCTCTTTTTTGATAGGCGGCACCCAGGACTTGATGGTGGGTCCTGGCTCGCATCGCTTTGCCTCGCACCATCCTACTAGATTCTCTATTAGAATATAGACCGAGTGGGGCTGATTGCTTTCCCGTCAAGTCCTAAGGCTTAGTCGAAATGGTGCTATAAGTCCTGACTGATTGTATCTGGTGATTATTTCGGATCATGTTTGATTTGGATCGTGAGAAGTTTATATGATCAATAGAACTAGCGATGCATGATCATTTCGTTTTGATCATAAATAATATTTATTCGATGAGTATGTGGCCTTCATAATGTTAATTTTTATTCGATTTAATACATAATTTCATTTTGATCATATATAATATTTATTCGATGAGTATGTGGCCTTCATAATGTTAATTTTTATTCGATTTAATACATGATCTGTAGTCCTAATTGATTTTTTATAGAATGTATTTTGATTCATATAATAAAAAGTTACAGTAAACATAGTTGTTATTTTTCATGCGTTACTTCGAAAATATATTGAGTTCTTAATGTATTTACTTATTTTACTTATAAGATATTTTATGTTACTAATGCTAATACAATTATTACTTTTTATGTATTACTTTGAAATTATATTGAATTACTAATGTATTTACTTAATTTTCCTATAAGATATTTTATGTTACTATCGCTAACACAATTGTTACTTTCATGCATTACTTTGGAAATATACTGAGTTACTAATGTATTTACATTATTTACTGAGATGATATTTTTATTTACTATTGCCTATATAATTGTTTCTGCTTCCTCTTTATTTCTTACAACTTGCAACTACTGGTTTACTAATCATTTTTATTTCAGGCATGTCAGATGCCCAAATACTTCGGATGCGTTACAACTAGCAAAATCATTCGTAGATGAAAAAAAATTAAAAATGAAACATTGATTATTGTTGTATACTTCTTTATTAAAAAGGCGTGAAAAAATATTTTTTACAATATTATTAAGAACCAATCATTCTGTAACTAATACAAGATGTAATAAGAAATACAATTATCAAAAGAATATAATGATGTGTAACCATCATTTCAGTAACTAATCACAATGACTCAGTAATATGGACATGAATATTCAGTAATTCTTCGTATAACATCAGTAATATTTCTACTCAATTATCTAGTAATCATTCATAAGTACTAAGTAATTATATTTTCAGAATAATCATAATTAGTCCAGTAATATGTACATTGTAATCAGTAATCATTGTATGGACACTAGTAATTACATAATCAGTAATTGATGTATGGATACTGATAACCATAACTTTAGTAATAGTTACAATGAGTTCAGTAATATGGACATCTATAATTTGTAATTGCTATATGAACATTATTACGTATAACTTCAATAACTAATCATTCTGTAACTTTAAATTCAGTAAGTAATAACATTGAGTCAGTAATATGGACATGAATATTCAATAATTGTTCATATAAACATAAGTATCTTATCTATTCAATTGTCTGGTACATGTTCAGAAGTATTAAATAACTATAAATTCAGTAACAATCATAATGCGCTTTGTAAAATGGATATTTGTAATCGGTAATTTTTGTATGGACATTAGCAATTACGAAATCAGTAAATTGATTTATATCAGTAATTTACCTTTTGTAATCTATACGTGGAATGATCATTCCATAAATAAATTGTATGCCAGCAATAATTTAAACGTGGAATTTTGTATCTTACTAAAACCGACCATCTATTTTTAAGGAAATGATTTAACTCGAATTCTTATTATGTTAATAATGCAAAGCAAATTATTATTGTCAAATCAGTTTCCTACCAAATAGAATCAATCTATACACTTGGCGAGCCCACATTTGGTGACAACTCAAATGGACAAGGGACTCATTGGATAAGCCCTACACGCGCGCGCGCGCACACACACCCCCTTTCGTCCGTCCCCCTACTGGCCCTCCTCCTCCTCCTCCACCCGCCCTCCTCTACCACCCTCTCCCTCCAAGCCACCCTCCTCCTTCACCCCTTCCCCTCTAGGCCCTCCTCCATGCTGGTCATCATTGGCCTCAAGGACCCGTGTTGTCCGGAGGTATGCATGGCCCTAGTCAAAAACACAAACATTTGCATAATATGGGTGTAATTAGTGGTTAAAGGTTAGTGGTCTTCTTGTTATTGGATTAATAGATATTTCTAATGGAGGGTGGGAAGCACTTAGCCCGAACATATTAGATGTGATACTACGTTCGATAAAGAGTGATAAAGTAAAATTAATATAGATAAGAGAGAGATTGTTCACTTAAAAATGACAATGAACAGGAAGTAAGATGCAGAGTTAGAGTGGTTTTTTTATCAAATTGGATGTAGTTTCTTGAAGATAACATTTGAGACTTGGTACCTTCAATATGCTTTATCTGTACTTTATTTATATATACGTATATTTCTCAAGAAGAGATCTAAAATGTTGAGTATAAGTAGGTTTGGGTATGGGAACATGTGCACATTGAAAGATTAATTATGAGAGAATGTTTGAGTACACGAGATGTTCATTTTTCTCTCAAATGTATAGGAGTGAGAAGTATTAAGGAAAATATACATACCACAATACTTGTCTATTATTGGAAGGAGATAGACACACAAAACAACCGGCATGCAATTGATTATTTTAATTAGACATCTATTATACATATTTATTTGATTGGCCATTTATATTTGATATAATTTTTTTGATGTAGATGATTTGGATGCCTTGTGACGAGGAAGAAGTAGCTTAATTGCATTCAATACATATAAGTGGTCAATCAGTTTCGATGAGAAATTAAAGTTCGTCTAATTTACTATAATATTGTCAAAATACATAAAAGAAATGTTTGTCTAATTTGCTATGATATAGTCAAAATACATCTTTCAAATCGAGTGATATGATAATTTTGAATGCGAACACGCTCTGGTTTCAGTTGAGATGGTACATGTTTCTCGACATAATGATACTTGAGGTGGTGATATCTTAGATTCATCATTATTACATCGATAACACGCGGAGCAATGGGTACAATGCCATAGTGTTTGAGCGTGAAGATTCCAACAATCATGTCCACATGTAATGGTATAGGGGAACTACTAGACAATAGATACAAACATAGATACCACCTCCAACAAAAGCATGTCAACCACATGGTCCAGTAGAAAGATGTTTAACATGTACTATTATTTTTCGATTTTACTTTATTATTTATATTGGTAATCTAATAAATTATTTTCTTTTCATGCGGGTACTATTTTTCGTGGAAGAAATAACTTGGATGAAATTTATTTGACGCAATTGACTCTAGATGAAGAAGATCCAAGACACCATTGCATATTTCCTTAAATATTGATTAATTTAAGAGAAATCAAACATCATGAAAACCAAGGAGAAAATCAAATTAAATGATGAGAAAAATCTGAGTTGATATATATATATATATTCTCTTATCTATATGTATTGTACAATCTTTTAACAATTTCAACAATTTTATTTCAACTCCAATTAAGATGAATCAAATTTTACTGTGAACATAATATTCATTCCATGAAAAATCTTTTAAAAAATATTAACATGTAAAACTAGAAATCAAACACAAGCCCTAGTTTTCAAGACAAAAAGGTGTGGAGCTGAATATTTTGGCATACAATCTCCGATAAAACTCTACTCACCTTTGAATTAAATAATATTAAATTATTTAAAAAACTATATGAAATTCAAATAAATCAGATTCACTTCTGAAAATTAGATTTTAAGATCTAACTACACAAAACCGACTAGCCTTACTCCATTGTTTATGTACACATAATATTCAAAACTTTTTCAATATTTCATTTTCATTCTTTTATTTTAGTTCATGTTTTAAATAAAATTAAAAAGAAAAAAGAAAAACTACGAAAAAGATAAATTACAGTACAAAATTCACATTACAAGAAAAATGAGTTGTGGCCACGGAATGTGGCTACGGAAACTTGTGACCACGATAATTCCATACCCACTAGTTTCTCGTAGCCACAATCTATGGTCAAAGTCTTCATATAAGAGTTGTGGCCACGTTAAATTATGTGGCCACTTGTAATTGCCACGACATATTCGTGGCTAGAGAACTCTCGCGACGAGACTTGTAGTTACAACTAATGGCCACGATGTGTCGTGGCCAGAACCCAATTCTGTGACCACAATCCTCATATCCGTGACCATATTTATGTAGCCACAACTTGTTTTCCTTGTAGTGTCACTTCAATGATTATTCTGACGTGGTCTTTATCCATTAAAAAAACAGAAAAAGATACAAATTTACATTCAGCTCTCATTCATCATTTAGAATCATATTTGATTTTATCATGCACCCACCATTTACTGAAATAAAAGAAAAATGCAACAGATAAAAAATATTATGTTATTATATTTATAAAATACCAACAAAAATATTCATATCTTAAATACCTGAGTTCGGTTGGTTTTGTACCATAAGAAATGTAAATTTCTATGAGATCTATTGCATATAATTACATTCCTTATTTTTAAACTAATTTTCTTCAATTTTTAATACATGGCCAAGGGGTTGGTCAAATATGCCACGTACGTCCTCATCGGTCACCTTCAGTCAAACTAGGCTACATCTCTACCCGAGTCAACACGTCACGATCATTCCCACCAATCAGAAAGCTCCCGCCGTTGACCTGTCCGTCAACACTCTCCTCCCCATCCTGATCCCGTTCCCCCTTCATCCTTTTTTACCCAACAGAAACCTCTTCCTTCTCCTGAAATCACCATAGCCATTAATCATAACCCTAATCCATCACCTATAGCCATTCCAACAACCGCAAACAATCCGATCGACGTCCCCAACTACTCATCTACAGAACCCCATTGACAATTTCTACAGAAACCCAACTGGTTCCCCAACCCTCTACACATCACAGTCCTACTACGTCCTACTACATCAGATATCCTCCTCCTTCGTATACCCAAAACGAGAGAGAGAGAGAGAGAGAGAGAGCATTGGGTGAAGACAGCAACTGGTTGAAACTCCTTCGAAGACCTCTTCTTCCCGGGAGTGAATCACGCTCGTTTTGTTGTACGCTTAATCGAAGAGCAGACAAGCTCACTCTCCTTCGCCAAGCGCTTGAGCGACGATCGAGGAGGACCATGACGTCGCAAAATCGATATCCACATAATTTTTCTACTATCATCCTTCCTCGTAAGGATGCAATCGGATACAGATATATCTGTATCTGTCCATCTTCGTATCTATTTTAAGAGGATATGGATATGGATTTTTTATTTTAGTAGATATGGATAATAATATGGACATGATCTTTTATTTTTTTGCAGATACAGATAAGGATATGGATATTGTTTCATTTTTTGAGGATACGGATACGGATATAGTTACATATTTTTTTGACGGATAAAGATATGGATATCCGCATTGTTGAATTTGTGTTTATATGCATATATCAACTTGTATGTGTATCTCCAAATATGTTATAGGATTAGTTGCAATATATTACATCCGCAGTCATTTTCAAATATGGGGATATATATATATATATATATATAATTTAATCATTTATTATACAGTTATTAAACTTGGTATAATATTATGGTTCCTTTTTATCTTTGGTTGTCTTGTAATTTATTAATATTGATTCACTTAGCTATTTAATTTCAACTTTATCAAACAATCCTACTAAATATAGGTGTTAGAAGACATTTCTAATATGTAAGATAATCCGTTTCCGTTCATAAAATATCCGCATCCGAATCATGATTATTTTCCATATATGTGTCCACATTTTAAGGATATAGTTTGCAATTTTCAATATCCGCAATGAATCTGTTTCCGTATATGTATCTGTATTTTAAAATGGATAAGGATATCAGATGTTGATCCAAGCAGTGCCCCCATCTGAACCATCCAACCCTCTTTATAAATCAACCGTCTGATCACGTTGAGGAGTTCATCGCAACCGGTGAAGAGAAACACGCGATCATCGTTCAATCTGCAGCATCCAGTAGCAGAGACCTCAATATCTGGAAAATTCTCCACCTTCAGATCCATCAGGCACTAAGGTGTCGTTCGGCACATGGGGTAAACCCCTCTTTGAGGAGTTTATCCTCGTTACCCCATATTTTCTCCCTTCACGTGGGTCCCACTTTTTTATCTTTTTAAAAAAATTAAATAAATTAATTCACCATCATCAATACCATCAAAAAATAATATACTATATCATCATATCATATAAAAATTTGGGGCGGACACCAATGCGTGTTTCCCCCTCTTTTGCATCAAAAAAAAAATATCATATAAAAATTATAAAATAGTCCACTTCTACTCACTTTTTCAAACTCCAATACAATCACATCATGATAACTACTCACTTTTTCACTCCAACACAATCATATCACAATAAACCCATTTCTAACACACTCCCAGTTTAACCCTCTATCCGAACACCAAAATCAAAAAATGAATTACCTGCTACCAGGTTAACCCACCTAAACCCACATAGCAAACACACCCTGATGCATTCAAACCATCCGATCAAGAGACCGGTCACGTGCACGAAGGCATGTGATTTTGTCACTTTACTTCAAAGCCCTCCGAACTCGTCAGAATTGCATAAAAATTCCGTTTATCGGGGAACTTTCAAAGGACGTCAGCGGGGAGTAGAAAATTGCAATAAGACCTCCGGTAAGCTGAGTGAAAGTGGTTGTTTTATTTCTTTTATTTATAAATTATTTCAAATAATTGTTAATAACTTTCAAACCCTAAAATTTTTAATTGTTACACCATTGTGTAAATCTATTTTTGCTCTTCATTTTGATATATTGTGAACCTTCGTTAAAGACTCATTGAATTATTTATGATTTTCGAAATAAATTATTATTTCTGAGGTAGTTTAATAATATCAAATTGTATATAGCTTATAAAATTATGTAGAAATACTCTTTTGAAGATAATTAATGCAGAAATTTTTGGCTTTTACTTCATTGATCTCTACACCTCCTCGACAATTTTCTATGAATTATAACGTATTATGAGTCTCATGTCTATTGCAATCCTTTCGTTCTAAATCTGTAGAACAACACTTTTATAAAAAAATAATTGCGGTTAATTATAAACTCTTATAGTTATATTTGATCTTAATTCGATCAATGTTGGTATTCATTCTTTATTCCATTGAGATTTGTATCCATTGAATATCGAATTCGAATTCGTATTGAAATGTTAAAAGGATATGATTTTTTAATCAATATCCAATTAATATAGGATTTTTATTACTTGTGTCCCTTGAGATATTGTAATACTAGTTATGTCCCTCTCTTTTTCGGAATATCAATTGCGTCCCTAACTTCTTCCACAATGATCACATGTACCCCTCAGGTTAATTACCGTCAATCCCAAATGAAATTGGAGTAACCCCCCCCCCCCACCCAAACTGCTAAAGGAAGTCGACATGGGCCTCTCCATGGGGATCTAGGACAGGGAGGAGGCCAAGGAATGCTTGGACACCACCATCCCGAAGGACAACTTTGACTCTGTGGCGACGCCCTCCTGTAGGGATGAAAACAATCAGATATAGATACCAATACATGTATAATCATATTCCTTTCCATTTTAAAATACAAATAAAATTGTGAATATGAATATTGACGGATGTGAAAAATGTGTTACCATATACTTAAAATGAATACAAATCAGATACGAGTAATAACATAAATTTTTAATAGATTAACTAAAATATACATGCTAAAGGTGGTTTATATATAAAATAGATATACCAAATATATTTATTTGATATCAATTATATCAAAAATGGTGATGCAATCACAAATGTTATTACACATAATTATACATAAATTGACGACCATACACGCACACACAAATGGATATACGAATGCGAGTGTTGGTGAATGTCAAAGTGATATCCATATCTGCATCCACTTTAAAGCGAATACGAATATCAATGTCAAAATATGTATAAAACGAGTACGATTATCGGATCAGATACGAATATATTAGTATTCATTTTCATTCTTCGAGGGTGGAGGGAGAATGTTTGGACAGTTATATCCCTTCCAACCGCACCATGATTTGGAAAAACCATGAGTAAGTTCAACTCATTGAGAACTAGACCAATGGAAGGGTACAAATGATAGAACGACAATAAATCAAAGGCTCAACTGATATTAAAAAAAGGCATAACTGAAATTGTAATGTCTACTGAAAACACAACCGATAAAAATTCATTTATATACATTGTGGCAGATGCACGGGTACATAAATGCTCGAATAAGGTTGACCCGAAGTCTTTTGATTTTAATATCTAAAACGGCATTTTCTATTCTAAGATTGTAACGTGCAAACTTACTAAATTTCCAGCCTTTTATTCTCTAAATTAAAGAGGCGATTGATAGGTACGAGCATTGGGTAGGGCCGCTCGGCCCTGTCCGATGCCCGACTCAGTAAAGCTCGACCTAGGTCCGAGCTCGAGCAATAGCCAGACATGTTTAGGTTTAATTTTTTATCCGAATCGAATTTCAAGTCAAGCTCGGGCAACGATAGATCCAAGCCCGAAGCTCTTGAGCCAGCTCGCGTAGACCCATCATAGGCCTCCATACAGAGCCGTCATAGGCCCCGGCCCCTGTGTGATATATTTTAGATGGCTATTTTCAAATTGTCATATGTAGTATTACACATATTATATCTGTGAATCAACTTTTCTGGAGGAAGTCAATGTTCTAGTATTAATATCATATCTAGAAACTCACAGTTACAACTTAATTATTTTTGTTGTTAAGAGAGAAAAACCATTGGGAAATGCCTCGAAAAATATCAAGTTTAATTATGCATTGTTTCCATCAATTCATCAAACGACAATAGCGTACAGGTTTGAATAAATTTGATGTCGAATGGACATATTGTAATGAAAAGAGGTCAAACAGTGAGATTACGATTCGAGATGAGGTTTCAATCCTAATTGATCAAATCTTTTTTTAATATAGCGGACCGACCCGAGCCCGGCCCGACTCATGTACTTGCGGGTCAGGCTTGGGTTTGGACCGTATTTTTAGAAATGTTACAAGTTTAGGCCCTATCCATGGACCTGAAAATTGAAATCGGACTCGAGCTGTGTGGGCTCGGTCCAATCCGGACCGATGCACATCCCTAGTGATTGACATTAAAAATCAATCAATAAATAAAAGTATCTTCCATACTTGCCCTACCGTGATGCTTATATAATCCTTTTTATTTCATCCATTTATACCTAAGGACTGCTTATTTAATCTCTCATTATTCGCGTTACTATTTTATTTATTTATTTGACATCAGCACTACCATTGGCCATGAAATTATTGAGACAAATTGATGGATACGGATATTAAGTGGACAATAAAAATGGGGTGCCATGTCATTAAAATTAGACGTAAAATTTCTTAAATGGATACGGATTATCGTTGTAAGCATATGAGCCTGTATCTTGTACCAAGTTTCAATATTTAGATAACAAATTATGTTAACGATATCGTGATGATGTTTATTTTTAGATTACTTTAATATAAGAAATAATGATTAATTAGAATAACGTATACAAATATGAGAAAATAAAGTTGAGGTTCGGTTGTCTACAGTAGATGCAGAACTCAAGAGTTCTTAGTTGGCGATTAGCGGTCGAGTTCCTTAAGCTTAGTACCCTACAGCAGAATTGACCTAATATTATTCGCTATTTGATTCTTTAAATTTGTAATAAATAACGTATTCAATACGATGAATTATCTGTTACAATTTTCTACAATCATTGCTAAATTAGCAGCGATCGGTACAATTTTTTTAAGAAAAAATTACGAATAATCGTTATTATATGGAACTTTCATAACAAAAATGACATTCATTCTAAGCCAACGGGCTGACCTCCTCCCATTTTCTCACCATTTTTATTATTTTTGGAAAATAAAAATATGTATATTTATCACTATATCCCCCTAGCACGTATTCTAATTTCGTCAGAAACAGAGCTCTTTATGCCCTCCATCTGAAGGGAGTTAATTTCAACAATTCTGAGACTGTTAAAAATTTGACAGTCTTTATGGAGGGTATAGAAGTCTCGAATTAAATTAAATTTTAAATAACACCATGATGATATATTGTGATTTAAATTCCAATAGATTTCATTTTAGAAAAAAAATACAAGGGAAAATGGATGGGAGCATGTAAGTTGACTACATAATGTCTTGGACCTAAGTTCGAGCTGTTATCAAGAAAAGCTTGCCTAAAGTGCTTGATTCAAAGGTGTAAAGTACCCACACTAGGATGCAAATGGATGAATACAGAAGATATAGGTATTGTCGTATCCTTATTTATTTTTGGATAAATATACAGATGCAGATATTGATAGATATTAAAACTATCTTTCCATATCCTGAAAAAATGAATACGAATATAAAACGAATACTGATTGCATACAAGTAATGTTAGAAATACTCTTTAAAATTGACATTAATATATACGAATTGGATGGAAAACACGTGATATAAATTTACTAAATGTACTTTCATCATAAAAGTTATGCAAATATGATAAAAGAAAATATAAAATTATATTATATAAGGTTAAAAATAAATCTGACTATATTTATATACGAAAATGGATTTACAAATACAGATGTTTCCTGCTATCAAAACGATATTCATATCAATATTCATTTTAAAACGTATACAGATGTCAAAATCTGTATAAAATGGATACAGTGACATATCGAATATATCCTTAACCGTTGGCAACACTGACACTTTGTGAGTGTAAGTTGCAAGAGTATATTTGGGTTGTTGCAATTATATATCCCATTCATTATCATGGAGTTTTGAGCTTTCAGAATACTAGTAAATATTTAATTTTGTTGTATCATAAATTTCGCATTGAAAACTTTATAACGACATAATATAATTATGCTTTTCTCTAATACTACTAGCATTTTCGTGGATATATTAAGGGCATATACTTGCATGTTTATTTGAACAATATCGGCTAAATTTTCAGTGCTTGTAGCCATATATCAATATCCTCCAGAACTTATTTACAAATACACATACAATCAAGGTTGCAGAAAGCGGTAGTCAGTATTCTATTGACAGGGTCATTGAATAAAGATTAATCGACAGTCAGATCACTAATCAGATTTAGTCAATCATTAGTCGATTTGAATTTTTTAATTATTTTAAATATATAAATCAATTTTTATACACATTATAATTTACATTGATTTGTACATTTTATATATTATCATAATGAAATAAAATAAGTAATTGTCTTTAAATATAACATTAAGCATATTAGAACAAGTTTGCTTTTAAAAAAAATCAAAAACTAAAAAATTAAAAAAATCTCTATGTAAAAGCCAGCCTTGTAGTTGGCCCGATTAGTCGGGTTGACCGACTAATGGCCGACTAGGCCTAGTCGAGTCGACTACCCCACCGACTCGACTAGTCGGGCCTACTAATCGACCTAGTCAGCCAACTTTTACAACAATGCATACAATCATACACATGGATTCATAGCTCTATTAAATGTAGTTGGTAGGACAACGATCCAAAATTTTCTTACATTGGAATAGCTCTATTACCCCTCTTAACTCTCACTGATGATCGTCCTATGTAAGTTGGTATTTAGCTTTTCATGATACCAATGCTTAAATCCAATTCATCTTATAAGTCACCTCAGATAATCCTACAACCAAACAGTCCCTTCAATTCACAACAATATAAGCTCCATTCATTCTGCAAAATAAAAATATAAGCTTCATTCACAAATAACAAACATTTTGAACTAATAGAATACTTTCAAGTCAAAATATGACATTTCATGTTGACCAATTCTAAATTGCGAGGGAACAGAAGTTTTATCCACTCAAATTTTGGTGATTTTGAAAGATGATCGGTAAACAAGATTAGAAATTTCGATTTTGGTCACCATTTCAGTGACTGACCGAAACGAAAGGTCGGTTTTTGAAGGACCTCACAATTTCGGTCGATATAGGCCATTTCAACAGGATTTCAATCACTTGCTGAAACTAAAATTCAGCCGAATTTCGAAGAAATTTGATCCCGTGTCTTTAAACATACAAATAATCCATCTGTAAGCATGATTTCAAGAATACCCGGAAACTTTGACATCAATCCTGAGAAAATCCATTACAATTTACATCTGGATTATGGCTTATAGAAATATTTCAACAACTAATACCACACAATTAAGAATGTGGTATAACTTAAATAAAACATATTTTTAAAAGAAAGATGACTGCCTGATACAAGTAATCATGCGTGTATTGTTTCACCCAGAGGATAACTATCACAGTTCTAGGGACATGATTCTACACCCTATCAACTTTTTGAGAAAACTGTCAAGAAACAGCCCCTTGAAAGAACAGGGAACAAATACTACTATACAGATTACCCGTTCACAATCATAGCAAGAGCCGTGATACACAACAAAAATGAAGAGCCGCGCATAAAAGATGCACTCACAATGCAAGGTATATGTCCTTCCAGTCCATTTCTTTTTTCTTCCCGTTTGATTGTTTAAAGTTGGAGGTTCCACGATCATCTCCTGCAAAATATAGATTAGGAAGAATATCAACTGGGGAAGGAAACTCTTCCGGTACTGTATACCATATCTCAAATGTTAAAGCATGGCAATATGATAATGATACGAGGACTTGTTCCAGAAGACAAATAGAATTTAGCCACGAACATGGTGATGTGAAAGTTACAAATTATTCATTATGTACCAATGTAGTTGGACTTTTCTTATGAGATCTTCATCAACTCATCAACAGTTGCAGGAAATATGATTGTCCCTTAACAATTTAATTACCAAATATCCTATGCTAACCTTTGACAGCTTCAAAGGTGCAGATAGCTTACAGCCAGTGATCCTCCACCCTCTTTCGAGAACTTGATCCTAATCTCTTTCTCCTTATCTTTTCTGCGCTCCATGAGATCTTCATGGCTAGCTCAAGAATCGGGTGGAGTGCGGATAGAGAGTGACGGCGAGTTTCAGCATGTAGCTGCAAAGGAGGTTTCCTTCCCTTCTTTTTATCCATGGGTTGTAAAGGTTAAATAGAAGGTAAAAAAACTTCTCTTGTTGATTCAAAGAATTTGGGCATGGGAAAAGATGTTTCTTCCCCTCCAAACTGTAACTCTTGTTGAGTCCTTAATTATTGGAACTCATCAGCTCGACCCCATTGGAGTGGCACTCGGGACACTAACACAACTTTAGGTGAAGATGAAGACCACAAAACTCTACGCGAGTGTGGGATGGTCCAAAAGATTTGTATGCATGACAAAATAAAGAAGAATTGGCAAAAGAGGTAAGCCTAGAAGATGCTAATTGTGATAAAAACAGACATATCAATCAAACTGCCAAGAAAATGAATCAAGCTTGCAGGTGACATGGAACAAAGAAGTCCTATAAAATGTGAGGTCTGACTTAAAGTCGGACCACTTTTGCAATATACAATATGCAATTAACTTCTATCAACCCGGTCACTAAAACTTGTTTCTGAACTCAAACAAGTGTCCTCCAAATCAGACAACGGTTATTGTTTGGCCAAGGCTACCTTCCTTTTCTTTAATTTTTGAACTAGTAAAACGATAATAACTAGGCAGCAATAGACAATAGAAGCTTCAATTAGCAAGTTGGGAGGGTCTGTAGAGGATTACAAAATTAGAAAAAAAAATTAACTAACCAAATGGTGGCAGAAACTGGATAAAATAATCCATTAAGTATGGAGAATAAGTTATAGTACTCTTGCAATGCTTTTGAACTCGTTGAAACATGACTGAAATACTTTTTGCCGCTCGTGGAGGGATTGACGGTCATTCTGTAGTACATCAATAGTGTAGGTGAAAATTAATAGGATATAAATATGAATGTATAAAAATATAAGGAGGATTAGATAATACCGGATTTGATGAGACGAACCAACTTGCCGAGGCGTGCAAAATGCACTGACCTTAAGAATAGATTCGTACCCCCACGGAGATTCCGATGGTGCAATCGGTATTGGTACGACTATTCTCCAGGATACAACGGCGAGATCTCAATGGGTATGCACGTACCAACATCGAGATCTATTGAGCAACAATAGGTCGTTCATTCGGAATAAACTCACTCAAATGAGAGAAGAGGAGAAGAGGGATGGAATGATTGTGTGTTGTGTTTTGTGTTCCAAAACCAATATTATAGGTCCCTTTATATAGATACACAAAAAGAGAACGTTAAACATTCAAAACAATCAATTAAATCCTCCATTCAATTTGAATATTAATCATTCATAAAATAATGTATTAAAAATATAATAAAGAGGATTCAATATTCTCATAATGTGCACAACATCCATTATTATTATTATAAAGTAAAATGTGTAACATACAACATGCATGCAACGTTACATAAAAGATTTAAATAATATATTAATGATATTATTATGAATATATTGATAATAAATCATATCCATGTAAAGACGTTAGAAAACATGATAGTGATATAATATCACTAATAAATTATCATGCAAAAAACGTATGTTGTAAATCACATGCTGATTGATGCTAACCAAATAAAGTTCATGCATCACTAAATATAAAATAAATACACCTTTATGTTTTTAACAAAGTAATAAAAGTATTTGAAATATAATAAAATACCAACAATCCCCCACTATTTCAAATACTTTTTTTTGAACTATCTCTTTTCATCCCCCACAATTTCAAAAAAGAAATTAAGGATAATAAATATTAAAAGATAGGTGAGAAACTCAAAGACGACACTTGAAGGAACTAAAAAATGTAACGCATTAGACTTGGTGTCTTATCGACTATGAACCAAGACTTAGAGAATATGAATGTGGTTTCTAAAGGTTGATGGAATTAAAATTCCTATGAACCAATCCTTTATTTGTGAAACCATTGACTCATATCTCACATTACATTTTTTATCTATGTTGCTCATGCGGATTGACACGTTTCGGCCATGCGTCTACCAGGATTTTCATGAGTGCTATAGAGATTTTGCCCAAAAATCTCATAGGAAGCTGCCTCACCTCCACACCCATATAGGTGGATCATCAAATGTATACTGCATTTACACACCACCCAATTTGGGCTATGACGTCCATTAAGAACAAGTATGTTCAACCTCACCACTTATGATACTATCATATTGTACACCATAGGAATAGGGAATAACTGATAGTATCCTCTTAGTCGTCTAGTGAATTGTTTATCCCATATGAACCTCCTTCCCGGGATCTCCGTTCATGAAGGTTGGGTTTCCATCACTTCGACTATTGATTTGGGCACAATCCCATTCCCCTCGATGTACTCTCCATAAGCTTTTTGCTTAGTAGTTTAGTCAGAGGATTCAATCGAATTTAACTCTGACTTCACATAATATATGGATATTATGCCATGAGATATCCCATGATATTGTCTCTCAGACGAATATGCCTGCTTTTTGACATTATAAAATATTTTTAGCAGCATGGCTTTAACAGTAGAAATATTGATGACATTGGCTTCATCCAAATGGAAAGATCTGTCCAGAAGTTTCTCAAGCACATCACGAGTGCATGCATTCTCTAATGCAACAAGCTCATGTATATCGAGCAAAGAATGCTTGCTAGATTAATTTCAAAAAATATCTCCTCTTCCAGGATAAGAATATGCCCAGTAGTAATTTTCGACTCATCTGAATAATTGAGTGAATTTGCACCATAATATCCTTCAAAAATGGTAGGATCTCCATAAAATAATAACATATCTCTTCTTTGAGATATTAAAGCATTCAAAACAGAGCATCTCATTGCTCTCTTCAAGATTTGGAATATACCTGCATAATTTCAACAACATATACAATATCTTGTCTAATGTATAAGACAATCAATAATTTGTGCATATCTAATTTGAAGCATATGATCACTTTTACTCTTTTTTTCCCTTAAAAACTTATGCAGTAAAACGAATGCTAACTTGCTTGCATTCAAAAGAAGAAAAGTTTTTTGCAATACTCTTGCGATGGAGAAATATAATTATTCTTTATGATATATTTATTCTCAAGATGGTATTTATTTCTCCCATCATTGATATCAACAAGAGTATTTTAACATATTCAAAGATCAAACACGGATATTTTTTTTACATGCTACCTTTTTTTTGTGGTCAATAAGTGAGACATTGATTAAACACCCCCACATTTTCGGATATTTCAGGCCTTTTATAACGACATCATTTAATTCTAATGATAAAAATATTCCATGATTTTTTTAAAACATCACAAGGAGTCCAAAAATTACTCAATTACGGTTAAGAATAAAAGGCCCATGGAGAAAAGAAATAAGGATGATTAAATCAATAGTATTCACATCCGTTGGAAGAGCATATGAACGTATATATAAAATATATTTAATGAGAAAGATAAATGCCACATTTGAGAGTCACAAATTTAATTTAGTATATTCTCCTAATCAAATACAAACAACTTCATGCCCATTGAAAAATGAAATCCACAAATTTCCATATTAGATTACCAACGTTATTGCAAGGAAATTAAATATTGAAAGATGAATCAATCTTGCATGTAACGTGCACACTAGTTCCAAAAATATGGAATTTATCACCTATTAATAATCGTGCATTGAGCCGATAAAACTAATTAAATTCATGGTGAAGTTATTACGAAATTGTAATAAGTGTTTGAAATATAATAAGATATCAACAATCCTTTTTTTTAATCACAACAGATCAATACATAATATTATAGTGACAAACATGATTATTAAGAGCATATCTAATAATTAATCAAACATACAAAAACTTTGCAATGATTGTTTTCTTTTCTAAGGCTCAATAAGTATGATATTAGTTTACAACCCCACATTTTGAATATTTTAGACTAGATATTTAAGAATATAACCACATCATTCAACTCTTAAAAAAAATCCAACAATATTTTTTTCACCAACTTATGTTGAATCATAAAAGTTGATGAATCACGACTAGATATAAGAGAGGGTATTTGGATAAAACAAATAAAGAACACTCCAGAATATATTCTTAAGATTGTAGGTGAAAAATAATAGGATATAAATATGAATGTATAAAAATATAAGGAGGATTAGATAATACCGGATTTGATGAGACGAACCAACTTGCCGATGCGTGCAAAATGCACCGACCTTAAGAATAGATTCATAACCGCACGGAGATTCCGATAGTGCAATCGGTATTGGTACGACTATTCTCCAGGATACAACGGCGAGATCTCAATGGGTATGCACGTACCAACATCGAGATCTATTGAGCAACAATAGGTCGTTCCTTCGAAATAAACTCACTCAAATGAGAGAAGAGGAGAAGAGGGATAGAATGATTGTGTGTTGTGTTTTGTGTTCCAGAAGACAAATAGAATTTACTCACGAACATGGTGATGTGAAAGTAAATATTATTTATTATGTACAAATGTAGTTGGACTTTTCTTATGAGATCTGCATCAACTCATCAACAGTTGCAGGAAATATGATTGTCCCTTAACAATATAATTTCCAAATATTCTATGCTAAACTTTGACAGCTTTAAAGGTGCAGATAGCTTACAGCCAGTGATCCCCCACCCTCTTTCGAGAACTTGATCCTAACCTCTTTCTCCTTATCTTGTCTGTGCTCCATGAGATCTTCATGGCTAGCTCAAGAATAGGTTGAAGAGCGGAGGGAGAGCAGCAAAGCAGATAGAGAGTGGCAGTGAGTTTTCAGTATGTAGCTGAAAAGGAGGTTTCCTTCCATTCTTTTTATCCAGGGTTGTAAAGATTAAAAAGAAGGTAAAAAACTTCTCTTGTTGATCAAAAAAAAGCAGGGCATGGGAAAAAATGATTATTCCCCTCCAAACTGTAACTCTTCTTGAGTCCTTGATTATTGGTACTCATCAGTTGGACCCCATTTGAGTGGCACTCGGGACACTAGCACAACTGTAGGTGAAGATGAAGAGCGCGAAAGTGTGGGATGGTCCAAAAGATATGGCTTTTCATTGGCGGCAGAGAGCTCGTAAATTTTTTTTGAGGTAAACAAGAATAAGGGTTTGCCAAAAAGGGTCACAAGTTGGTCACCGAGATATCCTCATTGTGATGCCACCGATGGTTGTGGTAAGCATTGCTCGTGTCACTGACATATGAAAATAGACTATGAAGGTCCTGGAGTTGTGATTCCTCTTTATATAAGTTTGTTTCGGCGGAAGAAAAATCAAAGAAAATAAGATACCAAGTCTATATTAAGCACTGTTGTAGGATCATCCCTCTGATAGCAAGCCAAATGAAAATAACAACAGCATTCAATTAACCAGTAATCTTCCAAATCTGCCAAACTAGCAATTCAGAAACAGTAAAATGATCTATGATCACAATAGCGTCTATTTGAATGCATTTACAAGATATCTAAAATATTCAACGCAATCTATCAGCAATAATAGTATCATTGTCACTAAAAAAATTCCTTCTATGCATGGCAAAATAAAGAAGAATTGGCAAAAGAGGTAAGCCTAGAAGATGCTAATTGTGATAAAAACTGACATATCAATAAAACTGCCAAGAAAATGAATCAAGATTGCAGGTCACATGGAACAAAGAAGTCCTATATAATGTGAGGTCTAAGTTAAAGTCGGACCACTTTTGCAACATACACTATGCAATTAACTTTTATCAACCCTGTCACTAAAACTTGTTTCTGAACTCAAACAAGTGCCCTCCAGATCAGACAACGGTTATTGTTTGGCCAAGGCTACCTTCCTTTTCTTTAATTTTTGAACTAGTAAAACGATAATAACTAGGCAGCAATAGACAATAGAAGCTTCAATTAGCAAGTTGGGAGGGTCTGTAGAGGATTACAAGATTAGAAAAAAATTAACTAACCAAATGGAAGCAGAAACTGGATCAAATACTACATTAAGTATGGAGAATAAGTTATAGTACTCTTGCAATGCTTTTGAACTCATTGAAACATGACTCAAATACTTTTTGCCGCTTGTGGAGGGATTGGCGATCATTCTGTAGTACATCAATAGTACCAGGAGAAACAAACATGCCCATGAATTTCTCATCACTTACTGCAAACAAATCCAAACCTAAAGCTACCACAAGCCGATCCCTATTGCATGTAACATCAATAGTACCAGGAGCAACAAACATGCCCATGAAGATCTCATCACTTACTGCAAACAAATCCAAACCTAAAGCTACCACAAGCCGATCCCTACTGCATGTAACAACCAAATTAAAGAAGGCAATGTCAGAAGAAAGAAATGAAATACGAGAGGAAACAAAAAAAATTCAATGAATATCCAAGTACATTCACTAATTCACTTCAATGACCATTTACCAATAAAATTAGAGTACTACTTAACTTACCAAGGTATTAAGAAGCCAGAATTCAATGTAGACGGTGCATTCTTCTCTGTTAGCACTTCTCGTAATCTAGCAAAGTGTCGTGCAGCAGAAGAACAAATATAAGAGTAAGCAGAACCGGATTTATGGCCCCCATCATCGCCAACAATATAAAGAAAATTTCCATTTTGACTAGAAATCATATTGGAGTTCTTAGAACTATGAAAGATCCGAGCTTGTCGCTTTCTCCCGCCAATTTCCATACAGTTCCCATTTTCCTTCTTAGTCCCGAAAATTACATCAGCAGGTTGATAAGGAGATGGTGTCACGGGAACTGTCAATTGACTTTCACGAAGTGCCTCCTTTCCTTCAGTTCATTTTCCCCGGGTTGTTTGTCGATGACTCTTTAGGAGGTAGGTTCTCCTGACCAGAACCTAATATGTCACCCTGTACTACAGCACTATCTGAAAGATCAAGGGAAAATGAAGAACTAGGTGTCTGCCCAAGCCTATTACAATCCAGTATACCAAGTGCATCTCTCTCATAGCAAACTGGAGAATATGGACTGGTAACAGAATCTAGGTGATGGCGAACCAGCTGCTTGCATTGCTTAGAAAGATCACTGACAAAAATATTATATGAGCGTCGGCGTGTCGCAACGAGGCATGAAATCCAATATACCCATCCATATCACCGGTTTTCCGGCAATCTACCAAAACAGATACAAGCATGAAAGAAATCAACTACAACACCGGACTTGATGAAAGAAATAGCAAAAATTAGAGGTTACAAAAAAGGGCTTTATAAAAAAGAAACTTATCCAGTTCAACTGCCACCTCGAAATATGAGAATGAAAACTGAAGTGTTTTTAATACATACATACAAGTCATTGAACTGTCATAAAAAAACAATAACCCTCTATGTGTTTTGATGGAAGAAAAAAGAGAGAACTGTTTATAACCCCAGGCTCTCTTATATAGGGAGAGACCTATGGGTAAATTACATATGGTGGACAAGGGAAAATAAAATAAACAAAAAGATACATAGAAAGTAGAAAAATCTCAACACTCCCCCTCAAGATGGAGCATAGATGTCAATCATGCTCAGCTTGGATGAACACTTCTGAAACGGCCCCTTGAGTAAAGCCTTGGTAAAGATATCATCAGTTTGTTCTCCTGAACTAACATGAGAGGTAGACATCAGACCCTTCTGGATCATATCTCTAGTGTAATGATAATCTACCTTAATATGATTCGTTCTCTCATGGAATGCGGGGTTGTTGGCAATGAAGAGAGCAACCTGATTGTCACATTGGAGGTTCATGGGGAGAGGCACCTCTATAGTCAGGTCAGTAAGGACAGATCTGACCCACATCATCTCTGCACTTGCCTGTGCCATAGCCCTATATTCTGACTCAACACTCGATCTGGCAACCACAGTCTGTTTTTTGCTCTTCCAGGAAACTAGCGAATTCCCTATAAACACAACAAATCCTGAGGTAGACTTTTTATCCTTTGGACATCCAGCATAATCTACATTTGCACATGCTGTAACTGAGAGAGATGTACCCCTGCTGAACAAAAGTTCTGTGCCTGGTGAATTCTTCAGGTATCTCATAATCATATTGACTGCATCCATATGTTTCTATCTCGGCTGCTCCATGAACTGACTTACTTTGCTCGCAACAAAGGATATGTCAAGCATGGTAATGGTCACATATAGTAGCTTACCAACAAGTTCCCTGTATCTCCTCTTGTCGACCTCTTCAGTGCCATCATCATATAGCTTCATGCTCGGGTCAATAGGATTAGTGGCAGGCCTACAATCAACCATGTCTGTCTCTGAGAGGAGATCTGTAACATACTTCCTCTGTGTCATCACCCGACCATGCTGGTTCCTGGCAAACTCTAGCCCAAGGAAGTAACGTAGATGTCCAAGATCCTTGGTCACAAACTATTGACCTAAGAAGTTCTTGGCTCCTTGAATGTCATGTTCATCATCTCCTATAACAATAATGTCATCAACGTACACAAGAATGACGATAGTACCTCTCAGTGTCTTCTGCACAAACAAGGAATGATCAGCAGTCGATCACACAAACCCCTGTTGCTCTATCAAGTCCGAGAGCTTCTGGAACCATGCCCTTGGACTTTACTTAAGGCCATAAATAGCCTTATGTAGTCTGCAAACCTTCTGACACTCCCCCTCAGCAGCAAACCCAGGTGGCTGCTGCATGTAAACCTCTTCCTGAAGATCACCGTAAAGGAAAGCATTTTTTACATCGAGTTGATACATCGGCCAATCTCATGACACAACAACAGAAAGAAGAATACGCAATGTAGAATGCCTGGCCACCAGAGAGAAAGTATCATGATAGTCCACTCCATAATGGGTGAACCCACGTGCCACAAGTCTTGCCTTATAGCGATCCATGATGCCATATGCACAATGTTTCACTGTGAACACCCATTTGCATCCCACAACGGATGCATCAACTGGAGCAGAAACAAGACTCCATGTACCATGCGACTGTAGCACTACCATCTCCTCTTCCATTGCTAAACGCCAGCGACTATCCTGCATTGCCTCCTCATAATTTCGTGGAATGTCCACGGCAGATAGAGCCACGACAAATTTCTGAAAATCCCCTGTTAAACAATGAAAGGAGACCTGAGATGCCAAGGGATAAGAAGCACAGGAGTGCTTCTGCTTTCTAACTGCAATAGGAATGTCCAGGTCAAATACAACGCCCTCCATCTAAGCGCTATTTTCCTGCAATGACTCATGCACCGATACAACTCCAGACCCATCGTTAGGAGCTAAGTTATCAGAACAAACCTGGGGCTCCGTGAGTGCTGAGCGAAAGCCATGAGCGGACGCAGTCCGACGCGTGTAGAACTTAGGAAGGGATGGAACAAGTAGCACACCTGACTGGATAGAAGGTAGCGGCGGAGGGGGTGGTGGTAGTGATGAAGGTGGTGGTGGAGTAGATGGTGGTGGAGGTACAACATGCATGGGAGGAGGTGGCATGTAGATCTCATTGTCCAAGTCTGATGAAGCTTACCGATCACCTGTAGCGGAGAAGTACATTACCGACTCAAAGAAATACATTACCAGCTCAACCATCACTCATGAAATGACACATTTTACCGCCTTGTGAGATTGTAAAAAGCTGACATCCCGATGTTCAGATGAAAGATATATATCAAACTTAGACATCATAAAACTAGAAAAAAAGGACCAGATGTGTGTTCGGAATCAATAAAAGACAACTATCTATGACCAATATTGCTTAACTTAACCTGAGTTTAAACTAGCATTCAATATTAGCTTGCTTAGTTCTGAAACAAATATTTTTAAAACAAAAACCAAACCTGAAGATGAAAACAGTCCTAACAATTACTCATAAATAGGGATAAAAATGGATCGGATAAAATCTGTAATCCGATTCAATTCGTTGTCTTTGGATTGGATTGGTTTGGATTTATGAGTCTAATGAATCAGATCGGATTGGAATTTTACAAATCCGTTCATTTATGGATTGGGTAGATTTACTGTTAAAATCCAATCTGATATATCCATTAATAAACAATATTAATATATCATTTGTTGTCATTAAAGCATATTATATATTTAATTTTATTCGAAAGCTATGTCTAAATATCCAAGCTACTCTCTTTATAGTTTAAGCGCATTCAAACTCAAGCTTTACCCAAGATTTTAAATTTCGATATAGGGTATCATATCGATACCATGTCGAAACGAAATTTCACCGAAAAATTTTGATGACATTTTGCCCACATCGAGCAAATTTTGTGAAGGCTCTTATATCGAAATTTCACTCAAAATTCGGTCCCATGTCGAAACCAAAATTTCAGCGAAATTTTGCGAAATCTGAAACCATGGCTTTACCCATTCCACTTGCTAGAAACTCCCTTAGCCACCCCACTGGTTGGTTTAGAAAAAAAAAGTAATACCTACCCGTAGTTTTCGTGCCCTTCCAGTTTTCCTAAAGGAAACACCTTCTTAAAAAATAATACATATACCTAAACCCTCTGGCCCCTTCCAAACAAAATACCCACTTGCGCCACACACATCTCCATCCTCGACCATACACATCTCAGCCGGCTATCATCCTCGTCCCCAGTCGTACGCACATGCAACCAGATCTCCGTTGTGCATGTGCAACCATACCTCGTCATCGGCACTCCTAGACATCCCTCACGCACACGCAACCAGATCTCATCCTTAGTCGGATGTCGTCTCCTTACTCACGCCCTTCTCGTCCCTAGTTGCATGCACATGTAGCTAGACCTCCCTCACGCAAGTGCATCCAGACCTCGTCTACAGCTCTCCCAGACCTCCCTCCTGCACCTCGCAGTCGCATACGATCCTTGTCCCAGACCTCCCTCATGCACGATCCTCTCTACCGCAAAGCGTAGTCAAGCAGGTTAGTCAGAGTCCCTATTTGATATATACAAACTTGGATTTTATTCAAAGTCAATGTGATGCTTCTATAGTTTCTAGGGATTACATGTATGGTGTTTATATTTAGTTATACAATGATTGTTCATACTAAATCCATAACAAGCATATATGTTTTTGCTTTCCAAAAATTAAGTATATTTTTTCTTTGCATTTATCAAATACTCTCAATTTTAGAACCATGATTCAAATGTCGATATCTAGTATGCTACAAGCTTAATCATAGCTTATAAAGTGACAATACGTGAGCAATAAAAATCCGAACTAATCCGATCAAATCGGTAATCCGGTGGATTGGATTTGGATGTTTAATGGACTAGATTGTAAAAATAAAAAATCTATTAAGTGTGAATTGGTTACGGAGTAAGCTAAAATCCGATCATGTGCACCCCTACTCTTAAAGTGGCATGCTTTCCCAGCACCCAGTGTTCACGAAAGCGGTCTGTGCGGCCGCATATGCGGCCGCATATGCGTATGCGGTGCCCTCAGCGCACCGCTTTCCTGAAGCCCCGCATTATGCGCCCTGTGCGCTTATGCGGGCCGCATATGCGGGCTGTGCGGCCGCTTATGCGGTCTATGCGGCCGCATATATGTATTTTTTATTTTTTTTTATTTTTAAAATTTGTGCCACATTTTATTGTGTTATTTATGCAATGTTTTTTCTTCCTTAGCATGTATGCCAACCAAGCATTCCATGACCATTTAAATCCATCATCAAATTAGTTGTACTACGAGATTGGAGTAAACACACAAGAAAGAAAAAGAGTAATATACTAATAATTTAGCAAACTAATTTAGTCAACTAATAGCTATTACGAATGCAATATATTATATGTAAAGTTTGGTACTTTTAATGGAGGATCTGTTATAAATATAATGATAGAGATAAATCATAAATGACATTATATTCAATAATAGAGGCATTTTGTGCGCTAACTTTTTATTTTGTTGATTGTTGTCGATTATTTTGTGTTAATCGTTCTATTGAAGTATTGATATTTGATTGATAGAGATTGTTTTGAACTCTATATGAAAGTTATTTTTCTTAGATCTTCTATTGGAACACAATTATACGTAAATTTAGTTCTGTTGTAGTCACTTTTGTATATATTTATTTATTTTTAAATAAAAAATTAGGAAACCGCGTAGAACCGCATATACCCCGCATATGCCCCCGCATACCGCTTAAGCGCTATTCAGTGACCTGTCCGAACGCATACGCATACCGCTTTCCTGAACCATGCCAGCACCCGACATCTCGCAAACCCAATGCGTGAGGCCGCTAGGATTTGGATCCTCAGCAACAATCCAGCATTGCTGAAGCTTTTATGCATGAGCATATCAGTCTCATAATATTATTCCATATTTATCTTATTATGTAAAATTATTATATTCGTTCTAATCTTATAATACTTTGGCAGATTGTGGAAGAGGTAAAAAAGCAGAAACCCTAGTTGGCAGAGAAATACCTGGAAGCGGCAGAGTGGGTCGAGGGCGGAGGGGTCGTGGACCACCTGGATCATGAGGGGTCTGCGGGTGCCCATCTCGACCTCACGGGCGTTGAAGCGGAAGCCGAGGAGGGCCTCGAGGAGGGAGCTCTTACCGTCGGACTGCCCCCCGAGGGCCACGATCTCCGGGATGGGGAGCTTCTCGCCGAAGGCGACAGCAGCGGCCTGGAGGCGGTTGTAGGCGTCGAAGCGGGAGCGGAAGGAGGGGGAGGAGGGGGCCGCATCTTCTTGGAGGAGGGCTTGGATTTGGCGGAGGAGGAAGGGGTCTTCATGGAGGTGCTGCTGAGGGGGAAGTTCATGCTGCTGTGGGTGTGCTCAAGTGGCGATGAGATTTGAAATTTGGGGATTTGAATTTATGGGAGGGAGGCGGGTAATGGTGCTGATGGGCAAAGTCGGATCTCTGGATCCGATGGCTTTGGAGATTAGGATCCATTATCCGAATAAGTTCCATAGAGCAAGGGTTTCTATGCAGTGTTGTGTGGCCATGCATGTATGGTAGTGGTGATCATAAGAGATTTTCCATCCATTGTGCCAGTATAACAAGGATCGAGAGCTGATCGTTTGCTGTAGGCTGGAACCGCTCGATCTTAATCGAGCAGTTTGCATGGATTTGCACGGTAGAGCCCCACAAAAAGTGCAAATCCCTGCGAACCGCTCGATCAAGGTCGAGCGGCTCCAGCCCCTACTGCAGAGTCTGCTGCAGTAGGGTCTACAACAGAGGATCCTCTAGCACAAGGAACTACTTGTGCATTTTGAATGATACAAATGGTGTATCTTAAAGTCGTTTTTGTATACTAAAACAACAATGGCTACTTTGTAAATCTTCTTATTTATATGTGTGTGCGGGTCAGAGGTATCGATAGTTAGATATTTGTTGTATACCGCAATGTCATGTTTTTCTACGTTGCGCCGACTTAATTTAGAAAGATAAAATGAGAGTATGTACACATGTTTACTCCTCGTGTTATCAGAGATGGAACAAGAGAATGTGCCCATGTTGACTCTTTTGTGTTGTCTTACATATATACTCTTTGATTTTATAGACATGGCTAGGTGATGTTGCGTGGATATAACTTGAGTGATCGCATGCAATTTGTTCGAAAGAGCACAATATAAATACGTGCAGGATGCAAATGCAAATCAACATAAAGTAGTATGCTAACTCATTCAATTAAGCATTCTCTAAAGGAAAAAAGTAAATCCCAAAAAAATCAACACATGGACCATGCAATATATAGTAAGATTGTTACAGGAGAAAGTTGTATAGGTGATCACAATAAGATGATCTTTTATATTCACAACCTTAATCCATCTCATAGAGAGGCTCTTAGGAAGCCACTAAAATGGGTGCATGGCGCATTTGAACTTTTAAATTTAATCAAGCATGATCTATAACAAATAAATCAACTACAATACACAATATTTATACTAATCATCAAAATTAAAGACTGCATATTGTACCGAAATTTGATCTTTTGAGGACTTACAAGCACCCCTCCAACTCAACTTATCTCTAACATAGTTCGAACTCTAATGCAATATGCTTGTGGCTTACAACATAGCTTCTTTGGTAATGAAGAAGACACACATTCACAAAGAGTATTGTGAGCCCTTTCCATAGAGTTTATCCCTTTCCATAGATTTTATCTTTGATATAGAAATAAAAATAAACAAATAGATAAATTTTATTTATGACTTTCACAAAAATAAAAACTAAGGGTATTAGTTAAAGACACGAAACACTTGAACATAGAAAAGCATGAGCACAAGGACTTTTCACCTTTCGAAGGCTTATTAGATGTGATAAGCTTTTAAGGAAATCTTGTAATTAGTGTAATGATTCAACTTTTTACACCTCTTTTTGAAATGGGCTAGTTTAGAATGAAAGTGAATTAGATACCTTCTATAGAAGTTCGTATAGTCTACATCTTATATACTTACAAAATAAATTGCATTATCCTTGGTACCTATTGCTTGGCTCCACTCTTTTTAATCTTGATCTCTTCAAGTTGACTAAGAGTTGTTTTGAAGAATAATTTACATCACTAGAAACTAACACATTTTATTCAAATGATACTTTTGTAATCCTAAAAGTTTATTCAGATGTCTTTTACTTTAGCATATTTAGTTAAAGCATTTAAAAAATTCAAAGTTCAATTTATGGTTCGAAATTTCATATTCAATACAAATTTATATTATAGAAAATATGATGCTTTATAAAATGATTCTGTTTCCATAGTAATATTGTTTGTGTCCTTATTTAACTTTTTATATTCTGGTCAGGTATCTTCATATAGCTCAAATAAATCATTAAAAGCTTCTAATATTTTATTTTGACTATTTTCATTTACTTCTTCTTTTAGAGTTATTCCTAGGCATCCTATATAGTGTGGAAAGACTTCTTCTCAAAGTTCTTAAATTTAATCTTATGACCTTCCTCTTTCTTATTGTTATTGGATATTATTTTTATTCCTTCTTTGATGGTTAAGGAATCTTTTGAATTTATGATTTTTACACTTGTACCCTTTTGAGTTTTCCTAATAATAATTATGTATGAAACTTTCTTGAAATTACACTCGTGGCCCTATATTCTTTCAATTATCATGGTCGTGCAATTCCATTATCACCCTCATGCCCATGTATTGCACGAACAAAAAGACTATAATGTGAATTTCCTAAGAATATAGGGGCACGAGCATACGTGCAAATTTAAAAAATATAGAGGCATAAATGTTACTAGAAAAACTCAAAATGGCACAAGCATAAAGATCCCTATACAATTTCTTGCAAGCAACGTGATATCCTTGTCTCTACATTCATCAATGGACGAATTTCCGGTTTCGGCTTTAAAGTCATGTTTTCTTCTTCTTTTCTTCCTCGATGAACTTCTTAATCTTTAGTTCATATCCATTAGATTTCCAACTAATTTGTTCATGTCCATATCCTTGATGTGGTTTGCTTCCTCAAATGTCGTTAGTTTTGTTCTCGATCACTTAGGTAGCGTTTGCTTCGCGGGTTACCTGCGGGTTAGGGGAGTTTACACCCTTAACCCACATCCCCCTCTCTCCCCGTGGACCCCACTTTATTCCTTTTTTAAAAAATTAAATAAATCAAATTTACATCATCAATCCTATCAAAAAATATTATATTATACCATCATATCATATAAAAATTATAAACTACTCCACTTCTATTCACTTTTCCAAATTTCAATACAATCACATCACAATAACTACTCACTTTTTCAAACTCCAATACAATCATATCACCTCAAACTCACTTCTAACCCACCCCCAGTTTAACCCTCTATCCAAACACCAAAACACAAAAACGGGTTACCCTCTACCAGTTTAACCCGCCTTAACCCGCCAACCAAACGCAACCTTAGGGTGTGTTTGGATAGTGGGTTTAGGTGGGTTAAACTGGTTGCAGGTAACCCATTTTTGGGTTTTGGTGTTTGGATAGAGGGTTAAACTGGGGGTGGGTTAGAAGTGGATTTATTATGATATGATTGTATTGGAGTTTGAAAAAGTGAGTAGTTATTGTGATGTGATTGTATTGGAGTTTGAAAAAGTGAGTAGAAGTGGAGTAGTTTATATTTTTTATATGAGATAATGGTATAATATATTATTTTTTTATATGAGATGATGGTATAATATATTATTTTTTGATAGGATTGATGATGTAAATTTATTTATTTATTTTTTTAAAAAAAGAATAAAGTGGGGCCCACGTGGAGGGAGAAAATATGGGGTAGGGAAGTTAAACCACCCCGGGGTTGGTTTAACCCCGGGGTGCGTTTGGTTCGTGGGTTATCTAGGGGTGGATAACCCGGTTTTGTGTTTGTGTGTTTGGTTAGTGGGTTAAGGGTTGGGAGGGTTTGTGTGATGTGATTGTATTGGAATTTGAAAAAGTTGGTAGTTATTATGGTATGATTGTATTGAAATTTGAAAAAGTAGGTGGTTGTTGTGATGTGATTGTATTGAAGTTTGGAATAGTGAGTAGAAGTTGAATATTTTATGATTTTTAGATGATATGATGGTATAATATATATTTTTTTGGTTGGAAAGAGAGTGGGCCCCACTAGTGGGTTGGGAATATGGGTTTTGGGGGGTAACCCACCCAAAGTGGGGGGTAACCCCCCAACCAAACGCAGTCGTTCGGTTAGGGGTAAACCCCCCTCTCCCCTTAGCCTATTTTTTTCTCTCACCGATGTGGGCTCCACTTTTTCCTTTTTTTAATACATTAAATAAATTAATTCTCTTTCATTCACTACATAAAAAATAATATATTATATATCATCATATCATATAAAAATTATAAACTACTCAACTTCTACTCATTTTTCCAAACTCCAATACAATCACATCACAATAACTACTCACTTTTTTAAATTTTAATACAAACACATCATAACAAACCCACATCTAATTTAACCATCTATGCAAATACCAAAACACAAAAATAGGTTACCCTCTACCAGTTTAACCCGGCCTAACCCGCGTACAAAACACACTCTTAAGAAAAATCAATTATTTCTTTTTGAGTTCTCCTTTTGATGAATTTCGTTTTTGGTCCTTTGAGATTGTTAACAGTATTGTGAACCATGTGTAGATATACTTAATTGTTTCTTATTTTTGTATTTAAGTTTTTTTTGTATTCATAAGTTAGCATGGTTACCTTGGAGCTTTTTACTTTCTTTATTCCCTCAAGAGTCACTTGAAGTTTCTTTTAAGGGTCGTTCGGTTGCAGGGGTAAACCCCTCTGGGGGGAGTTTACCCCCCTTAACCCACTCCCCATCTCTCTCATGTGGGTCCCACATTTCTCTTTTTTAAAAAAATAAATAAATCAATTTTACATCATCAATTCTATCAAAAAATAATATATTATACCATCATATCATATAAAAATTATAAATTACTCCACTTCTACTCATTTTTCCAAACTTCAATACAATCACATCACAATAACTACTCACTTTTTCAAACTTCAATACAATCATATCACAACAAACCCAATTCTAACCCACCCCCAGTTTAACCCTCTATCCAAACACCAAAACCCAAAAACATGTTACCCTCTACCAGTTTAACCCGCCTTAACCCGCTAACCAAACGCACCCTTAAGTTTTTTTTGTATTGTCCTATATTATGGACACGTCTGCACTTAAGTATATTTTCAAACCTTAATCTTGAGTACTTATCATTCTTGTCTTGAGCTTTTAACGTATTTGTCATTATTCTTTTGTGTGGGTTGTGTATTTCCCTCATCTTTGTGTTCCATGGCTTAAACATCTTTGTTTGCTTTGCTTTTCTCTTGATTTCTCATTTAAAAATTCTTGCATTTTCTTGGTCTAGCAGCGAAATAAAGGACTACTTCCCTTCTTAGTTAATTTAATTCTGCACCTAAAAATGTAGTTTTATATAAGGATAAAATATATGTGCTGCTAGAGAGTAGCTAACTTGGCTACTCCCACATATTTATTTTTATTTTTTTGTGGTATTTTCTTTAAACTCCTTAAGAGATTTAGATCACATATTGTCATGATGTTGTGATTTAAATTTTGACTCAATTCGAGAATCCTATCCCATCCAAGTCTGACAAAATTTGATGATCTCAAAATTGTTGAAATTGACTCCTTCCAAATGGATATGTTAGGAGTGTCTATTTTTTACGAAATTTGGATGATGATACCATGACAATATGTGATTTAAATCATCATAGGAGTTTCTAAATAATATAATAAAAATTTAAGAAGGAAGGGTGTGAGAAAAGCCAAGTTAGTTACTCCCAGATATCATATACACTTTACCCTTTATATAATACTACAAAAATAAATATATATCTTAGTAATCATTATCAAAACCCAATACGGTAATAATTCCCTGCTTAGAGATTTTGTGATATTATGAGATTATGTTTTTGTGATGTCCGACCCCGTGGAAAGGGCGTCGGACGTAACTCCCTATGATTCGAATACTCAATAATAGCCGCATTCATATATCATGATTAACATTCGTAATGTAAAGTGAGAAAAGCAAATAATAAAGTACTCCAATAAAATTTATATATTCATGGTTTCCTAAATTTTACAAATTTATAATAGAGTCCACATATATTTGTTAACATGACTAACAACTGTAACTGTTGAAACTACAAAAGTATAACAACAACTATTACAGTTTTATGAGTGAAAGTGTACCCTGGAGTCTAGTACAATTTACGGAAGCTCAAGTCACTACTATGTTTAATAACCTGCAAGCCTAGATGAGTTTCCAAACAAGTACGTATGAGCAAAAAGCTTATTACAGTTAAAACATGCTAACAAACTACACTAGAAGAAGTGAAAAGGATTAAAGAAAGGAATGTTCATGTTCCATTATCATTTTTGTAATTGTTGTTTACTATTCCAGTCATCTTTAAAATGGTTATTAGAAGTTACATACGATCTACAACTTGTACTCTATAGGTTCTAGTATTATCATCCATTAATGAGCTCATCATTTTTACATTTACTTATGAATCAATGGGGTTAATCATATACCTATATGTACATAGGCATGCTATTCAATACATCCTTTGATCATTTAGTTGATGAGTTCAAACAATAATAAAATTGTCTCAACGGTCCCATTATTTGCACTAGTGCAACCAATTCAAGCAAACAAGCTCTAATTCAAACTCTAATCCATTTCCCCAGCTTACCTGTCACGAAGGGAATACCTGAGAGCGGGTATATGATGAATATTAGATACATCATATTAAAATCCATTATTATTCTCCAAACATAAACAAATCAACAAAAATCACAATTAGTTTATTAATATTAACTTCTACTATGTTGTATGTAATCTATGTATAACACTAACCTTAATTTATGTATTTAATACTAACATTTTCCTTATTTTTCTTTATTATTAAAAACCCCTGAAAATTAGATTAAATATCTTTATATTTTTTTTGGTCTTAAAAAGAAATTAAAAATACAAAAAATACAAAACCTTGAAAATCAAGTGTTTTTAAATACTTAAAATTATTTGCAAAAATTATTAATTGTACTTTTAACATCTTTTGACTTTTTGACCAATATGAAAGTTGTGGATCTCATAGAGATAGACAACTTTCATGTTTTAACATTTTTTGTAATTTAGCTTCTAATTATTTTATTTCGTTTTTTTCTTTAACTTCTTTAATTTCTATTTCTCTCATTGGAGAGCCACCACCTGGCCCTAATCTTTACCCATCTCTTCTTGCTTCTTGCCCATTGGATTAAATCGAAGAATGGTCCTTGTCCACCCCTCTCCGACAACGGCGTCATTTGATGAATCGAAAATCGTCTCTTTAATAAGCTATAATTGTAGTCTAGGAGACAGATTTTGATTCTTCAATAAGATAATCTTTGAATGTTGTGGAATATTTTTACTTGGTAAGTATGCTAAGGTCGTACACATGGAACAAACTATTTCTAGTTGAGTGGTTCTAAATTAAATAATTAATTAATTTCTAAGTTAATTTTTGTGTCAGAAAATAAAATGCAATTAAATGAAATGATATGTATGTAATGTGAACAGAGCAGATAGATGATGAAGAACAAGATCTGTGATTTATACGATTTACATCCTCAAATAATATGATCAATAACCTCTCAAAGCTAATCACAAATCAAAAGAGATTTAAGTCTCGAAATAAATATCCAATCAAATTTAAGCTTCAAAGATGTTAATTAATGGCTATTCCTTTCAAAAGTCATTGTAGTTTGTTCCTCAAAATTAATCTTTAATCAGACAAATTCTTAGGGAGATGAATTCCTCTTCTATTTAGCCCCTACAAAGATTAGTTCTTTATGAATGATTGACAATAATCCACAGGGGTTTAATTAAATTGAAAGCTTCTGTAATAAAATCCTTGTAAAATAAATCATTAACTTTCTGGATAAATGTTGCACACAGACAATAATCAAGCATGCACATATTAAGAGGTTCGAAGAATAATCATCATCAATAACCAGCCCAGATCTATCTACAAGACATATAATATGATAGAGCATTCAACAAGCTTCAAAATGACATATGTGCATAGAAATCAGAGCTCGAATGGAAAAGATATGATAAAATGAATCAGCAGAGACTAAAATGCAATAAATAGTTAAGTTTTCTTTTCAAAACAATCCCTGGAGCATTTATCTATAATAATCAAACCCGAAGGAGTCTCCATGTAATTTGCTTGCACACATGCGCAATGCACGTGATTCTGGGCTGGGAAGACCTATATGTAATTTTCTGTAATGGCAAGGGTTTGATATGGAGGTTGACCCTGCCAAGGTGGATGTAATCAAGAAACACGAATCACTGACCAATGTAAAGCAAGTGCGGTTTTTAGGGCATGTCGGATTTTATAGGAGATTTATAAAGGATTTTTCAAAAATTGCTCGATCGCTAACTGAGCTCTTAGGAAAAGACACCTAGTTTATTGTCAATCATAAGTGTCTTGAGGCCTTCGAGTTGCTCAAGAAGAATATCATTGAGACTCTCGTCCTATAAGACCCTGTCTGGTCTCTTTCCTTCGAGATCATGACAGATGCTTTCGACTTTGTAGTAGGGGTTGTGTTAGGGCAAAAGAGAGATGGAGTCTCATATGATATTCAATACGCAAGCAAAGTTTTGGATCTAGCTCAGAGAAATTATACAGTAACAAAAGGAAATGCTTGCAGCAGGCTTTTCCTTGGAGAAATTCATATCTTTGCTTGTAGGATCCAAAGTGATAGTATATACAGATCACTCAGCCATCAGATATTTAATGGCAAAAAAAGATGCAAAAGCAAATCTCCTCAGTTGGATGCTATTGATTTAGGAATTTGATTTGGAGATTAAAGATAAACCTGGAATAAGGAATGTGGTGGTTGATCATTTATCATGGATCGAGCAAGATAAAATTCCTGATTCAGATTCGATCCGTGAAACCTTCCCACACGAGTCAATTTCTGCTATTGACTCTCTCCCATGGCATGACGACATGGTTAACTATCTTGTCTCCAATAAAGTTCCCCAGAGATGGACCAAGAACAGAATTGATCGACTCATGTTGGAAGCTAGACACTACCATCGGGAGGATCCATTCCTTTTCTTTGATTGAATTGTATTTGGAGGAGATGTATTCCTTAGGAGGAATACCAAAGTATCCTCAATCTCTCCAACACCTTGGAAGCAGGAGGACACCACTCCGGAAAGAGGACCGCCGAGAAGATACTACAGTTTGGATTTTTATCGGCCGACCTTGTTTAAGGATGCTTACAATTTTGTTTGGATATACCCCGTCTATCAGCGAATGGGAGGGGTCATTGGTCCCAAAGTGTAAATCCTTGAACTTGGCATATCTCAGATCCTATATAATAAGATCCGGCTCGTCAAGAGGACCGGAATTTGTTTCGTGTGAATCGGACTTCGTTTCGATTTGTTATGAATTTCGAAAGAAAAAGAAGTAGGGAGGGTTAAGACGTCATTAACCCATAATGATTGTCATTAATAGAAATTAAACATGATTAAAGAAACTAAATGACGGATTGAAAACCGCTAATGATCATTAGCAAACACTAATCAATAGTTAGCAAAAGATAAGCGTAAGCCGCGAAAGTTAAATCACGATTAGTGAAAGTTAATCACGATTAGTGTTAATTAAGCGTCATTAGTGAATCTAGAATTATCTATAATGTTCTAACTTAAGTCCCATGTTTGGGATAAGTTTTGGCCAAAACCATGGGCCAAAACCACGGGCCACTAAAACCATGGTTAAGGTATAAACCATGGTTTTCTAACCATGGTTAGTGGTTTTCTGAGGTCTATAAATAGACCCCCTACCCATTCATTCTCTACGATTTCCACTACCACCACCACCCCAAGGGCTAGGGTCGAGAGGTCGGGAGGAGGAGTGGGAGGCAAGGGAGGAGCGCTAGCGAAGCGCTGTCGGGAGAACGAGGAGGAGAAGGGTATGATCCTCTCTTAGTTTGCTTCGTAAGATAGGGTTTCAATTTATCCTCTTGTTATTCAAAGTTTTGTTCTTGATTCATCTTCCTTTCCGATTTGTTTTCCTGGTGTGGTTCGAGGAGAAATCTGTGTAACACCCTACTTAGGTGTGGGCGGTTATGCACGTCAGTGAACCCTGTGATTCGTCACACGTTCACTCATCTAAGACGCGTGGTGTCTACCGATTCTCCATCGCTTATATTTCCATTCTTTCAATTATGCTTTTATAGTTATTTTGATGGAGAAATCTGTGTAATACCCTACTTAGATGCGGGCGGCTATGCACGTCAGTGAACCCTGTGATTCGTCACACGTTCACTCACCTAAGACGTGTGGTGTCTACCGATTCTTCATCTCTTGTTGTTTGAGTATATTCTTTCAGTTTTGTTGTTATTTTCCTCTCGATTGATTTTATAGAGGAAATTCTTTTCGTTTTTATTTTGAAATATGTCCCGATATAAGGGGAAACTCTGCCGAAATTTTTCGAGAAATATGTCCCGACATAAGGGGAAACTCTGCCGAATTTTTTTGAGAAATATGTCCCGATATAAGGGAAAACTCTGCCAAAATTTTCCTAGAAATGTCACCCCGTATAAGGGGAAGCCCTGCTGAAATTTCAAGAGAAAATATGTTCTTGGCGTTCTTGGCGTTCTTCGCGTTCTTCGTTCGTTCTTCGCGTTCTTGACACGTTCTTAACGTTTTTGTTACGAAAATGAAATTCGATCTTTTCAGTAGCCTTAAAATAGCCTTTCTAAAAATGAAACACGATAAAGCCTTGCATACACGAGAGAGAGCTCGATTAGGTAACGAAATCCTTCCTTTTGCTGTTGGGTTTTCATACGAGATTATTGAAATTTTTGATTTTATGTTCTTTGCTATGAAGAACCCTAGTTTTGGCTATTTTTGAAAAAAATATGAAGAGAAATAAGGTTTAAGCATCAAATTGATGCGGTAGTTTTGAAAGTTAGGGTTTGGGAGTTAAAATAAGCATAAATACGAGTATATATACATATGAATAACATATATGTGTATTTATACTAATTATTGCTAATTAAACAAATCGAAGACTTAACGAAAGAATTACATCATGCGAATTGATGTGGTTTGAGTTGGATCCTGAAAAGATCGTGTGTCATGTTAAGGATGACTGGGAGTAGTACTACAGGTCGGGCATGCAACCTGTAGGTTTGTCGGAAGGAACCCGTATTGGCGTTTCCCTACCTAGGTGGTACACGGTTGCCCTGTTATGTTAAGTGCGCACGAAATGAATGTTTTGCAACGTGTGGTACCGGGAGCCAATATCTTCGGGTTGAACGACAGAAGATGTAATCGTGCCATGTGGAGGCACGGGTGGTTCAATAGCGGTTGGGTCACGATAATATGTATTTAAAGACGTTAGGTTATATGATTAAATGTTAGCCTGAGGTTTTAAGCAACTGAATCCTCGAGGACGGTGTGCTCATTTGTTTTACAGGCTGAGGGTTTGAGACCCTGTTTAATAAAAGAAAAGAAAATTTGTCAGTGTAGTATTGGAGGATTGGTTGAGGCGACGTGCGGCGGTATAAGCTTATCAAGATCAATGCAATCTCCAATCCCAAAGTGTCCACAGCTTCGGAGTCCTTATAGTAGTGAGGTAATTCCCCTGTACTATTCCCTAACGTGGAATAGAAAGGAATAGGACTTAAATTAACAAGAAGGAATGAAACCTTTTGTGATAACAAGTTTTGCAAAATTACACAATTTGTTTGCTTTTCTCTTCCTCGTTACTTAGCATTCGCTAATTTTTATCCTATGATTTATGAAAAACCCAACAGGTGTCAGTGAGCCATCGCAAGGACTTTAAAAATCCATCCAGCTTACACACTAGACATCCAGCCAGCCACAGTAGTTTTACTTTGTAAGGTAGTTATAATCTTTTGTGTATTTTCCTTTCAAGCTGATGTACATGTAAATGGTTATAGTGGGACAATGTATCATCTGAACTTTATTTTGTGAATGGCAAGGTGTTGAAATACTTCCTTCTGAGTATTTTATTCGCAGTCTGTTTCTGAATGTTAGTTGTGATTGCTGAATGAATTATTGTCGAGCAACCAGATCCGGTTATGGGAGGATCCGACGGCCCGGAATAGGGATCATGACACAAAGATGCCACGCCCATGCAACCTGTGATCATTTGTAATGTATTTGACGCATGAGGCATTAACTTTATGGGTACATTCCCTAACAGTCAAGGATTTGGATATATTCTTCTTACGGTGGACTATCTATCTAGGTGGGTGAAGGTTATCCCTACTCGAGCTGCAAATAGCAAGACCATCTGTAAGTTTTTGAAAAATCATATTATTTCGAGGTTTGGGATCCCTGAGGTATTAATATCTGATAGGGTAGCCACTTTATCAAGGGAGTAAAGAAGTTAACAAAAGACTACGACATTGAGTAATGTATTTCTTATCTGTACCGCACATAATCCAATGGCATGGCCTAAGAGTCAAACATGGAGATCAAAAGAATTTTACAAAAGCTCGTCCACCCTGACAGGAAGAATTGGTCCCAATTCTTGGACCAAGTTCTATGGGCTTACTGGACAGCTTACAAGACCCCATTGGACACCTCTCCTTTTCGTGGTATATGGAAAGTCGTGTCATTTACCTGCAGAACTAATGCATAATTCAGAATGGGCAGTCAAAAAGATCAATTGGAACTGTCACCAAGGAAAGAAGAATAGAGATATGGATTTAAATGAACTATCGGAGATAAAAAATCATGCGTACGAGAACATCAACGTTTATAAGGATAGAGTAAAGAAATGGCATGAAAAGCACATCCAAATAAAGAACTTTGTCCCATGACAAAAAACATGCTTGTTTAATGCAAGATCGAAAATTTTCCAAGGTAAATTGAAATCCAAATGGACGGGACCTTTCATCGTGAGAGAGGTTCACAATAACAAAAGTGTTGAGATCTTAGAGACCGCAGACAATACACATATTTTATAGTCAACGGTCAACTACTTAAACATTTTATCGCCAGGTCAGTAGTTAATGCAAGTTGAGCCGATCTCCTTCACTCAGGGTACTATTTTAGACGAATGACTCAAGCAGCTCGGATGAACCGCCTCTCAAGTCACTCTTCTGTATATCCACCACTCTGTTTATCTCCTCGGTCCCTTACCTGTTATACGGGGATCAGCCACATTATGATTTCTCCGCTTATATTATTTCTTCTCATCATCGACTACCTCATTTCTTGCTCTTCTAATGTGCTTAAGCCCTCAAAAGCTCAAGTATAGGGGAAGAGTCGACTTCATATTTTTGGCGCTCTCCTATATTTGTAACAAGCTATGTCTGCATCTCACTCTATGCCATGAGGACATAACACTTGTTAAGTATAGGGATTGTGTATATATTCTATATACTTTACTTATAGCTCGTACTTTAAATGTTTTTCACATCCAAATCTGGGTATGGGTAATAATATTGTGTATGGGTAAAAGTATTGTATAGTATTGATAACAGAGGTTTTGCCGAAGACGTGTCAATCCACAAGGCGGATAGACAGTCGTCTAAGTGACCTCAGACAAAACCTCGGTTAATCAACAATTAACCCACTATAAGAATCAATCAATAAATATAAAAAATGTGGAGTTAAAATTTATTATAATTCTACAACAAAAGTGTATAGGTGTAAGCATGTGTAGAGATCGAACTCATGGATCTCTCTTGTCCACATTTATTGTTTTATGGGTTTTATTTTATTTTTATATTTTTAGATAAGTATAAATAATATTTACAGTAGTATAAAAATATAAGAGAATAAAGAAATGAAAGAATGAAAATCCCTTTTATGTATTGATAGGTATTAACATAGGTATTTTGCCAATATATTTATATAGGCTTATTTTATTTTATGTTTTCTTTGTGATTTTATGTTGGTTTTAATATGTACATAAGTTATAAATAATAATTACAAAATTATAAAAACATAGAATTATAAAATAATAAAGAATGAGTAAATTGAATATTTTATTCGGGTTTACTATACAATGAGTGTCCCAAAGCCTAACTTTCACAACTTAACTTCAAAAATTATGAAACCACCTCCATTAAATAGCTTATAAAAAGTTATATACAATTAGAATTGATTTTGTATATTTTGAGTTTTTATTTGAAAATTATGGGCTTGTGAAGTTGGGATTTGGCCTTTTATTTTATGTATAAAATGTACACTATGTATTGTTTTTGCACAAACTAAATTTTGTATTTTTATTTACATTATTATCTACAACTTTCATGTACGAAGTTTCTCCATTTGATGAATAAATAATAAAGAATAAAATATGTGTCGAAAATGCTTTATTGGAAATAAGGGTTTTTATTATATCTTTGGCCCTCATCTCCCCCTACTTTATTCCTTGTCGACCAACTCAATTCTTGACTTGGTCTCAAGATTTAGGGTCATAAAATATCTGTGATATTTTAGTCTTTTTATTTTCTTCTGTTAGTTCTATAATTTTAGCATTAAAATCCATATTATGCAATAAATATAAAAAGAATAAAGAAGAGAAGAAAAAGAAAGGATAAATGGAATTGATTTTAATTATTAAACTTGTCTTTACAAAATCAGAGTTTGGATTTCATGTTAGTCCTTGATATGAGAATGTGTGTGGAACCAAATTTAAAACACAACATCCTTCGAGAGTCACAGAACTCAATTCAAACCACCTCAATAGCCAGGTCAGAACTAGCCTACATCATACGCAAACCCTTATGACTATGAAGCTGACTTGTACAATGTAAGTGATAGTGGCTCTCCCCAACTAATAACAAAGGAAGTGACTTCTCTAGAATGAGAATCAATGATTCCCCAATCCAGCGACTCTTTCCTCAAAGAACAGGGTATTCCCTTCCAAGTTCAAGTGGCATCTGACTCAAGAGGGGGATGTGAAGAAAAGAATGGATGGTAGCCAGTGTAGCTACCTATCCTGGGATGCATGATCAATGTAGTAAAGTCATCCAGCTACAGGCTCACTGGTATAACTTTAATGCTCATGCTTGCTTATTGACTATACAACATATATACATACTCCTACAGTTTATTTTCAATCATGCTTGTCCACTTTTTTGTAGTTTTTTGTGAAACACTCTTTACATCAGCATTTACATAAGGAGTTTTTACTCTTGATCCAGAAGACTATATCTCTTTTGAAGCATTATTGCAACCCACACTCTCATGTCTTTAGACCTCATGGCAACTGGATCGGGTTGGGGTGCACTTCCCTCCCTAGATGAGGACAAATGTTTCCACTCTTGTGCTTCTCAAACCGGAAAATTCAACCCCCTCACCACTCCAACTGAGTTGAGCCAAGTGAAAGGTGCAAGTGTCCAAGTTAGGTCACGACTGACAAGAGTCATACGCGCGTCTCGAAAAGTTCCATTTAGTCAGTTGAACCCAGCCTTGAGTCTCAAAGAATTAAGTCCCGATGGACCTGAAGTACCTCAAATCTAGTTCTCAAAAGGGTCTAGTGAAGTTAGGTGCAGTAAGGTCCAACCAAGCTTCAATCTTCGACTTTATTTGAACTAGTTCAATCATCAAGCTCAATCCGAAAGAATGTGAATGCTATGCAAATGCTATGTACAATGATGCAAAGAACGATGCAATTTTTCAATAAGAATTTGAAAATAAAAAGAATTTGGTACAAGAATAAAATATGCACAACTATTTACACCGACGTACTTCTTTTTATTTATTTACAAGGATTAAACATTGAAATAATTTATATGTTGAAATGTCATTTATTTCTATAGGTATATATATACAATTGCTAAAGAATTTTTATTTATGATGCGTATTTGCTCAAACTTATTTGAAAACAATTTTGAATGCTATAGTATAAAATATTTTTTGCAAATATTTACACACATTTGAAAGCCATTTTGCAAAGATTTTTCAAATACTATATACATTTTTCAAAATATTTTTACAAACATTTTCAAAATCATTTGCAAATAGGTTTTCAAATCTTTTATTTCACACAAAGGAAAGAATTTTTAAAAATCAATGTATTTTTGCGAAGGTTGAAAAATGTTTTACAAAAAGTTTTCCGAACAGGTCAATCCATTTTTCAAATCATTTTGCAAAAATATTTTTAACATGATTTATTAATCAGTATATAAAAAAGGATTTTGAGGAATACAAATGCATTTTGTTATTAATTTAATGAATTATATATGTATATTTAGTATTCTTAGCTTATTATTAATAATACATTAGTACGAGTTATGGCTAAAGTATATGCAGAGTATATACGATCCCTATACTTAGCTTGAGCTATGTCCTCATAGATCGAAAAGAAAAGAAAAAGAGAAAACATAACTTGTACTGAGTATAGAAAAACCTATACTACAACGACTGAATAAGAAATGAAAGAATGAAGAGATAAATGAATCAAGAGTTGACCTTCCCCTCTATATGTAGGATCAAATAATCCTATGTATAGTAGACTGCACACAACGCATGGAGGGTCAAGTGTGGGAAGAAATAGATCATTGCTCGGTCTATCTCCCCCTATACTTAGGGTGAGATATCCCTAAGTATAGTAGAGTAAATCACCAAGAGAGCAGACAATGGAGGGGATCAAAGAATGAAAGAACTCGCGGTGCACACCCTCTTATACTTAGGACAAAGTACGTCCTGAGTATAGAAAACTGACAAAAAGGGGTGACACCTCTTTTGGTAGAAATAGAAAATTGAAAACGAAAAGAAGAAAAGATATGTGAAGATGGATGAAAAGATCTCAGAGAATATACACATTACCCCTCCTATACTTAGGGTAAAAGATCCCTAAGTATAAGCAACGATAGGAGTGATGAAACAAAATAGAGAAAGAACAACACATGATGTACCTCCTATACTTAAGAGAAAGTACGTCTTAAGTATAGACACATCGATATGGAAAAAGATCTGGGGTGCACATGACATATGAGAGAAAGAATGAAATGTAAGACAAAACTCGTATATACAACAAGGACAAACCGGTGTAGTGCAGGATGGTATCAGATACACGAATACCATGCTCTTGTCAGTGTCTCCCTATGAGAACAGTGATACAATCAGATAGCAAAAAGACACCTGGGTATACAATCAAGTGGGTGTCATCTATCAGGGGAAACATATCAAAAACTAAACGTGGAACCGGTAGCATGAAGGAGATCATCGGCTCAGAAGGAAGGAATGAGGGAGGGGAGCCAATATCGGAGGACATGGAGGAAGAGTGAACAATAAAGAATCCTCCAGGTCAATCATGGTCTTAGAAATATATAAAAAGTGAGGAACATGAGATTCTAGATGAAGCGGGGTATTCGGTGGTCATAAGGTCTGGAACTTGCAAGAACATACCGATTACCACAAGACAAGGCTCAATCCTACTAGGGTCGTCAAGGTGAGCAGACTCAAAGGAGTTAAAGGTATCATAAGACTCACTCCGTGCTCCACCAGAATGGAGACACATCCAGAGAAGAGACCGAGTACACAAAGCAGAAGACTCAGATAGGAGATACCATGAGTGAAGCCGAGTACTTGGAAAATGATGTATCCTCTTGCAGATAACTCTCGGGGAGTAGTACATGCTAGTTAATGAATAATCTGGAAAAAAACTTAATTTTGTGAAGGTCATCAAGATGAGCGGACTCAGAGGAGTCAGATCCATCAGACGGATCATCAGAACCGGTCTCGTTAGGCAACAGATCGACTACCAACATAAGAGACTAACAAATCTAGAAAATGTGACAGCGTCCCACAGATAACCCTCAAGGAACATACTGCCAACTAAGTGGGGAGTAATCTCAGAAAGATGGCTCATCCTTGAGAGGACCGTCAAGGAGAGCGGATTCAAAGGAGTCCATATAGATCGGTCCCAAGATCCAATAGATTGGATAAACAACAAGGCAGTGGGGACCAGAAATACATATCAGACGCCTCAGTTCCGTGCTCCACCATATCAAAGACACAATTAGAAAGTGGAACCGAGCATAAAGAATGTGTTGCATCCCCCCGCAGATAGTCCTTGGGGAGTAATACAAACTAGGTCAATAAATAGTGAGAACGTATCTCATCCTTGCAAGGGTCGTCAAGGTGAGCTGACTCAAAGGAGTCAGGCAGATTGTTCTTGGTAGGTGATAGATCGGCTACCAGCAGAAGAGACTGAAGGGTCTAGAAAAAGTGTCATAGTCTCTCACAAATAACCTGGGGGTACTATGAGCTAGGTATGGAATAATCAAAAAAGTGGCACTCATCCTTGTGAGGATCGTCAAGGAGAGAAGACTCGAAGGAGTCCATGAAATTGGTCTCGTGCTCCGGCAGGTAGGATGCACCATCAGACAATGAGACCAATAATACATCCAACGACTCAGTTTCATGCTCCAACAAGATGGACACGCAGGCCAGGAGTGAAACATATCATAAAGAAATTGTCGCATTCTCCCGTAGATAGACCTCGGTGAGTGACGCAAACTAAATCAATCAAATCATGGGATTTCTAGCAGCAAATCTCAGTTCCTCAGAAATCATCAATCAAGAAATCATCAGGAGGGCATAAGATCATGTGAGGGATAAAAGATCATCAGTGTAGTCACAATGCATCCCTCAAATCAATCAAGTCAGTTGAGATGTCTCAAGATGTCAGAAATCTTCTAAGTGCTACAGTTGGATGAAAGAATCAGGAGACAGAGGATGGATTAGATGAGTGAAATTGTGTGGGTTCCCGGGCATCGTCGCTCTGAAGTCCATATAGAGATAATGCATCAATCCTCAGATTAAGATGGGACGAACCACAAAATATATCGTCTAATCATAGCTCATGATATCATCCTCAAATCATCCAAATACATCACATCCTCACCTCGGTATGTGAGATCAGAAATCCTCAAGTAAGAATAATACCTAGTAATCGTGTAATCATCAAAATCATCAATATGTTCTATGTACAGATTGAAATCATATCCACCACAAGTAGCACACCATGCTCAACATCCTCAAATTTGCCCATCTTACTCAAATAATCAATGTCGTCCATAAGCCTGAATACGAGCCCTATTGATAAGCACAATAATCTTGGGTAGAAGAAGGGATGATGTAGGGTAAACGAGTAGGGTGGGCGAGACGAAAGTGGGCATAGACAAAATTGTGGTTCAAGGAGAGGGTCTCCTTGAACTGGACAAATGAAGGGTGATATATGCAAATAAGGTAGTCGTAAAATCCGGCTAAGAGAGTGAAGCTCAAGACCAAATATCATGACTCGAATGCAAACGAGGAAATATATAAACAAGAGAGGTATAGAGACTCAATGATAAAAAATGACGACTCACACTAATGGGACCGAAAACTCAATTAGGGATGAAAAATGCAAATGGACTCCAAAGCACAATCAATGTACAAAGCAAAACCCCTAGTTCACCTACTCAACATAGTGAAGACCACGATGGTGGTCTTTTATCTTTTAATTTTTAGAGTTAGGTGATTTTACAAAAAGTTGTACAAACCGAAGATAGGCCTGTGATTTGGACACTAATCCTTAGTGTGTACATAAGAATAAAATGCTCAACCAATGAGGGGATTGCTCTACCCAAAGCAAGAAATCCATTACATTTTATTTTAAGGTCCAGTAGAGTTAGCAGTCCTAATTTTATTTAGGTTATCACTTTTTTCTTTGTTATTTTTCAATGAACGTGCCTAACGATGTTTTCAATTTTCTTTTGGCATCCTAAGTAAGCAAAATCAGAGGGAGAGGGTTGGAAAAGTTGTGTAAGTAGGAAAATAATGATGCATGCAAAGTCAGAAGATTTACAATGCTTCCCACCTCTCTCCATACGGGATGCATAACTGAATTGAAAAGTATACTACATGCAATGCAATCTGATGAAATCACCTTAGAGCAGTAACTGCTATTATCGTGAAGCACAATATGTTAATTACTTAGAAACAAATCCTAAGGTCTGATCTTGGAGACATCTCGGTGCCCGCCACAAAGGGTCCTGCTAGTGATGTATGATATCTCTCACGGTATGCAAGTTCAAATATAAATAAGTAACATTTATTATTTGACTAAGTCCAGAATCATATCGATAGGTACATGCAATGATATTAGGGATATGGAGCGTAATCTATCGAGTGAACAGTTCCTAAGCTATGGCTCATTCACACAAATAAATAAAAATCGGGAAACAAATAAAATAAAGCGAAGAAAACACGAAAAAACGTGACAAGGCCCCCAAGGAAACAATTCCTCGAGCACTGGACCTCGTAAAATAGATGTGTCCTGGAGAGTCCAAATTATTACATATTAATGTCACACTCTCTCACATAAATATACATAATAATGCAAAGTAAAAGAAATAAAGAAAAGGGAGTATCTTTCAAAAATTCCCTTGTATACCCTTGCTGCTCTCTCCTACCAGCGAAGTCTGAAGGCTGGCTCCGCCTTGCTCGGTGCACAGGTCCTCCTAGGAGGTCCTCCCTCGCGTGGCAGTCTCTCGCATCAAAGTCAAATAAGGAAAGTGGTTGGAATAGTCACAATCAATATCAGATAATTAATGAAAAAATAAATAAACAATAGGAATAAATAAATGCAAAAATAATTACATGAACAAGAGAAATAGGACAAAATAAAAGAATCCCCAACTATGTGGCGTTGCTCTCCGGCAACTAGGGACTCAAACGGATGCGGTTATATTCGCATTCGTTCGTTTTCATGATCTTTTTTGAGAGGATATGGATCTTGTTTTTCTAAAACAAGCGAAGACAAATACGAATACGGATGTTTGAAATGATTTTTTTGCGGATACAAATACAAATACAAATCCTTAGTTAACGAATCTGAATACGAATATGAATACAAAAAATTACGGATACGGTCACAAATACAAATATTCGTTATTTATATTATATTTTGAAATATATGCTTAGGTTAGGGTTTATTCCTCTCCCAAAAAAAATTTCCCTTCCACCTACTGATAACAGGCCGATCTCCCACACGGGCCACCATAAAAAAAGAGAAGTGTTGTCGCCGAGGCGACCACTCATGGAAGACCGCTGCCAATCAGCAATTAACCCACAATCCAAAGAATACAACAATCAAGCTCAAAACAAATGTGAATTAATCTTTATTTTACTCTACCATAAAATGTACAATGGCAAATATGTAGAGGTCGAACCACAGAGAGCAATACAAAATGCAATAGCCTATGTGTCAATCCCAGTCATTCTTGTGTGGGTTTTTTTTTTATTGTTATTAAAATATAATAATTAAGTATTATGTATATATCTATATATATTTATATAATCCAAATTTATTATATATTTATAGAGGTTAAGCATAGAGCTTATAATACATGCAATATATGTGTATATATATAGGTGTATCTAAATATAGTATTATATATATGTATATATATATATATATTTTTATATATCACATTAAGATTAAAAGAGAATACATATTACTAGATATATATATATAATATATATATATATATTTTTTGGATATATAGATATAGATATATATATACATAAAAGGTGTGTTATAATATTCACAAAAATAATAGAAAATAGTCAAAAATTCAGGACAAAGATCTTTTTGGGATTTTCATGGTTTTTTACGGTTTTTATAATTTTTGGGTATTTCTGCAAGTATTTTTGGCATTTTAAAAATAGCTAAATCAAAGCAAACAGGGGACTGGGTACTGGCCGTCACAAAAAATAGAGATTAAAAATATCTAACAGCCTCAAAAATGTTCCCCTTTAATTTTCTACTAACAATAATAAAATATAGCATAAGTAGGGCCTGAGTTCATATTTTTCTGATTTTTCTTTGATTTTTTATATTTTTTTGCAGTTTTTGGGCATTTTTGAATTTTTAAGGTTTTCTTTTTGAGTTTTTTAGGGATTTTTGGTCTGACACTAATATAGGACAAAATACACTGCATATAATTTTTTTTGGAATTTTTCAAGGCATTTTCATATTTTTTTGGGGTTTTATGAGTTAGACAGGGACTGAAAGACAAGTTTTTTGATTTTTAATAAATGCAAAAATGCAACAAAATGCAAAACTAAAAATATGGCGTTCAAGCATGACCAAACAGGGGCTTAAGTCTATTTTTGCAAGATTTTTCGATTAAATATGAAGCATGAAATAAATAGACAAAGCCTTCAAAAATTAAATGGCCTGGCAGGGGTATTTTTGCAAATAAAATAGTTGGCAGGGGCATACATGCAAAAATTACAATAAAAATACACTTTAACTTTTATTTTCAAGACCATTTCATAAATACAAGAACCCGGCAGGGTTTAGATGCAATTTTCACGCGCCTCACGTGGTTGCTGCACGTGGGGCGCGGAGGGACTAAAATGTAAATATAGAAACATCAAGGTGGTCCACTGCAATTTTTACAACTTATTTACAACTAAAACTTTTATTTTTGGGAGCAAACCCTAAATACAAAAAGTAAGGGGCGAGATATGAAATTTACCCCTTAAATAAGGCCTTGCATCCTGCGGCGCTGGAAGCGCCACTTATACACGTGGCGATCATCGGACGGCGGACTTCGATTTTGGCGATGAAGGGCTGGGATTAGAACATCCCGGCTGATCTGACGGTGGGTGTGCTTCTTCATCGGACGGCTGGCATGCAATCTGGGCCGCCCCGCTCGATCCAACGGTGCAGAGGGCACCAGGAAGAACTGGGAATGAACTCGCCCTCGGCGAGCTTCGATCGGGTCACTCGAGCTTCTCTGGGCACCTCCTGCGCATCTGAAGCGTCCTGATCGTAGCTGGGAGGCCTCCGCGTCGTCTGACGGTGATCTCATGGCTCCTGGGGGCCTGAGTCGGTGGAGCGAGGTCGGAGAAGAAGGTGGCCCCCAGGAACCTCTTCCTGGTCAAAGCAAGCCCAGAAGGGCTCGATTCCTCGTGGTACCTGCACAGGAAGAACCGCGGGCGAGAGAGCTATCTCCTCGACCCGGGGTTATGAGGCTGCGGTGCAAGATGGAGGTGGGCGGAAGGGCTCCAGCGAGCGGCGGAGTTGGAACCCTGATTCACCAAGACCTAGGGTCCTGGGTTGATCTGATGGGTGCGAAAGATGGAGAAGACGACGAGGAACGAGATGGGATGATCGAGGTGGTCGGATACAGTGAGGTTCACGATGAAGAAGTCGCCGGAGCGGAGCTCCGGCGAACTTCGATTTTTGCTTTTTACGCTAATGTGATCAACTAACAACTAAACTAACTACTGAAATGAAATGCTAACATTAAAAACTACCTAAGAATGCATTAAAAGGACAGCTCTTATACCTGGGGGCCTCCAGGGAGCAGGGCGGACGCCGGAGCTCCGCCGCGTCAAAATTCTCCTCCCTCCGGCCGAGTCTCGATGCTGGGCGACTCCCCCTGTCACGAGGAACGATCCAGGCACAAGATCTAGGCTTTAGGTTGGAATGAAAGTGGCCAAATTCGAGGAAGGAAGCGGAGCTTTTTATTTATAAACATTGGCGAGTAGCCTTATTGACCGGCGATTATTTCATGATCTAGAAAGTATTTGGTTGTTCTGTGATTTCGGCGGGCATCATGGAAGATTAGGGAACAAATCTTGTGAAGGAAGCGTTGTCGATTGATGGATGGCGTGCCCGGGAAAAAGGGAGGAAATCGGGGGAGTGGACTGTTCAGAGCTGCCAAGCGTGGGATGGGACAGTTGACCAGGGGGTCAACGTTGGCCGGCGTCTCATTGGGCCACGTAAGCCGCTACGGGACAAAATAGCAAGTCTGAAAGAAGATTGATTTATTTGACATCCGAAATGATTTTATTAATTTTTGCTTATAAAATAAAAAATGTGTATTATTTCATGTAGTATTTATTCCCGATTTTTATTGAATTTTTCGAGGTGTTTTATTAGAGTTTTATTTTAGTAATGTGTATATGTATGTATTTACATGTATTTTTAGATATTTTATTTTTAATTTATTTATTTTCTTTTATTATTTTCTTGGCTTATTTTATAAATTTATGACTTATTTTTGTGAGTATAAAGATATTTTTGTTTGATTTTTTTAAACTTATTTGTATTTTTAAATAAATAGGTCTATGTATTTGTAAGTATATATATAGGTACTTTACCTATATATTGTACACATTATATTTATTTAATTAATTTTATGTGTTTTTATTAAGGATTTGTATTTTTAATAGGACACATATACTATATACATTATTACAAAAATATAAGAGATTTGAATAATTAAAGAATGTTTTCCCCTTTTATTTGTGTGCATACTCCATATAGGTATCTTGCCTATATATATTAAATAGTTTTATTTTATTTTCCAAATTAGTTTTGGTTTTATTCTAATGTCAATATGTACATGAATTATATACATTATTTACAAAATTCTAAAAATATGAATTTATAAAAATAATGAATATTGAATAAAATGAATATTTTAATCATGTATTGTGTACAAGAAGGGCCAAAAACCTAACTTCTACAGATGGACTCCAAAAATTATGAAACCAATTTTATAAAATAGTTTATGAAAGGCTATATATAATTAAAGGTGAGTTTGGGTGATTTGGAGTTTTTATTTGCAAGATGTGGGTCTGTGAAGTTGAGATTTTGGCTTTTTATTATGTGTATAAAATGTTCACTGGGTATTATTTTTACACCAACTCAATTTTGTATTTTTATTTACATTATTATCTACAACTTTTATGAACAAAGTTTCTTTATTTGATGAATAAATAATTATGCATAAAATAGGTGTCAAAAATGCATAAAGGGATGAATGAGGTATTTATTGTATATCAGCCCTTATCTCCCCTACTTTATTCCTTGTCGACCAATACCATGCTGGCCTTGGTCTCGGGGTTAGGGTCATAAAATATTTACAATATTTTATTCCTTTTTCTTTTCTCTCTTTATTCTATAATTTTGGCATTAAAAACTTTATTTAATGTACAATTAATACAATGAATAATGAATGCTATTATGTACAAATTAATGTTGTTTACATGCATTTGCTGGGGTTTTTGAGGCCAAAATGATAGAATAAAGGTGATGAAATGGAGATTCATCACCCCCCTATACTTGCCTTTGCTAGTCCCTAGCAAACACTTATGCAATAAGCGCAAAATGAATAAAGAAAAGAAAAAGGAAAATGCAAGAAAGATAGAGTGAATTGGGGTGCTTTCAGTGCCATGCATGTCCTTACAAAATCTGAATTTGGAGCTCCTGTTAGACCTTGGGTGTGAAGGTGTGTGGAACCTAGTAGGGAACCAGTTCTAAAGTACAACAGCCTTCGGTAATCACAGAACTCGGTTCAACCCACCTCAATAGCCGGGTCAAAACTAGTCGACATCATACGCAAACTCTTATAACTATGAAGCTGACTTGTACGGTGTAAGTGTTAATGGCTCTCCCCAACTGAAATGATAAAGGAACTGACTTCTCCAGAATGACAACCCAATGATTCCCCTATCCAACAGCTCTTTCCTCGAGGAGCAGGGTATTCCCTTCTAAGTTCAAGTGGCAACCAGCTCAAGAGGAGGGGGTGAAGAGAAGAATGGACGGTAGCCAGTGTAGCTACCTATCCTGGGATGCAAGACCAGTGTAGTCAAGTCATCCAGCTGCAGGCTTACATGTTTGTCTTTGGAGCTCAAGCTTGCTTATTGACTTTGTACATACTTTGCAGGCATTTTATTTTATTTTATTTTATTTTTTACAGGCCTGATCATCACACATTTTTTTTTTCAACATACTATTCACAGCAGCATTTACATAAGGAGTTTTTCCCCTTGAGCCGGTAGACTATCCCTCTTTTGAAGCTTTATCGCAACCCACAATCTCCTGTCTTTAGACCTCATTGCTATTGAATCTGGTTGGGGCGCACTTCCCTCCCTAGACGAGGACGAGTGTTTCCACCCGTGTGCGTCTCAGACTGGCAAATCCAACCCCCTCACCACTCCAACTGGGTTGAGCCAAGTGAAAGGTGCAGGTGTCCAAGTTAGATCACGGTCGGCAAGAGTCATACGTGTGTCTCGAAAAGTTCTAGTTAGTCCACTAAGGTGACTTGAACCCAGCCCTGGTTTCTCAAAGAATTAAGTCTGAATAGACCTGAAGTACCTTAAACCTAGTTCCCATAAGGTTCCAGTGCAATTAGGTGCGGTAAGGTCTAACCGAGCTCCAATTTGAGATTTTCTTAGACTGATTCAATCATCAAGCTTCACTCAAAAAGAATATGAATGGTATGCTTATGCTATGTGCAATGAATGATGCAATTTTTCACAAAAATTTGGAAGGATCAAAGAATGTTTTTACAAAAAGAATCTCTGCACAGGAAGTACGAACTGAAAATGTTTAAAGAGTCTGTACATTTATTTACACAGGCGTGCTGCTTTGTTTTCAAAATTTAGAAATTTTTTAGTGACTTTACAGATATGAATGAAAGAGTTTATTTGGGTATGTATAGAAAGAATTGTATGTATCTTGTTTCTGATTTACTATTATCTGCAATGGTGTTCTTATTAGCTTTTTGAAAATAATTTTGCAAACTATAGTACACGATAATTTTTGCAATCCTTTACACACATTTGAAAACTATTTTTGCAAAGATTTTTCACACTATATGTAGATATATACAATTTTCACAATAATTTTGACAAGCATTTTTCAAAACATTTGCACATAGGTTTTTGAAATCCTTTCTTTCACACAGAAAAATTTTGCAATCAACACAGTTTCACGCATTTGAAATCATTTCACATCAAATTTTCCAAAACTGGTCACACTATTTTTCAAATCATACTGTATAGGTATCTGATTTATTAATCAGTAGGTACAAAAGAAGAAAAATTGTCTTTGACGTATAGTATGGTTCTGTTCTTATAAACTTTATTTGGCTTATTCCTTATTTACAAATGAAAGATTTTTGTGTGGATTCCTCAGACTCACTTCGAGAATCATTTTCACAAGGGTTTTTGAAAACTCTAGTCCAAAATAATTTTGCAATATGTACACGCATTTGAAAATCCTTTTACAAATGTTTTACACAACATAGATAGATTTTTCAAAACACCTTTGACAATCAACTTTTCACAATCATTTGCACACTAATTTTCACACATTTTGCTTTCACTCAAAGAAAATAGGTTTTACATACAAACTAATTTTTTCAATCGTTGAATACTTGTTCACGCTATTTTCAAACAAATTTCACAAGATTTTTCAAAGGAGAAAGTTTCGTAGAACACTTTTCTGACTTACTAGTCAGTATAATTACAATGAGTCTGAGGAACTCACAATCATCTTTCATTATTATAAAGCTACTTTTTACATTTTATTTTGTTGTTGTAGTGATATTTTATTTTTCAGTATGAGTTATGGCTTTTAGTATATACACAGTATATACGACCCCCCTATACTTAGCTTGAGCTATGTCCTCATAGATCGGAAGGAAAAGCAAAGACATAACTCGTACTGCGTATAGGCAGATCTAAAGAATAAATACGAATGAAATGAATGAATTAGAAGTTGACCGTCCCCCCTATACTAAGGATCAAATAATCCGAAGTATAGCAGGTGTACAAAAAGCGGGGAGGGTCAAGGGTGAGAATACACTGATCGTACTCAGATTGTCTCCCCCTATACTTAGGGTAAGATACTCCTAAGTATAGACAAGAAGAGGAGACAATGGAGAGGATCGAACAGAAATGAGAAACCCTAGGTGCACATCCCCCTATACTTAGGACCAAGTACGTCCTAAGTAGAGAAAACTGTCTACAAAGGCGGCACCTTTTAGATAGAAGAAGAAAATAGATAAGGAAAAGAAGAAAAGAAGAAAAGAAGAAAATCAGAGCAATAATGGTTGGAGTACATTGTCTGAATCTTTTGGTGCTGCAAGAGGTGTAGGGATATCCTCGGGGTGCACTAACTGAATAGAGTCAACAACGGCCAAGAACGAATCTGGTTCCAAGTAAGGCTTCAGTAGTTGGCCGTTGACGACGAAGGGCTGTGCGTCAGGGGACAATTCTGATATAACAATGCTTCCGTTGTCACGCACTTCACATACTCGAAATGGCCCTGTCCACTTACTTTTTAATTTACCTGGGAATATCCGCAACTTTGCATCAAACAACCACACTTTCTGCCCAACATCGAAGGTCTTTCGTCTGATGTGCCGGTCATGCCAGCGTTTCACCTTCTCCTTGTACATCAAGGTGTTATCGTATGCGCAGTCTCGGAATTCCAAGAGCCTGTTCAGATCGTCCTTTCTCTTCTGACCACCTTTTCGTGAGTCCAAATTACAATTACTAATTGCCCAAAGGGATTTGTGAATTAATTCCACGGGCAGATGGCATGGTTTTCCATATACAAGACGGTAGGGCGACATGCCCAAGGGAGACTTGTAGGCCGTACGGTAAGCCCAAAGAGCTGAGTCCAGGAGTTGAGACCAGTCTTTTCTGTTTGGCCTAACAAGTTTCTGCAATATGGTCTTGATTTCTCTATTGGATAACTCCGCCATGCCATTGGTCTGCAGATGATAAGGAGATGCGACACGATGATCGATGCCGTACTCCTTCGTTAACTTCTTGACCTCTTTGTTGATGAAATGACTACCCCCGTCGGATAGGAGAATCTTCGGTATCCCAAACCGCGAAATGATGTTCTTCTTCAGAAACTGGCAAACTGTTTTGCTGTCGGCGGCTCGGGCGGGGATAGCTTCAACCCAACGACTCACGTAATCTACGGCAAGAAGGATGTGCTCAAAACCTTGGCTGTTAGGGAAAGGTCCCATGAAGTCAATGCCCCATGCATCGAAAACATCTGCTATCTGAATGATTTTCAGAGGCATTGAGTCTTTGGCAGTGAGTGTTCCTTTCAGTCGCTGACAATCAAGACATCTTTTAGCAAATTCTGCTGCATCCTTAAATAAAGTGGGCCACCAGAGGCCACACTGCAATACTTTCGCTGCCGTACGATCTCCAGAATGGTGCCCACCAGATTCGAGAGAATGACAATGCTCGAGGACACTAGATTGCTCCGTCTGAGGAATGCACCTGCGCCAAATACAATCTGCTCCTTCCCTGAATAGAAGGGGATCTTCCCACTGGTAAAAGCGGATGGTCGACAGGAATTTGTTCTTCTGATTCTTCGTCCAATCCGAAGGTATTACCCCAGAGGCGAGGTAATTTACAATGTCAGCATACCAAGGGAGAGCATCCACGGCTAAGATAGCTTCGTCAGGGAAGGTCTCTGTGATAGGGGCGTTGCTCAAAGGAGAGTCATGCTGTTCTATTCTGGAGAGGTGATCTGCTACCACGTTCTGAACTCCAGGTTTGTCCTTAATTTCCAGATCGAATTCCTGGAGGAGAAGGATCCAACGAATCAGTCTGGGCTTGGCATCCTTCTTCTGCTGTAGGTACCGAATAGCAGAGTGGTCTGTGAAAATTGTGACCTTTGACCCCAACAAATAGGATCTGAACTTCTCTAAGGCGAAAACCACAGCCAGCAGTTCTTTCTCTGTTACTGTATAATTTCTTTGAGCTTCATCTAATGTTCTGCTGGCATAGTGAATGGCATAGGGCGCCTTATCTTTCCTCTGCCCTAGAACAGCTCCGACAGCAAAATCTGACGCATCGGTCATTATTTCAAAGGGAAGAGTCCAGTCTGGAGGCTGCAAGATTGGAGCTTGAGTGATAAGCTCCTTCAATTGATTGAAGGCAAGGAGAACTGGCTGATCAACAATAAACTCTGTCTCCTTGCACAAAAGTTCTGTCAGAGGTCGGGCAATGCGGCTGAAGTCCTTGATAAATCGTCTGTAGAATCCCACATGCCCCAAGAATGACCTCACATTCTTTACTGACTGAGGTGGCTGAAGGTTTGAAATGACATCCACCTTGGCTGGGTCGACTTCCATGCCACGTTTGGAAACGACATGGCCCAACACAATACCCTCTGTGACCATAAAGTGGCTCTTTTCCCATGAGAGCACTAAATTGACTTCCCGGCATTTCTGAAGCACTCTGTCTAGGTGCTCGAGGCAAGAATCGAAACTGTCACCATAGACGGAGAAATCATCCATGAACACCTCGAGAAAACTGCCTACCATTTCGGCGAAGACTGCTAGCATGCATCTTTGGAAGGTTGCGGGTGCATTGCATAATCCAAAGGGCATCCTCTTGAAGGCGTAGGTGCCGAACGGGCAAGTGAAGGTAGTCTTCTCTTGATCCTCAGGGGCGATCGCCACTTGGTTGTACCCGGAGTACCCGTCCAGGAAGCAGAAGAACTCCTTGCCTGCTAATCTCTCCAAGACTTGATCAATAAATGGCAAGGGGAAGTGGTCCTTCTTGGTTGCTGCATTAAGGCGGCGGTAGTCAACACACACCCGCCAGGATGTCGGTACCCGAGTTGAAATCTCCTCTCCTTTTTCATTTGTGATCACAGTAAGCCCGGATTTCTTGGGAACTACATGCAGGGGGCTTACCCACTTTGAATCGGAGATGGGATAAATGAAGCCTGCATCACACCACTTTGTGATTTCTTTCATTACCACGTCCCGAAGGTTAGGGTTTAGCCTTCTCTGAAATTCGCGGGACGGCTTGGCATCGTCTTCTAGATAGATATGGTGTGAGCACAGAGCTGGATTTATCCCTCGGAGGTCTGATACGCTCCAACCAAGTGCCTTGCGGTTCTTTTCTAAAATCTCGAGAAGTCGAGATTCTTGATCCAGATTCAGCCTGCTGCTGATGATGACTGGATACATGTGTTCTTCACCCGTAAGGAAAGCATACTTCAGGCCTGCAGGAAGTGGCTTGAGTTCTGGTTTCGGTCTGTCCCCTTTACCGGTCACTTCTGATACCATGCTGGTGGTGGAATGTATTTTGAGACTGTTACCATCCTCAACATCCTGTTGAGATCCCAGTGATGTACCGAACGGTTCTGCGGTGAGCTGATTATGTTCGGTCTGGAGTGAATGCTCAAGAAGATGCGCCTGCATCTGAGAATCTGTCTCCCACAAATCATCGGAGCCTATGCTGACCGTGCTTTCCAAGTCCTCCTCAAGAGTGAGGGTTTCTTGGGTCCATGGATCGTCCAATGATAACTCTGAATCTCTGATCTCTGCAATAAACTCACAGTCTGCTTCTGATGCTGCTTGACTCTCATCAATTGTGGCGTTCTGCTCCTTGTTCATGTTGATGGTGATTCGCTGGGTCTTCGAGCTGAAGGTGATCTTTCCAGACCCGTAGTCAACCATGGCGCCTGAAGTACGGAGAAATGGTCTGCCGAGGATGATAGGAGTCTGGAGCAGTGGTGCAGGAGAGTCCATATCAAGGACTACAAAGTCAGCTGGGAATTTCATATCCTGCACGGTAACTATCACATCTTCCAACAAACCGCGGGGCCGCTTAACGGATCGGTCAGCGAACTGAAGGATCATTCGTGTCTGCTTGAGCGGTCCCAGCCTGAATTCTTGCATTATGGACGAGGGTAGAAGGTTGATGGAAGAACCACTGTCAAGAAGAGTACGCTCGAAGACCTGATCGAAGATCACACAACTGATCAGAGGTGCACCTGAGTCTTGCTTTTTCTGGGGGAGGTTGGTGATAGCTGCAACTGTGGCCATGGACAGAACGTGTTTTTCTACCTCTCGGCGTCTGTTGTCTTGCGCTGGGCGACGCCTGTTAGTACATGCCTCTTTCAATCCTTTCTTCACAGCTGGCATGTATTCCACGGCCTTTAACAAGGGAATCTCAACAGTCAATTTATCCAAAATATCTACAACACCAGGATCAGACAATGCAGTTTTTCTTTTTGCCATTTTTTTTGGATTTTTGTATTGCATGAGGAAAAGGAATATTCACATTACTGGCAGGGAAATTAGAGTTCTTATTTACATCAAGATTATCGCCCACAGAGTGTTGTACATCCGGACTACAAAAAGGCGTACAAGCTGGATTTAACTCTGTTGGTGCTGCTGGGCGATCAAAAAGGGTAACATTGGCTCCATCGGCTGGCACAGGATCGGCTGCTGCTGGCGGCTCCTCCAAGGCTGGCGCGGCTTCACTTCTGCTACAGGCTTCTTTTTGGTGTTTTTGTTTTTGCGGATTTTCTTGTATTTTTGGCTGGAATTGCTTCTGGCAATGCACGACGGCTGGACTGGCTTCTCCTTCCTCTTCCTCCTCACCCGCCCCTGGAGCTGGCACGGCTGATGCGGAAGATGACGATCCACCTGTTTCTTTATTCACCCCATATCTGGTAGCAGGCGGAGGCAAGGCCCTACCGCTCCTGAGAGTAACAGCATTAGAAAAAGCAGTAATATCATTATCACACGCGGACTGGACATCACATTCTACCTGCTCCTTCTTCTTGAAATTGTTGGGGTTGGCTTCGACCTGCGCCGGAATGGTAGTGCGAGTGGCGGTCAGGTCATCAAGCCGCTTGGTCATCTCCGCTAGCCCTTGGACAAGCTGGGCTAGACACTCCATGGTGGGATTAGCTGGGGGCACATCAGAAGATGCAGCGTGCATACCACGCTGCTGTTGGTTAGATGGATGGGGAGGCTGCTGATGGTGTTGCTGTGGTGGAGCAGGAAGTTGAAGTTGTTGGTAGGACGGAGAGGGATACTGCTGGTATGATTGAGGCTGAGCAGCCGCGTATTGGTGATACGGCTGTGGATGGCGATACTGTGGCTGCTGCTGATACGGAAAGTTCTGCCTCCATTGGTGCGCGAACTGAGGAGGCTGCTGGTGTTGCTGAGAGGGGTGCCCAAAACGACCACCCTGAGGTTGGTGGTACTGCCGGTTGGCAAATGGCTGACCCTGGAGTTGTCCCTGAGGACGGGTCGGCTGTGCATCATTAGTCCAAACCCCATTAACTTCCTGGACCAGGGGTGGTGGCGGGAACACTGAATCGGTGGCTGAGATAAACTCTGGTTGGTATACAACCATCTGCTGTTGCGGCTGGCTCTGATCAGGTGCCTGCACATAGTACACGTGCTGAACTGTCGGTGGTTGCTGGCTTGGCTGAGGCTGGTGTAGCGGTGGTTGCTCGTCTTTTCTCTCAGCTGGCGCTTCGAGCGGTGCTGCCGACTGAACAGAATTGATGGTACCTACCAGCAGTTCTAGCTGCTTGGTGATGTGATCCAGTTTGTCCAAACTCTGGGTCCTCTTCTCTATTAAGGCGAGTTTTTCGAGATCTTTTGATCGCTTCTCGATAATGTCAACTTTAGAGAGATGCCCCCCGATGATGCTGAGGTTTGAGCTTTCATCTCTCTCTGATTCCTTAGATGCTGCCATGTGCACTTGCTTTTGAAGGATCTGGGGTTGCTTCTGATAAGCCTTGGATGAAGAGAGGGCGGCCTCTCCCTCGGCCATTTCTTCGAAAATTTGCCAGACAACATCTTCATCCTTGTTGAAATGGGAGCCCCCACACGCTGCGTCCACGAGCCTTTGACTTTCAATATTGAGTCCCCCAAAGAAATGCTGGACCAGGCTGGTCTTAGGTATCTCATGGTGGGGACACTTCTCCTGCAGATCTGTGAATCTCTCCCAAGCCTCATGTACGGACTCATGTGCACCTTGGGAGAAATTGCTAATACGGGCTCGCATCTGGTTGAGCCGACCGAGAGGATAGTATTTGTGCAGGAAGGCAGACTTCAACTCCTCCCAGGTCGTCACGACCTTTCCCATATGATTGACCCAATAGAGGGCCTTGTCCTGTAGGCTGAAGGGGAAAGCCGTCATCTTTACAATGTCCAGGGGGACATTCGGATAGTGGGTGGTGCGGCAAATGCGGGAGAATTGCTGCAGGTGAATGTATGGCTCTTCATTGGTGTTGCCATGGAATGCAGGGAGAAGGGCTATGAATTGGGGTTTCAGCTCGAAGTGAGCGTGTACCGGTGGGATGAGAATCCACTCGGTCATCTGGCTGTCTCCCGGATTGTATGTTTCCTTGAGGGTCGGTTTCGTCGGTGGTGGGAGTTCAGGATCATCATTGGGGTCATCACCACCGTCTCCTCCTCCACCTCCTCCTCTGCCTCTGCCTCCTCCTCCGTCGTTACGGTTCATCATATCAGTCAAAATGTCCTGGAAAGCGGTCTGCGTAAGGGCCTGCTCAGTCAGCTGCTGCTGTATTGCCTGGATGGATGCCAGCAACTGTGCATTGACTTGGTTCTGATCTGGCATCTGTCCCTCTGGTATGGGTGGCTGCTGACCCTTGCCCTTTCCTCCTGGCGCCATGTCAGGGTCTGAATCGGACGAAATGAACTCCGGAGTAGTCTCCAGGGCTCGCACTGGCTTCTATCTGCATAATGAGACGGTCCGAATCAGATCACTTGCCATAAATACTCAGCTGTCGTGATGAGGCTGGAGTTCAAGTCAACCCCAGCGTGTTGTGAATGGAAAAATGATGTAGACTGTAATCGACTCCCATTCACAACGGCGGTAGTGGGACAAAAGTGATCCCAGTTTATTGGGTGGCCAAGAGAAAGGTAGAAAACGAGGAGTCTGGAGTCCGATCCGCAAAGTCCGGATCAGTTCTCGGGAATCGCCTCGAAATTATTGGCGAAGGTGAGTCCATGGAATCGATGTAGGTGTCGGCATGGTCCGACGAAACCATCCATGGATCAACTTCGCGGAGCACAAGAGAATATCGGATTTTGGAAGAACGATACGATGGTCAACGAGGAACAAAAAGGAGTGTAAAACAGTAGAAAGGCTCGGTTGAGCGGGGTGGTCAAAGGAAGACATAACAGAGTTGGCGCAAAGGCGCGGGACTTTGATCTTTGAACCTTAATCTAGATCCATACAAACACAAGACAAAATCGGGTTCACCAACTCACGCCATGTGAAGCCGTGAGAGCTCGGCTATTTATTATCTTTTCATTTTTAGAGTAGTGATTTTTCAGGCATTTCTTATAACAAGTCCTTAGTACGCTACCCTAAAGGAGAGAGAGTACTGCCAGAAGAGTATCCCGTACTTGTCCTCCTCCTGTGTAACCTGTAGTCTGTACTTTTTGGAGTCCTTGTAACCCTTCCTGGATCCCTACTCAGCCAAAGAAAAGAGAGAGGAAGCCGATAGGCGAAACCAATACTTCGGTTCTCGCTCGCAACGGAATCACCCGTGAGCGTGCAAGAACCTACTCGGACGCAGGACGATGAGACAGACACCCCCGTGAAGGCGTGGCCTATGCTCAATACTTCGGACAGGGTCGATGCTCTCACAACAGAGAGTCACCATTGGTGACCAAGTCCTACTCGCCTACGTACGATAGAAGCGCCATTACTTCGGAAATCCAGGCGATACACAAGGCAGTTGCAGACTGGGTTTTGGGCTCTAATCCTTAGGGGTCGCACTCGCTCAAGGGAGTAGGGTTTTGGTCCCCCTCCAAAGTACCTGAAAACAATGAGGGCTTTATGAACCCGGTACAAGGATAGTCCATTACAGATTTTAATTAAGGTCAAAGTTTATTTAGCAGTCCCCTTGTTTTAATTTTTTGGTTTTCACTTTTTTGGATCTGTTTTCATACCAGCGCCTAACGTGTTTGTAGATTTTCATTTAAGTCCTAGGTGCTCAAAATCAGAGGGAGATAGCGGAAAAGCCGTGCACGTGGTTCCATGATGGAAATCTCACCATTGAACCGAATGATGCATGCTGAGTTAGAAGACTTACAGTGCATCCCAGCTCTCTCCATGTGGTATGCAAAACAGAATTTTTAAACCTATCTACATGTCGGTATGCAAGGCACAAAATCGTCCTAAACATAAGCTGCTATTAACGTGAAGAACCATAAGTTGCTCATTCGTCTCTAGCCCAAGAGAGTCCGGTCTTGGCTCACCCCTCCTCTGCCCAACACATTTGGATTAGGAGAAAGCGCTTGTTCGGGTGTGAGCTCGCGGCGCGGCGGACTAAGAGACGAATTTACAACTTGTTTGAGTTTGACTAGATCCAATCGAAGTAGACTATAGGAACATGCATTCTTATTAATGTTTGGACCTAGCTACCGAGTCAAGCAACCTAAATCTAGGGGCTCCAAGCACACAAAACAAAAATAAAAGAAAGGCGGAAAGCTCAAAACAGCGGGAAACAAAATAAAAGAAGGCGATAAAAACTCGAGAAAAACCGCGATGAGGCCCCCGGGTGAACAATCACCCGGGCACTGGACCTCATTGTGAAGAGTAGAGTCCTGTTTAATTACATGCCAAAATAGTCTCTCTCTCACCATGAATTACAAAAATAATTTCCTAAGTGTCTAGCCTATCTAATGCCCCTCTCTTTGCTTCCTTGGTGCACTCTCCAGATGGTCAGGAGAAGAGAAGACCATCCTCCTCCAAGCTCGGCTGCCTTGGCCTCCTAGGAAGCCATCCTTGCGTGGGGGTCCCTTGCATCAAAGTCACAAAAAGATTGCATTAGCATACTTAGTCAATTAAATAGAGCAGAGAAAAATAATCACAATAAATAAAGAAATAAAGCATGGTGATTAAGGACAATAAAACAATAGCTGCTCACACAAAGAATGAATCATGAATCTACATTTTTATACAAGAATGACAAAAATCAATTTGGCTATGCTCATTGCTCCCCGGCAACGGCGCCATCTGATAACAGGCCGATCTCCCACACGGGCCACCATAAAAAAAGAGAAGTGTTGTCGCCGAGGCGACCACTCATGGAAGACCGCTGCCAATCAGCAATTAACCCACAATCCAAAGAATACAACAATCAAGCTCAAAACAAATGTGAATTAATCTTTATTTTACTCTACCATAAAATGTACAATGGCAAATATGTAGAGGTCGAACCACAGAGAGCAATACAAAATGCAATAGCCTATGTGTCAATCCCAGTCATTCTTGTGTGGGTTTTTTTTTATTGTTATTAAAATATAATAATTAAGTATTATGTATATATCTATATATATTTATATAATCCAAATTTATTATATATTTATAGAGGTTAAGCATAGAGCTTATAATACATGCAATATATGTGTATATATATAGGTGTATCTAAATATAGTATTATATATATGTATATATATATATATTTTTATATATCACATTAAGATTAAAAGAGAATACATATTACTAGATATATATATATATAATATATATATATATATATATTTTTTGGATATATAGATATAGATATATATATACATAAAAGGTGTGTTATAATATTCACAAAAATAATAGAAAATAGTCAAAAATTCAGGACAAAGATCTTTTTGGGATTTTCATGGTTTTTTACGGTTTTTATAATTTTTGGGTATTTCTGCAAGTATTTTTGGCATTTTAAAAATAGCTAAATCAAAGCAAACAGGGGACTGGGTACTGGCCATCACAAAAAATAGAGATTAAAAATATCTAACAGCCTCAAAAATGTTCCCCTTTAATTTTCTACTAACAATAATAAAATATAGCATAAGTAGGGCCTGAGTTCATATTTTTCTGATTTTTCTTTGATTTTTTTATATTTTTTTGCAGTTTTTGGGCATTTTTGAATTTTTAAGGTTTTCTTTTTGAGTTTTTTAGGGATTTTTGGTCTGACACTAATATAGGACAAAATACACTGCATATAATTTTTTTTGGAATTTTTCAAGGCATTTTCATATTTTTTTGGGGTTTTATGAGTTAGACAGGGACTGAAAGACAAGTTTTTGATTTTTAATAAATGCAAAAATGCAACAAAATGCAAAACTAAAAATATGGCGTTCAAGCATGACCAAACAGGGGCTCAAGTCTATTTTTGCAAGATTTTTCGATTAAATATGAAGCATGAAATAAATAGACAAAGCCTTCAAAAATTAAATGGCCTGGCAGGGGTATTTTTGCAAATAAAATAGTTGGCAGGGGCATACATGCAAAAATTACAATAAAAATACACTTTAACTTTTATTTTCAGGACCATTTCATAAATACAAGAACCCGGCAGGGTTTAGATGCAATTTTCACGCGCCTCACGTGGTTGCTGCACGTGGGGCGCGGAGGGACTAAAATGTAAATATAGAAACATCAAGGTGGTCCACTGCAATTTTTACAACTTATTTACAACTAAAACTTTTATTTTTGGGAGCAAACCCTAAATACAAAAAGTAAGGGGCGAGATATGAAATTTACCCCTTAAATAAGGCCTTGCATCCTGCGGCGCTGGAAGCGCCACTTATACACGTGGCGATCATCGGACGGCGGACTTCGATTTTGGCGATGAAGGGCTGGGATTAGAACATCCCGGCTGATCTGACGGTGGGTGTGCTTCTTCATCGGACGGCTGGCATGCAATCTGGGCCGCCCCGCTCGATCCAACGGTGCAGAGGGCACCAGGAAGAACTGGGAATGAACTCGCCCTCGGCGAGCTTCGATCGGGTCGCTCGAGCTTCTCCGGGCACCTCCTGCGCATCTGAAGCGTCCTGATCGTAGCTGGGAGGCCTCCGCGTCGTCTGACGGTGATCTCATGGCTCCTGGGGGCCTGAGTCGGTGGAGCGAGGTCGGAGAAGAAGGTGGCCCCCAGGAACCTCTTCCTGGTCAAAGCAAGCCCAGAAGGGCTCGATTCCTCGTGGTACCTGCACAGGAAGAACCGCGGGCGAGAGAGCTATCTCCTCGACCCGGGGTTATGAGGCTGCGGTGCAAGATGGAGGTGGGCGGAAGGGCTCCGGCGAGCGGCGGAGTTGGAACCCTGATTCACCAAGACCTAGGGTCTTGGGTTGATCTGATGGGTGCGAAAGATGGAGAAGACGACGAGGAACGAGATGGGATGATCGAGGTGGTCGGATACAGTGAGGTTCACGATGAAGAAGTCGCCGGAGCGGAGCTCCGGCGAACTTCGATTTTTGCTTTTTACGCTAATGTGATCAACTAACAACTAAACTAACTACTGAAATGAAATGCTAACATTAAAAACTACCTAAGAATGCATTAAAAAGACAGCTCTTATACCTGGGGGCCTCCAGGGAGCAGGGCGGACGCCGGAGCTCCGCCGCGTCAAAATTCTCCTCCCTCCGGCCGAGTCTCGATGCTGGGCGACTCCCCCTGTCACGAGGAACGATCCAGGCACAAGATCTAGGCTTTAGGTTGGAATGAAAGTGGCCAAATTCGAGGGAAGGAAGCGGAGCTTTTTATTTATAAACATTGGCGAGTAGCCTTATTGACCGGCGATTATTTCATGATCTAGAAAGTATTTGGTTGTTCTGTGATTTCGGCGGGCATCATGGAAGATTAGGGAACAAATCTTGTGAAGGAAGCGTTGTCGATTGATGGATGGTGTGCCCGGGAAAAAGGGAGGAAATCGGGGGAGTGGACTGTTCAGAGCTGCCAGGCGTGGGATGGGACAGTTGACCAGGGGGTCAACGTTGGCCGGCGTCTCATTGGGCCACGTAAGCCGCTACGGGACAAAATAGCAAGTCTGAAAGAAGATTGATTTATTTGACATCCGAAATGATTTTATTAATTTTTGCTTATAAAATAAAAAATGTGTATTATTTCATGTAGTATTTATTCCCGATTTTTATTGAATTTTTCGAGGTGTTTTATTAGAGTTTTATTTTAGTAATGTGTATATGTATGTATTTACATGTATTTTTAGATATTTTATTTTTAATTTATTTATTTTCTTTTATTATTTTCTTGGCTTATTTTATAAATTTATGACTTATTTTTGTGAGTATAAAGATATTTTTGTTGATTTTTTTAAACTTATTTGTATTTTTAAATAAATAGGTCTATGTATTTGTAAGTATATATATAGGTACTTTACCTATATATTGTACACATTATATTTATTTAATTAATTTTATGTGTTTTATTAAGGATTTGTATTTTTAATAGGACACATATACTATATACATTATTACAAAAATATAAGAGATTTGAATAATTAAAGAATGTTTTCCCCTTTTATTTGTGTGCATACTCCATATAGGTATCTTGCCTATATATATTAAATAGTTTTATTTTATTTTCCAAATTAGTTTTGGTTTTATTCTAATGTCAATATGTACATGAATTATATACATTATTTACAAAATTCTAAAAATATGAATTTATAAAAATAATGAATATTGAATAAAATGAATATTTTAATCATGTATTGTGTACAAGAAGGGCCAAAAACCTAACTTCTACAGATGGACTCCAAAAATTATGAAACCAATTTTATAAAATAGTTTATGAAAGGCTATATATAATTAAAGGTGAGTTTGGGTGATTTGGAGTTTTTATTTGCAAGATGTGGGTCTGTGAAGTTGAGATTTTGGCTTTTTATTATGTGTATAAAATGTTCACTGGGTATTATTTTTACACCAACTCAATTTTGTATTTTTATTTACATTATTATCTACAACTTTTATGAACAAAGTTTCTTTATTTGATGAATAAATAATTATGCATAAAATAGGTGTCAAAAATGCATAAAGGGATGAATGAGGTATTTATTGTATATCAGCCCTTATCTCCCCCTACTTTATTCCTTGTCGACCAATACCATGCTGGCCTTGGTCTCGGGGTTAGGGTCATAAAATATTTACAATATTTTATTCCTTTTTCTTTTCTCTCTTTATTCTATAATTTTGGCATTAAAAACTTTATTTAATGTACAATTAATACAATGAATAATGAATGCTATTATGTACAAATTAATGTTGTTTACATGCATTTGCTGGGGTTTTTGAGGCCAAAATGATAGAATAAAGGTGATGAAATGGAGATTCATCACCTACCGCACCCCTACGGCCCCGACACTCGACACCAAGCCCCCTTCGACCCCGAGATCCCTGACCTATCTCCCCACTCCCCCTTGCGTTCAACCTCTGCCCCCCTTGCAGCCGACCTCCGCCCTCCTTGCAGCCTACCGCGGCCTTCCCCCTTGCGCCCTCCCGTCCCCTTGTGCCACTTCCGCTCCCTTGCACCCTGCCGCCCCCTTCCGTCCCCTTGCGCCATTGTCGCCCCCTTGCACCCTATCGCCCCCTTCTGCCCCCTTGCGCCACTGCCTCCCCCTTCTGTCCCCTTGTGCCACTGCTGCCTCCTTGCGCCCTGCCACCCTCCACCCACCTTGTAACCTACTGACCTCCCTCCGCTCCCCTTGCAGTCGTCCACCACCCAATCTCCCTCCCCTCCCCCGACCTCTGTGTCTACCGACCTCCGCCTCCCCCGAGAAGTCAAGGACGACGTCCCCCTACCACCTTCCGCCTCCACCGCTGTAGCCAACTTCGTTCTGTCGTAGACTCGCAGCTGCAACATCCCTCTGCTGCAGCCACGACCTCCCTTTCAGTTGCATTTGCAATCGATCTAGTAACAAACCTTAAATTCATATTCCTGTAATGTTTTTTGTGAATGGAATGTCTTGTCAGAAAGAAATTAGAATATGGTTGAACTTATTAGAAGATTTTTAGATAGAAAATTATAATGCGATTAAATAAATTGGAATGTTGTTTGTGCTTGCTTGAATGTTAACTGCAATGTTTGCAGAAAACTAATGAATATCGATCAATCCATTGGGAATGCAAGTACTAATTTGGAAGATGATAAAAAATACTTTAAGAAGCAAAAAGTTCCTCTCTTTGGATGTTATTTGGAATGTTTGTTATTTGAAATTATACATATTATGCTTTGCTTTACGTCTGCAACTTTAAATTTTTATCATCACTTTGCAAGATAGTTATTTGTTTCCATCAAACCCTTTTATTGCATTATTCGTTATTATATTATTGTATCATATTAAGTTAAATTTTAGATTCAAGTCATAAGATGGAAGTAATGCGAAAATGGTCGCCAAATAATCATGTACGCTTTTATATATATTTTTTATTGCAATATTCGTTTGGATCGCATTCATTCGTAAAAGATTTGTATATGTATTCGTATTTGTATTCTGAGGATATGGATCTTGGTTTTTTACATTCGTGTAACATTCATATTCATATTCGTATTTGCAAAATAAAATGAACATGGTTATGGTATGACCTGAATTCGCATTCGTATTCATTCGTTTGCATCCCTACCGGCAATGGTGCCATTTGATAACAGGAGTTTTGCCGAATTCATGTCATCCACAAGGTGGATAGACAGTCCTCGAAGTGACCTCCGATGAAACCTCAGTTAATCAACAATCAACCCACAATAAGAATCAAGCAATAAATATAAAAAATATGGAGTTAAAATTTATTATAACTCTACAACAAAAGTGTATAGGTGTAAGCATGTGTAGAGGTCAAACTCAGGGAGCAAACGGTAGAAATGGGGCAAAATGATGCACATAAAAATTTGTTCTTTTCTCTCTTGTCCACCTTTATTGTTTTTGTAGGTTTTATTTTCTTTTTATATTTTTAGAAAAGTATAAATGATATTTATGATAGTATAAAAATGTGATAGAATAACGAATGAAAGAATGAAATTCTCTTTTTTGTATTGACATGTATTAACATAGGTATTTTGCCTATATATTTATATAGGCTTATTTTATTTTGTGTTTTCTTTGTGATTTATTTTTGGTTTTAATATGTACATAAGTTATAAATAATAATTACAAAATTATAAAAATAATAAAGAATAAATAATTTGAATATTTTATTTGGGTATACAATGAGGGTCCCAAAACCTAACTTTCACAACTTAACTCCAAAAATTACGAAACCACCTCCATTTAAGCTTATGAAAAGTTTTATACAATTGGAGGTGGTTTTGGTATATTTTGAATTTTTATTTGAAAGTTATGGTTCCATGAAGTTGGTATTTTGGCATTTTATTTTATGTATAAAATGTACACTGTGTATTATTCTTACACAAACTCAATTTTTTATTTTTACTTACAACATTATCTACAATTTTCATGTACAAAGTTTCTCCATTTGATGAATAATTATAAAGAATAAAATAGGTGTCAAAATTTTTTATAGGGAAATAAAATAAATGGGTTTTATTGTATCTTTGGCCTTTATCTCCCCCTACTTTATTCCTTATCGACCAACTCAATTCTTGACTTGGTCTCGGGGTTTAGGGTCATAAAATATTTACGATATTTTATTATTTTTCTTTTCTTCTTTTAATTTTATAATTTTGGCATTAAAAACCATATTATTTACATAATAAATACAATACATGATGAATGCTATTTTGCATGATTTGATGTTATTTACATGCATTAGCTAGGGTTTTTAAGGTCAAATGATAGAATAAATGTGACGAAATGGAGATTCATCAAGTATGAATACCTTATCATTTTTTTGTATATATTACATGCATACCTTATCAATTTTTTGTATATAATACATGCCTTGAAAACTTGTTTTAATTTTAAAAAAAGAAAAATAAAAATAAAAGCTACTAATTCTGGAGTTGATGTATTCCTGACACTTCACTATCACTCAAGGCTCAAGGAGTTGAAGACACTTGGTTTCTGAGATCTTGAGAGTTTGAGTTAACCAGCTTTAGTCATTAGGGTTTTGAAACTTAATTATCCACACTTCCTTAGTTTGAAAGATTTGAGCGCTATATTGCACTCTTCATCTCTACCTTCTAAAGAATATAATCAACACATCACTTTCACAACTGCATGATTGATAAGATGAGTTGAGTTATCACTTGAGGAACTAGGATAGGAGATTTGATTCTAGACCCAATTTAATGATGCTCGAGGATGTGATAAAGTCGATGAAGGCTTCAAGAAGCCTGAGTGTCAGCAAAACCCTAGCAGATATGTGAACAAGTTCACATGTTATCGTTTAGTATTTACCTATGTGCCAGGGTGTGATAAAATTAAATAATTGTCAATCAGTATGTGCCAACTCTTGGTAAAAGTAGTGGAGCTAGCCAAACATCAATGAAATAAAATTCAAGAGAAGTTCTACAAGGAAAGTCTCTCTTACTACAGATATAGATTCAAAAGATCTTTCACCAAAGGAGAGCGCTCCTAAACATCTCAAAGTGTCCACTTGGACCAAAGCTGTTAGGGCCAAGGAGCCAGGTTATCACCCACAAATGGCTCTGTATCATATAGTGATACAAGTCTGGGTGTCGAAGGTATCTTAGATACTCAAAACAGACACACCCCAGTGTACTCCCAGGAAAGCAAGTGCAGATGACTCCAAGCTCTCTTAACAAACACATTGATCAACAAACAAAAATATACATACGTTAAGTAATAAGGCACTCGAGAGGACCCTTGTTCCAATGTGAGGAAGAGAAGAAAATACACAATCCTAAGACCTCCATCATCTGACCTACCATATATACTTTTAAGTCTGACAAACCATCGATATGGTGGATTGAATGCAAGAACCGACTTATTCTCTGGTGTTGAGGATTAGGTCTAGAGGAGAGTCTCCTGGATTGGAACCTTGGGTGACATCTCGACTCGACCCTCACAAATGCAGTATATTAAATGTCACATCCTTATGATAAATGTATAAACCGAGGGTATGATAAATAGATAAGTTGGATTCCTTTTGACTAGAGTATGGTTGAGCCTAGAATTCGAGGATCACTCAAATTAAGGGTTTTCGATAAATAGAGCCTTGAAAATTCATATGCACTGTCAGGAAATAAACCGACTCCTTCATTCTTTAGATGCTTAAGGATAAGCATAGTTTTAAGTATTAGGGGATGATGAATCGCATATACATCATATTAAAATCCATTTATTATTTTCTAAACTTAAACAAAACAATAAAACAACAATTAATTCATTAATATTAACTTTTACTATGTTGTATGTAATCTGTGTATAACACTAACCCTATTTTATGTATTTAATACTAACATTTTCCTTATTTTTTGTTATTATTAAAAACCCCTAAAATTAGATTAAATATTGTTTAATTTATTTTGGTCTTAAAAAGAAATTGAAAATACAAAAATGTAAAACCTTGAAAATTAAGTGTTTTTAAATACTTAAAAATACTTGAAAAAATTATTCATTGTAGTTTTAACCTCTTTTGACTTTTTGACCAACATAAAACTAGTAGATCTCATCAAAATATACAACTTTCATGTTTTGAATTTTTTATAATTTAGCTTCTAATTATTTTATTTCAATTTTTATTTAATTTATTTAATTTCTAATTCTCTCATTGGGCCACGTGACACTCTCTGGAACCACCACATGTCTCGGCTCTTTACCAAAATCTTCGCTTGCTTCTTGACCGTTAGATCAAATCGATTCAACGGGCCCTGTCCACCCCACCCCACCCATGTGCCACTCACCCCACTCCATCTTCCACCCTTGGATTAAATCCCTTGATTTGGTCCAAGCCATCCCTCAATGCCCTAATCCTGGACGTTGGATCTGATCTAATGATTTCGCTTCGCTCCTACCTCCCTAAGCTCAGTCCTCGTCCATTACGTCAGCCAACTCCGTCACCCCCTTCCTTTTCTAGATCCCATCTCCATTCTCCTTTTAGCCTCGTTGGACCACTGCCACATAGCCTTAGGTGCCCTCACCTTCGCGGGTCTGTTATAAAACATGATCGACCCTCTAAGATGATCCTCCGACCGTTTCAAAGTCACCCTTCAACCATGCGTAACCTTCGCAGTAAACACTCCCTCCATTAGTCCTTGCCGTCACCGTTCACCTCCTTCTGCCATTGACACGCCACCTATAAAAAACTCTCCTCTGCCTATGTTGCACACCATCTGGCACTTCAGGAGTGAAGACCCCAAGCCCCTAACCTTGATGACAGCAAGGCTCGGCTAATGAGTGTCCTCTATTGAGATCCAGCTTGCCCTCATGTGCTGCCATAAGCTTCCAAGCTCACATGAGCTCAGGTTTATCAACCTTCGAGCGAAGACCACCTGGAGCCTTCAGCTCCTCATCACTAGGCAATTCCACTCCACCTCCTTACCTTGTCGAAGCAACACCTCCAAGTGACCTCCTCCTCATCCCTTATTTCTCTCCGATTTTTCACACACAAACTCCAACTCCCTCTGTTGCACTGCCCCATCTTTGTCTGCCATCATTAGTCCTTTTCCCCCTTCTATGTGACCCCCTAATCACCTTTACCGCCTCCGAACTTGCAAAGGTGGGAAACCAACTATGATCACCTCCTCTGCCTCGACCGAGTCTCCCGCACTTGCTCCCCAACCATCTCTTTGTCATTCAGCTAACCACTAACCCATACAGGTCTCTGGAATCCTTGAATGTCCGGAATCAAGAGGACCACTCCGATCTCAAAGCATCTCATTGCTCTGCACTCATTGTTAACGAAATCCAGACCCTCTCCGAGCACCACCACCTTTGCCTCATCTTTGTAGAGCCTTCAGTGGGCTTCCCCGACCTTCATCGATGCCAGCATCATCTGGAGGAGCTCAGAGGGGCTTGCCAAAGCCCAGTCCATATCGCCACTACGGCGGAGGAGACCTGAAGAGCATCCACCGCACGATGAAGAACATGGGCAATCTCTACCGTTGAAGCAGCCCCAATCCTCACCGTTTGATCCTTCTCCAAACAACACTCCATATCTATTCAGAGGATTGGACCCACACCTAGCGCTCTGGATCAACTGAAGCAAGGGACGTATGCCAAATGGCGTGTCAGGTCCCATTCCACGGCCACTGACCTGAGGCTGCTCCCAAGTCTCCCCGAGCCTCCTGCGGCACGTGCACCGCATGTGCTGTGGGGGCATTTTGAGTCTGAGCCCCTGCCATTACATAAAATTACATATGAGTCCTCCTCGTCCAGAATCATGTGCTTTATGCATGCACGTGTGGGAAAATTGTAGGGAGACCCCTCTAAGTTTGAATATTTACATATAAGTCCTCCATGGATTGTTTTGAAAAGGAAACTTAACTTTTTATTGCATTTCAGTCTCTGTTAATTCATTTTACCATATCTTTTCCATTCAAACTTTGATTTCTATACACAATATGTCATTTTAAGCTTGCCAAATGCTCTATCATATTATATGTCTTGTAGACAGATCTAAGTGCTGGTTATTGATGATGATTATTCTTCAAACCTCTTAATCTGTTCAAGCTTGATTATTGATATATATATATATGTAAAACATTTTAATGAGAAAGTTAATGATTTATTTTGTAGTGATTTTATTTCGGGGATTTTTATTTTAATTAAGTCCCTATGGATTATTGTCAATTATTCATGAACTAATCTTTACAAGGGCTAATTTGAGGAAGAATTTATCTCCCTGAGAATTTGTCTGATTAAAGATTAATAAAATTTTGAGGAACAAATTATAGGGAATTTTTGAAAGGAATAACGATTTATTAACATATCTTTGCAGCTTAAATTTGATTGGATATTTATTTTGGGTCTTAAATCTCTTTTCACCTGTAATTAGTTTTGAGGGTTTATTAATCATATTATTTGAGGATTTAAACTGTATAAAATCACAGATCATGTGCTTCATCATCTATCTACACTGTTCATATTGCATACATATCATTTCATTTCATTGCATTTTATTTTCTGACACGAAAATTAACTTCGTGATTAATTAATTATTTTATTTAATTTACAACCACACAACTAGAAATAGTTTGTTCCCTGCGTTAGACCTTGGTAAACTTACCATGTAAGAAGATTCCACAACATTCAAATATTGTGGTTTTTTACGAATCAAATTTTGTCTCCTATACTACAATTATAGCTTATTAAAGTGACGATTTTTTGGTTCATCAGTAAACCACAGCCAAACTGAACCACATCAGATACACCCTTATGATGAAGCATAGTCTTTGACAAGTGTCATACTAGGGATGCGGATGCACAGACTATACCTATAGCACTACGCTCAACCGACAAAGTCATGGAACTAACACTCTATTTAAGATTTACCATGACCACGAGAGTTACGCCACTGTAAAGCCTTAAACTTGGTTGTCTCTTGTATTCTGTGTCATAAGACCCACCTTGTTAAGAGGAATCCAACAGAATTTGTTTCGTGTGAATGGAACTTCATTTCGAATTGTTATTTTTTGAAGAAAGAGAAGTAAGGAGGCTTAGACATCATTAACTCTAATGACCATCATTAAGACTAGTTAATTGTGATTATGGATACTAATGATTATTACGAAGGCTAATTATTATTAATGAACACTAATCAATGATTAATGAAAAGATAATCGTAATTAGAGAAAGGTAATCGTGATTAGTGAAAGTTAATCACAATTAGCGCTAGTTAAGTGTCTTTAGCTTTAGCAAATCTATAAGCTTCAACTTCTAGAAGGTTCTAACTGAAGCCCTAAGTTTCAGGATAGAGGTGGGGAAGGAGCGTTGTCGGGAAGAGGAGGAGGGTGTGATCCTCTCCTAGTTTTCTTCGTGTAGAAGGTAAGTAGTTATAACTTGAGTTAGATTTTCGATTCATCTTCTTTTCTACTTTATTGTGTATTGTGTTTCGAGGAGAAATCTAAACATAGCTCTGCTCGGGTGTGGGTGGTTCGTTCATCAATGAGCATATGAGTTCTTTGTATGACTCCCTCACCCTTGATAAGAGACTTGTCGATTATGTAGTTTTTTTACCGATTTTATAGTCATTTTGATGGAGGAATTTGTGTAATGCCCTACTTAAGTGTGTATGGCTTGGCCATAAGTGAACCTCGTAATTCATCATAAGCTTCACTCTACTAAGACACGTGGTGTCTATCGATTCTCCATCACTTGTAGTTTTGTTATATTCTTTCTTCTTCGTCATTTTTTTCCTCTCAGTGATTTTATAGAGGAAACTCTTTCTGTTTTTCTTAAGAAATATATCTAATATAAGGAGAAGCTCTATCAAACTTTTCCTAGAAATATCACCACGTATAAGTGGAAGCTCTGCTGAAATTATGAAGAAAATATGCTCTTTTCTTCTTCATTCGTTCTTCACATTCTTTGTGTTCTTGATATGAAAGTGAAATTCAATCATTTTAGGAGTTGTAGATCACATTTTCTGAAAATGAATTGTAATAAATCACTGCATATACGAGAGAGAGCTCAATTAGGTAACATAATCATATATTTTACTATTGGATTTTCATATGAGATCGTTGAAAATCCTGATTTTTTGTTCTTCATTATAAATCCTAATTTGACTATTTTTGATAAAAATATGAAAAGTTGCTTTGTGATTCCCATTAAAATAACGACTAAGTATCAAGTTGATGCAACGGCTTGGAAAGTTAGGATTTAGGAGTTAAAATAAGTATAAATATGAGTATATATACATAATAATTAATGTATATGTAAGTATGTACTCAATATTTATGAATAAGAAAGTTGAAGTCTTAACAAAGGAATTACATCATGGGAATTGATGTATATTGAAATGGATCCTGAAAAGGATTGTGTATTACGTTAAGAATGATTGGGAGTAGAACTAGAGGACAGACATGCAATATGTAGGTTTGACAAAGGAACCCATGTTGGCGTGACCTTACCTAGGTGGTACACGATTTCCCTATTATGATAGGTGTGCATGAAATGAATGATTGATTTGCAACGCGTGGTACTGGGTGCTAATATCTTCAGGTTGAATGACAGAAGATGTGGTCGTGTCATGAGGAGTCATGTGGTGGTGTGATTAGTGGTTGGTTACGATAACAGTTAAAATAAGTTGTTGGTAAAAATATTAAGGTGAAAATGACATGTGGTTTAGTCCTTGAGGATTATATGCATCTGTGTTGAACATGTGGTAGGATCTAAGGATCCTAGATTACTAATAAAAAGATACTTGTATAAAAGATTGAATATAACAAAATAAGCCTATGGGATTTTTTTAATTTTTCAAATCATTTTTATATTTTTATAGATTTTATACGCTAAATAGTAGAAAATTCAATATTTTGAATTTTTATAAATATGAAAATAATTTTAATTACCTTGTGCAAAATATATGGGATAGAATAAGGTTCTGGTCACTTAATATAATTTTCCTATAATTTTTAGATGTAAAATGATATTTGTAGTAATTAAAATATAAGATAAATATTTAATTAGCAACACATGGACCTATTTATAATTTTAGAAATTTACAAAGCATTTAATAACACATTCATAAAGTACAGTGGCATACAAATAATATTTGCAAACTTAATATAATATTCACTTGGAAGGGGTATAAATGAAAATAAAAGAAACTACATGTCTAAGCACGTAATTTATCCAAAAATTTTACATTAATATTCAAAATTTTGGGACCAAATCTAGAGGAGGTTGGTTGTAAAATGTCCAAAATTCTCGTGTGAGGTTGGTTGTAAAATGTCCAAAGCCTCACATGTATAGGCACGTAAGTTGACCTAGCATTGGGCCTAAGTGCAATAAAGACAAAGTCTGAGGGTTCACATGCAGATATTACAAAACGTTTACAAGTACAAATGAAAGTTTAAGTGCTAAACAAAAAAATATAAAATGTGGGGAGGTTTAGCTTGAAAAATACCTCTCGAAGCGCACTTGGGGAATGATTGGGATCTCTTCACTTATCTATGCATCGAGATCTGGATGACCAATAATGCTTCGCGGATGGATGACTGAGATTAGATCTCAGCGAAGATCTAATGGTCCTGGATCACCTGATTGAACGACAGTTGTACGCTTGGGTAGGCGTTCATGATCAAACAACTCCTAGTTTCTCAAAAGAACATCTCAAGACCAAGTGGTTGGCAAGCTTCTATCAGTGCTTCTAGGCAACTCCGACATCTTCTCTCGTTTTGATGTGCTCTACACGTTCCTGACATGCCTCTACAACAGGTTGATGCCTCAAAATGATCCAAACTTCAATGATGGAGGTCTAGAGGCTCAAGGTGTCGGGGCTGACCTACAAGTCCTCTTCTGAGCTCCAGGTGAAAGCTTTGTCTTCTAAGACCTGCACCAAATGGTCAAGGGTTAAGGGTGATGCTCCTCGACCCGTTTGGTACAAAAAAAGAGGGGGGAATGGTACAGACAAAGGACTCTGGTGAGCGACGGAAAAAGGATCCTTGATCCCCTCGATCAAGGAAAGATCAGGGGTGATTGATGAGTCGAGATGATAAACGATGAGATGGGGGAAGTGCGAGGCTGATGGAGGAATCGAGAAACGGTCGAAGACAAGGGGTATAGTGGTCAGTCCTTCTCCACGCCTTGGATCAACTGGGAAGCACCTCCTGTCACTTGGGCTTTGCTCCAGAAACATATCTAGGGCTTACGATGGGAGAAAAATGGATTAAAAATCAAAATTGAGGGGGTTATGCAAATATATATATATATATATATATATATATATATATATCTGTGTTTACTAGGGAGCCCTCTTGGCCTAGGGTTTTTTAGTCGATCGAGGGTTGGCTGATGCAACTCCTTGTTGCACGTGAAAGAGCATTGGAAGGCGAAGAAATGTCAATAAGGAATCGAGCAACAAGGAGGCATGGATTGAGCTAGAAATTTTGGCGAGGAAGAGGAAATAACAAGGTTCAGATCAGTCCGTAGAGGGTGCAGGGTCGTTGACTGGTGTCAATGGTCGCATCCTCCTCATTGGTCCACATAGGACACTGATGAATCTATGTTTCATCACTCTGAAAGTAAAAAAATAAAGCTTTATTCCTGTGTAATTAGCTGCAAATTTCCATTTATTTTGCATTATTCGCATTCATGCATCTAGAATCAATGTTGGCATTTTAGCGTGCATATTTGCATTAAATAAGGAGACAAATTCACTTGTATATATTCACATGTATATTATCCAAATTCACCTATTTGTATCTATTTTATACTAATTACAAATCCAATGAAATCAACTTTATAATGTATATATTACTAACACTAATAAAAGAAAATTATCAAAAAAGTGACTAACTTGTAAAATTATCCAATAAAACCTTAGCCCTATTTTGAGATTAAGGACTTTAAAATGTGCATATCTCTCTCTTATACAATATCTGATTTAGGTCTACTCACTTTTAAAGTAAGTATGTGAAACTTGGGTTTGAGCCCATACTAAATATTGTACATATTTACCAAACTACCCCTTATTTTATTTTTTATTTTCTTAATTATTAAAAATCCAAAAATAGATTAAATTGTAAATGTTCCTTTCATATTTTTTCTATTTTATTTTTGTTTTTTACTCTCTTTTAAAAATGACAAAAAATACGCAAAAGATAAAAATTCGGTATCTTATATCTATAAGATACCCCCCAAAATACTTTTGATACAGATGAATTCTTTTGATTTTCGATCCTTCATAAAAGTTGTAGAACTCGTAGAGACAAGCAACTTTTGTGTTGACTACATTTTGGTTTGACCTCTTTGTCATTTATTTTTTATTTTTATTTATATTTAATTTGTGAACTTTCTGGAGCGATACGTGGTAGCTCCTGGAGCCGCCACATGTTATCCCTTCCTTATGTAATTTAATTTATTCATTTATTATTTTGGTATTTATTTTAGTTATTTATTATTATTATTTTCTACTTTTATTTTATCTTCATTATTTTTAGTAGCCTACTTATTTTACTTTATTTTTTATTTTATTTTTTCCTTTTACTTCTTTTATACTCCAACTCCCTGTCCAAGTCACCAACTCCACTTTCTTCCCCTCTTTTTTAACTTCTCCCTCATCCTTTTTATTCCCTTTTCTTCATTTCTCATCATCCGTTGTTTCGAGAGAAGAGAGGTCGAGCCCCTTTAACCTTGAGATGACAGTTATCGAAGACGAATTGAGCGATGACAACCTTAAAGGAAAGATCCACGACACCACAGTTGCCGTGTCACGAGCTTCCAATCAGGCTCACTTAGCTTTGAAGGATTCCGCCATTCTTCTTGAGGTGACGATCGGAGTTTTAGCATAGCTACTCCGCAACCTGACGAGAACATTCCAGGTAATTTTTCTATATTCTCATTTTTCATTATCTAATGTTATTTTTATTTTCTTGATCATCTTCAATTGTTATTAAACCACGTCCAAATCACAGTCAACACCATCTCACCATCACCACCATTTTATTCCTGCATTTTTCCTATTTTAAAAATTGCAAAAAAAAGAATCGCAAGTCCATCCACTACCGGCGCCCCCTCTGGTCGTACCTCCGCTCCCTCGCATAAGCCTGCCCTCCAACCATCCACTGTTGTTCGTGCTCTCGCACCTCTGCCCAACAATGCTGCCATGTACGCCCTCCTCCACGTTCCAATCCCGCGTGCATGCCAACACCTAACCGTCATTGTTAAACATCACTGACACTGCTCCCACGCCGCACGTGCGCTGGACGTCACGTTGCTGCCACCGCACTGCACCTTCCTTCAGCTGTGCCAAGCTCCGCCCCAACCGTGAGGCCCTTGCCACCTCCATCTTTGCCCCGTGTTTGCCAGAACCCAGCCGTACCGCCGCATGCCTCCTCCAGGTCGCTCGTGCCCTAACTTGGGTTACAAGATTGGAACCCAATGATGAGTCCCTGATTCTCACTCTTTATTCTTTTATTTTAGCTATTTATCTTGGCAAAGCATCATGTAGATAAGTGTAAATACAATAAGTTAGCATTTGGCATTCATATGTTAATTGTATATATATATAGCATGTATTTCTGCAAAAATAAAAGAATGAAGTAAAAGAAAAAGGAAGGAGGTATTTATAATAAATATAGAGTGACCCGAAACCCAAGAGAAGGTCAAACTTTGACCAGATCGCCAAATAAAATAAGTAGAGGGAGATAGGGCCTAGATCTAAATTGTATATATATCATTTGTATATGTAAATAATTGTTTTGGATAAAATACAAATAATATGTTCTTTTTACCTCCTTGTATAAAAATAAAACAAACATCATAAAAATAAAATAAAAATTAAAATAAAATCTTCTCCCACTTGTACAAAATACAAGTATATACCTTTCACTCTTTATTTATTATACACATGTACATAACTATAAAAACAAAACAAAAATTATTTTAGACTCCAAAAATTATGTTGTAAATAAATAAAATACAAAACAAGGGTATTTGTCTAAAAATAACAAAATAAAAATAGTTGTACAAAATACATAGGTATATCATACTTGTATATACTACTATATATATTATATACACCCTAATTTATTTTTAGTAAAAAATAATTAAAAATCACAGAAAAATTCTTTAAAAAACAACAAACATTCTTTATGTAGAAAACTTTTTGATTTAAAATCACTTATTATTTTTGATTGAATTTATAAGTATTTTGTAAATCCTAATTTTCTGATTGGCCGGTTGGGATTGTTGACCATGGTTAACAGTTCCTTCTTCTCAGGTCAGACCCGGATCCGGTTCGTCGGAGACTCTTCTCGAAATTTTCCAGCCCGACTCCGTGCTCCTTTGGCCTCGAGATTTGGACCCGATAATCCATGTACCTTCGACATCCTCGTAGGTCCTTTGGCCGATTCGATTCACCCTAGGGTTTCACGCTCCACTCAATTCTTTCTGGACCCCCGGGTGACCTATAAAGCATCTCCTCTCGCCTCCACAGAGCGATAGCTCGTGCCTCGCTCTTCCTCCTAGCCCTAGCCACCTATGGTTGAGTGACAACTTCTAGAGGGACCCTTTGGATCGGAGTTTGGTGGAGCATCCATGCAGCTCAAGCTACGTGGTCGGCGACCGCCGCCGCGTTCAGCCTCCTGGCCTTCCACAACTTGGTTGAGGCCACTACCTCGCCAACCATCTTCGCCTGGAGCTCTAGAGCTCATCTAGGCCTTCAGGTACCCTTCATTTCCAGTTCATTTCCATATGCGATCGTTCACTCCATCTAGAGCCGTCGCACGTTCATTTGCTCCGACCAGCTGGTCGGAGCCCAAATATCCATATCTATCTGCTCCAATCAAACCCTCTATGCACACCCCAACTTGCCGCATCCTGACCACCCTCGGGCTCGACCACCAGGTCGAGATTGAGGCCCAGATCTCCTCTATCACCTTCGTTGTAGATCGAACCACGCCCCCTATCGCTTCTTTCCATTTTTGCTCAAATAACCCCGTCCAGAGCTTCGCCTCGAGTCAAACTTTCCTCTTCAGGTGTTTACGTGTGCATGGACTCCATTTCCAGTCTCCAAAGGGTTTGTCAGAGCAGCTCCAAGTCCATCTTCACATCTACCCACATATGGCCAGTAGCTCTCCCATCGGACCCGTCCTGTTGACGCAGGTGGTTTCCACGACCTTGTCGGACCTTTCCGATCACTCATCGAAGCCACGGAGCACATCTGAGGCTCTGATGAAGTTCAACGGGATTCACTTCTTTCAGGCACCCCGCCACCATTGATTAGGCATGGTCCCTCAAGGTCTCATCACAACCGTTCATCACCCCCTTTTGTCAGACGTGTCAAATGCACGATTAATAGCCATCCAGGCTGACATTCCATGCACTGTCTGATCCCCGCAGACGCCATCTCTCCCGTACGCCTGCTCCACGTGCCTGCACTGTCAGATCATTGGCCGAGCGGATCAGAGCCATTAGCAGCCTCCAACACCAGAGTTCGCTACGCGTCTCCCACGCGCTCCGTACGTGCCTTGCGAGGGTACATTGCATTTCTTTCCCTGTAGTTTTCATGCTTTATTCTCTAATTTATTAAATAAAGTTGTAGTTTGAACTTTTTGCATATTAGACCCTGATATTTCCAGTATTTACACTTTAGTTCTTCGAGTCTAAAAACACATGCACGTTTGCGTGCTTCTGTGGTGTTTTTACATATCTTATCCTACACATTCTGTTGGTTCTGGTTTGAATTAAAGATTTTCTGTATTTGCATTTATGTCCCTGTGCATGATTTAATTGGCATGTGCGTGTATTATGCGGCCTTTTTGTAATAGTACCCCTGGACTTTTTGTGTATATTATTATTTAGTCTGGAAACTTTAGGATAATTGTAGATAGGCCCCTATAACCTATGTCCCTTGTTTTTAATCAAATAATTATCAAACCAACTCCAAAAATTCCACAAAAATTACCATTAGCTCCTTCTAATGGGTAATTTTTTGTTGATTTTTGTGAATTGATTTGATTTTATTTGATATTTTCTAAAAATAAAAAACCCCTAAAATGTGTCTATCTATTTTATAAAATATCAAAAAAATATAAAAATAGTTTAAAAATTCCATAAAAATTTGTATACGTTTACTTTAGTGCTTTCTTGCTTTAATATCATTTTGGTGCCATTGTCTTTTGTAAAAACCCTAAAAATCACAAAAGACTAAAAATCTTATAAAAAATTTGAAAATTCTACAAAAATAAAAGAATGAGATTTCAGTTATTATAGTTATGTGTTTTTCTCCACTGTATCATAAGAATTGTAACCATGATGTTTGGGCAATTTTAGCATTTTAAAGTTACCTTTTTGGTCAGGGTTGTACATTGTGTTTTTGTTTTGAGCTTGTTTCATTTTTATAAAATCATATAAAAATCAGAAAAAGACCATAAGAATTACCAAAAACATTTGCATTTTAGAAACATAAAAATATTTTTATTGCTAAATTTTTTGTATTTTTAGCATAAATAAAAAATGTAAAAGCTTCTTTGTGCATTGGTTTGTCCCTTCTTTTGAAAAATATAAAAATTTGCAAAAGAAAATAAAAATAAATAAAATCTACTGATCTCGACTACTTCGTAATTTTTCTGTGCTCCTTGTGTTGGACCATGGTCGCTATAATAGGTTAAATAAATAGCGGAGACCACTTACATTAAATTTTGTACCTTGATTGATTGATTTGTATAGTCTTATTTTTCTTATTGACAGTGCCTTGTGATTCGGGTCACAACGACCCTTAGATACTACTTAACCCAAGTCACCTGGCCATCTCATCACCCAACAAGGGAAGGTCTTTCTTCTTTTTATTATATTTGTGAAAATTGCATTTTCATCTCGCATGCTTCTTTAATTGCAAATGTACCCCTGTGCATATTTCAGTTCATTAAGGTTTGTTTTCAATATTGCAAAGACATCCCTGGCCTTGTTTTTAAATTTGGTCTTCTTTTTTGCATTATTTATTTAATTCAAAAATGGCATATTGTAGAGCATTTAATTATCTATCTATTGGATATTTATTTAGATTTTTATGATATTTTGGTAATTAATTAAATATGTTTTGAAGAAAAATAGGATATTTTACCCATTTCGTGGTCTGAAATTCTTTTTTAATTATTATTTCTCCATAAATTGTAAAAAAAATTAGAGATGATGTGTATGCATGTGTCTTTATTATTGCCCAAAATTCATAAAATATAGATATGTTCTTTGCCTAAAACAAATTATAGAGTGATTTTTGTAATTGATTTTTAATTAAAACCACGGATATTATTTTTTCTAAATTTTAACTCTACTGGATTTCTTATTTTAAATATATATTTGAGAGAAATCACTCTCTAGATAAATTTGTTTCATGGATTTATTAGGAATCAAATACTAACAATCACATATTTCATTAAAAATTCATAAAAAATTCATATATTATCACAAAATTCCAAAAATACGGTAGCTTCATTTCATCATGTTTAAGTTCTATTAAATATTTCATTAATTTTGCTTTCTGTTTGTGTGAAAAATTACATAAAAACCCCTACAGAGTTTGCATTTTTCATTGTTGCATCTTATATTCAAAAATTCCAAAAAAATACATTTTGTATTCTCATTAGATTAGATTTTCAGGAAAAATATAACTTGACTAATTTGTATTGATTTCACATTAAAATTAATTTGGCTGAATTGAGTGTTTTCTTAATAACCTAATTCATCCGTATTTTTGCATTCGCATTCATTTTGCATTACAAAAATTACAAAAAAATCAGCTTGGAAAACTGTGAGCTAATTCGTCTAAGTTGATCCGACATTGTTCCTTTGCCTCTTTGATTCGACCCTGGAGCTTGCCCAAGTTAAAAATACATAAAACCACACATTAATTAATTCGTTGATTCATCGATTCCTGTGGTTAATTTTGATTGATCCTGATTGCCCGACAACAACAACATGACACAATTAGCATAAGGTAATTTTCGGGTTCGTTAGACACTAGAGGAAAAATTGTAAAAATTAAAATAAATGGAAATTAAAATAGAAAATATTTTTATTAAATAAATCTTAAAACGTGAAAAGTTGTTTCTTATTTTATGTACTATTTTAGTTCATTTTTAGTTATTTTTTCAGCTTATTTATTATATGCTAATTTTTACAAGTATACTTATAGGTAAATATACCTATGTTTTATGTATTTTATTTTTATTTTGCATTTTATTATTTATTTACCATCCTTACATATTTTATAAATTTATAGTATAATTAAATACATATACAAATATTTTATTTTATTTTTATGAACTTATTTATATCCATAAATAATTATATGCATATACTTTATTGGTATAGTGTACCTATGTATTCTAATACATTATTTATTTGAATGTATTTTTAGTAATTCCCTTTGACGTTTATATAAAAAATTATTATATTTCAAATAATATATGCAATTATTTAAAATTATAAGAAAATTAAATTGTAAAAAAATAGAATAAATGAATAAAATATAAAAAGTTGGATTTTGTATCTTAACTCCATTTTAAACCACCTTAATTAAATAGATAATTTAATTAGAAGTGCACTAGATGTGAGTTTGGTACATCTACACATATCAACCTTCATTAAATTAAAATCTTAACTCTATTTTTATTTTCTTTCCTTTTCTTTAGTCATTTATTTTGAATTAGATATATTTATTTATGTATTATTGATATACAATAGGTAGTATGTTAATTTGTACAAGTTAGGTGTATTTACATGTATTTACCTAGGAATTTGAAGACAAAATGAGATAATAAAGGTGAATGAATGGGCATTCATCATGGCGATTGCCGATATGACTATCTCCAAGTGTGAGCATGTGGTGGAGACTGATGTGACTGGCTGATGCTGGATAAACTTCCCACTATGAGATTGGCGGTACGATTGAATGGCAAAAGATTGACCTTGTTGATGTCCTCCAGTATGGGTCAGTTGTTGTCCATTACTCCATGACCATTCACCTCCTAAATTTAGGGGAGGTTGGAATAATGGCTTGAAAAAGGACTAAGCTCAAGGGGGTACACAATCATCTGTTGTTGTTGTTGTGAGGGTGGTGCATGATCAGGTGCCTGCACATAGTACACATGCTGGACAGATGACGACTGCCCTGAACACTGCAATGGTGGTGATTCCTTCAGCTCGGTATGAGTCATGGTTGATGAGCTCACATACTAGAAGGTATTGATCGTTCTAACCAAGAATTCCATATGCTTGGTGATCTGATCTAGTTTTTCAAGTTCTTGGTTCTATGTTTGATCACAGCTAACTTCTCAAGGTCCTATGATAATTTCTCAATAATGTCCACTTTGGACAGGTAGCTCCCTTTGATACTTAGGTTGGATCTCTCATTCGTGTCCTCATCATATGATGCCACCATGTTGACGGTCTTGTGGTGGATCTGGGGCTGTTTCGGATATGTATGGAATGAAGACAATGCGACCTCTTCTTTGGCCTTTTCTTCGAATATCTACCATACTACATCTTCATCCTTATTAAAATGAGATCCACCACATGCGACATCGATCAACCTTTCTTGTGTCAAGCCCCCAAAGAGGCGATGGACCAGGTTGGTCCACAAGATGTCATGGTGGGGGCACTTTTTCTTGTAGATCCTTGAATCTCTCCCATCCTAGGGAGAAATTAGAAATGTGGACATGCATATGTTTCAACCAATCCATGGGATAGAACCTATGTAGGACCACAAACTTGAGCTCCTCCCAGGTCGTCACTACCTTCCCAAATGATTAATCAAGTAGCAGTCGTCTTGAATACACCTAACATGATGTTAGGGTAGTAAGTAGTGCTGTAGATACAACCAAACAATTGTAGATGGGTGTAGGGTTCCTCGTTGTTGTTCTTGTGGAATGATGGAATAAGAGGCAATATCGAAATGTTTGTGGATTGGGGGAATTTGGATCCACTCAGTCATCTGGCCAGCATCAAGATTGTAGGTCTCTTTCAGTGTAGGCTTGTGGACCTCTCTTCTTTCATCATCTTCCCCTCTACGGGGTCAATCTACAAATGCTTCTCCTCCTCCTCCTTTATTATATCTATCTCTCCTCACTTCTAATATCATCTCTTGGAAGGCATTCTGAGCTTCAACCTGTGTAGTTAGATGTATCTTGATCGCATGTATAGAGGTGAGCATCTGAGTGTTCACTTCATTCTGCTCAACTTGATGTACCTTCTCTTTGGGAGACATCTCTGAATCAGGCTCAGAGGAAATCAAGCCCTGATCATTCGTTGATCTACATGATGAAATGAATTCCGATCTATCTGGAAATGTGCACCAGATGTAGAGAGATGTTCTGAATTCAATTCTGAATTTTATTGAATCAAGCAATGTGTGTGGAGACAAATCTCTCTCCATCCACAAAGGAATAAAGTTAGGACAAGAGTGATCCTAATTTATTTGAGATGAAGAAGACGAGGAGTCTTGAGAGTGGTTCGTAAGACCCGAATCGGTCTCTCTAGAATCGGCCTGAATTATTAGAAATGTCGGAGTAGTGGAATTGATGTGGTCATTTGCGAAGTCAGATTAAGAGATCCAAGACATGATATCTTGAGAAAACAAGAGGGAGTAAGATGAGAAATAATGAGCACAAAGATATACATGAAATAGAATAAGTGAGAAAAGGCTCAAAATGGGCAACGCTAAATGGAATGATACAAAGAAGTGTAAAGAAAAGACATAAGTGCATGGAACTATGATCTTTGACTAACTAGATCCAAAACAAACACTAAAGCAAATGGGTTCACCAACACACACAGGTGAAGCCATGAAAGTTTGGCTTTTTATCTTGTTAATTTTATTTATTTTTTTTGAAATCTTATCAAGCTTAGTCCTTAGCGCCACCCCTATAGGCAAGTGAGTACTACCAAATATGTGTCATATTCTTCCCACTTCTTTTGTAACCAGTAGTCTGCACTTTTTAAAAGTCCTTGATATCATATATGGGCTCGCTACTCGGCTAAAGAAATAGAGAGATGAAGCTGATGTAGCGAATCAAATATTCCCCCTTGCGGCGTACTCAGACATGGAACACTGAGACATGGACCCGTTGATGAATAGCCATTCATCTACCTTTATTCTTCCATTTTTATTTAAATCCCTATTAAAACACACGTATATACACCTAATTTTTATAAATTAGTATTCATTATTCATATGTAATTAGCCTCTAACTACTAAACAAGTAACTGTATTTAAATCCAAAATAAAATAATAAAAGAAAAGACAAGGGAAATAAAGGAAGTATCAAAGATACTGAGTGCCCCGAAACCTTGAGGCCAAGTTAATATTGATTGGATCGATAAGGAATAAAGTAGGGAGAGATAGGTGTCTACATTGTATATAGAAACCCTAATTTTTATTCTTCAAAATAACTAATTTTACACCATTTTGTTGTTCATTTTACATGTCAAATAATAAAATGATCAACATGAAATTTGTACACACAAATACATAGAAAATTGTAAAAATAAATGCACGTAAAAATAGTACACTATGCAATTGGGATATATAGATGAAAAAGTTGCAAACCAAACTTCACGGATTAATATCTTTTCTATACAAGCTCAAAATTATTCAAACTCACCTCTATTGTATTTTAAATTAAATTATCTACCTAATGAAATGATTTCATTAAGAATGGAGTTAAGATACAAAAGTGGCTTTCTGGGGCCCCATTGTATGTATTTATATATTTTATTCATACATTTTATTATTTATATTTTTACTCTTCTTATATTTTTAAATACTTATATATATATTTATTATCTGAAGTATATTAAAGATATAAACATAAAATAAAACCATTTAAAATGCATTAAAATAAATAATACATTAAAATATATAGATGTACTATACATATAATGTATATACATATATTTATTTATGTACGTAAATAAAATAATTAAAATAAAATAAAAATATGTAAACATGCATTTATATATACTATACATAAATAAAATATGTAAATAGGACAATAAGTATTAAAAATACAAAATAACTAGAATATATGTATAACTATTTTATACTTGTAAGATGTAACTCGTAATAAATAAGATTGTATAAATAAACTAAAATACCGATAAATAGTTTATAAAATTAGAAAAATTTTATGTTTTGAGTTTTATTTAAATAATTAATTTCCTATTTTGTTTTCTATTTTATTATTATTTTATTTTGGTTTTGTCGTGTAGTGGCTTAGCTGGACAAATTGGGAGCTCAACTTTTGTTGCCCCTAGTCAACTGTGCCCTCCAAGGCTCTGACTTTGTTAGAGTCACAGGGAGACTACTTTCTCCATTTCCCACCTTCTTCCATTCTTTCCTTCTCCCTCGAGCTCCTCCCTTCCTATACCCAATCATCCTCTTCCACACCTACCCTTATGATTCACCAACCCCTTCTCCTCTACACGCCATTCTTCTTCCAAGGTCACCGATCATCACTATATGTAAATAAGACCCCTCCACTATTTTTGCAATTTTGATCCATATTCTATCATTTAACCATAAAGGATTCATCTATAGTGTGTTCTTGGTGACAACAAACAACCCCAGTCCTGTCGACGAGGATAAGAAGGAGCAATGTGTGATCCGACCATTCGTCGGAGCTCCTCCGACGAAGGTTCGTCTACTCTAGGTAGCCCCTGTAGAGCTGATTTATTGATTTCTAGTGTAGTTCTTAGTTCCATTAGTGTAGTTTTGCTATTTGTTTTGCTTAATTTCATTTAGTTATCTTAGGTTCAATTCTTTA
>JAZKJV010003441.1:0-212191 GCA_037367405.1 Ottelia alismoides | reverse complement strand
TTTTATGTAAATTTAAAAAAAATGGGAGAAAGGAATTGTTTGCCCTTTATATATCTTTCAAAAAAATAGGAGAATGTGGTTAGAAATGGAAAATAGCATGGACACTTTAATAATTTACCAATTTGAGAGGGGGGCCATGGCCCCTACCCACCCCCCTCTCCCTCTGCCAATGCATGAGTGTGAATTCCATCTAAATATTATTTTACCATTATTAAAAAAATTTAAACCCATAACCATGCATGTTTTTAATATTATGTACATAATCCTCCGGAATTATGAATACACCCATAACCTTGCATAGTACTCAACTCTTCAGCTAAACATACACCCATAAACCTCCTCCCACAAAAATATATAGGGATTTGGATGTGAAAGTCCCTAAGAGAAAGTATTATTTAGGGTTCTGGGTGCAATTAAAGATTATGAAGGTTATGTGCATAATATTAAAAATATAGATGGTTATGGGTGTAAATATCCCTTCTGAAAATATGACTTGTATTCGACTTCATGTCAATCTTATTATATAGCATATATTGTATGCATAAAAAATCATAAAATCTCTAGCTACATTAAATTATTTATGATGTGATTATATTGGGGAGCATTTAGTAATTGCACCATGACATAATCCTAACAATTTTATATGTCATAAATATATTAATAAAATATCAAAGGCAGAAAAGAAATTTTATATCATAAACTTGAATATTCATTAAAAACGGGTATATAGAAATGTGTGATAGAAAAAAAAGATTTTTACACCCATAACCCTGAGTAATTCCACAATTACAATCATAACCCTGCAAAATTATCATAAGAAACTCCGAGTAATGCTTAACTCTTACATAACATAACCCTCTGTTATATTCCATTTGGGACCCCCGTTATATTTTACAGTTTCCATTGAAAAAGACAAAACGATCCCTAAATCTCATTCTTATTTACAAAACATGCCATCCTCTCTCCCCTCTGGTCGAAGCCTACTCGAAGCAGTCCATTGTCGATCCTCCCATGCTCGAAGCTCAAACAGGTCATCGCCAATCCTCCCCATCTCGCCGCTGATCCCCTGTTGGAACCCCTCCCCCGGAGTAGAAGCTCCTGCTGCCGATCATCCACTGTCGCACCGAAACCTATCCCCTCCCTCGCTTCGAAGCCCGACCCCCCCCCATATCCTGACGTCGGCCTTCCCCTCCATCGGTCCTCCCCTGCTCGAATCCCACCCGAGTCCCGACATCAACCTTCCATTCTCCACGCCCACCCAACGGAAGCTCGAAGCTCTTCCTCCCGCGCCCCTGCCCATAGGAAGCTCGAAGCTCTCCCTCCCGCGCACCCGCCCAGTAGAAGCTCGAAGATCCCCTCCCTCCTACGCCCCCGCCCAGACGAAGTCCTCCCCCTCGGAGCGGCCCCGCTCATCTCAAAGCCCTCCTATGTGTCGCCCAGCACCCCCACGCTGCCCAGCTTCGAAGCCCATCCCCCCCCCCCCCCCCCGCCCAGACGAAGCCTTCCCCCTCAGAGCACCCCTGCCTAGCTCAAAGCCTCGTATGTATCGCCATGTGCCCTCGCGCGTCACCCAGCTTCAAAGCCTCCTCCTGCGCCCTGCTTAGACGACGCCCTCCCCCACACCCCGCTCCCCGCACCCATGCCAACAAGCTCGGCCACCTCGAAACCCTCCCCTACCCCACTGATCCCTTCTCGAAGACCACCGAGCTCATCCTCTTACCCCGCATTGCACCGATCCTTCCCTTGCTCGAAGCCCCCCAGACAAAGCTTGAAGCCCCTTCGCTCGCCTCAACCTCTTTCCACCGACCTGCAAACGAAGTTGCCCTCCCACTGTCTCTAAGTCCGCCCGCATGCCTGCCTCCACCTTGTCATCTACTTTTTGTTTTCATTGATTTATTTTGGTTAATCCTAGCCGTTAGATCATAGGTTGGTTAGATTAACTCGTTCATATGATTGAGTTAACATATTAAACTAACAAAAGGTTATGATGGGGTGACTATCTGGGGTTTTTATGTAATTCATGATTATGCAGGGTTATGATATTAATTGCAGAATTACTCAGTGTTATTTGTGTAAAAATCCATAAAAAATACTACTTAATATAAAATATGCATCATTGTATCTTTTAACATAATTTTTCACTTAAATCACAAGTTCCACACTATAATGTTTTAACTTGTAGAGGAGAGTTACATACGAAAAAATATTTCATTTTCTCGCATATTTGCCATTCTAAGCTCCACAAACCCACATCTCTTTCTACAGGGCAAGACTTTATATACATTATTGTTAATTTATGCTTGGTTGACATCATAAAAAATTTTAATAAATTGAGAAAATGAACATACCCATCTAATCTCAATTTTATTGTCTTAGTAAAGACATGTGCATATTCACTTTGATGATTTATCTAACTACATTAAAGATATCTTCCGAGTCGAAAAAAGCAAAATGATTATAGCATATGACTCTCTATCTCTCTCTTTATATATATATATTGATAGCATCAATCTAATGTTGGAATTCAGATCAACTTTCTAGATATGTATGTTTTGGAGTTTTGATTTTTCAAAATGCAATAAATCTGTCTATGGCATGCATAGATGGCAAAGGCAATTTCATCCTACCCAAAAAACATCAACACAGGGTACAAACTTGATCTTCGTGAGAAACTAAAGATTGCAATCCTCTACCTATTAAATTCATGTTAAGTAATTTTCTTGAGATATGTAGGATGCAACTCAAGGTTATGGAATAAGAAGAGAATAACGTACTTTCTAACATATATTTCATAATGATAATTGACAATGCAGATTGGAGGATACGATGGAGAGAAACAAGGAACGGCTTTCGACAATTCTATCTCTACTTACTATAGTACTTTGTGTTGATTTGTCAATTGGAACTACTAAGCATAGCTTCAACGGACTGCATAATAAACTACCGGAATTTCAAACAGAATAAAAACATGTGAAGACTATTAAGGTAAATTTTGGTCGCGTTTCATCTATAACACCGGAGATTAGTGATAAAGAGTTTTTCTATCCCCATCTATGTTTTCAAATTTCAATCAAAGTGAATTTGAGATTAATTTCAAATTATTAATTTTCCTACATGAATTTCTAAAGTATATTATTTTAGTTGTTGTTGTTAGTAGCTATTTTGGGGATAATTTAAGTAATATTTGAAGAATTTGTTTCGTATTCTTCTTTAGATTATATTGGTAATGTTGCATCTCTATAGTTCCTTTATCTTCCAACAATAAAATATTTTGTAAATGATTGTATATCATCTAATATTGAATAAAATAGAAAAGAATATGATCCAAAGGAAAATTATGATTTATGCTTTTCTTTTTCGTCTAGAGATCATTTACAATTATAATGCATTTTCCTTAGAATATACAACTATAGTCCATCCTAGTTATCTTGGACAAGTTTGGTGAAAATATGACTAACCTTAAAATGAATTTATTAAGATGATAGTTGAATATCTAAAAGAAAAATTTTATATAATTAGCTTTAGACTACTACATGAAATGCTTATATAACTTAAGGAAAACCTCTCTTGGACAATCCTATTTTATATACTTTGATGTATATATAAAAGTGAATGTTATATATCGATATATAAAATATTCTAACTCCAATTTATTTCTATGACAAATAGGACCAGAAGATGTTTATGATTGCATTAATATAAATGAGCAACCTTCCTTGAATCACCCTCTACTAAAGGGCCACAATATCGAGGTGAATCAGTAACCTTATCTGCATTCGGTGGACTTTTACAGCCACCATTTTTATATTGTCGAACAATAAACTTTATCTTAAGAATAAAGGTTATCCATGTAGATGTATAATTGGAATGACATTTACATATTTGAATTTACATGCAGATGGAACCTACTTCTCTTCCACGCATCTCTTTCGAAGAGGGGTCAGTAGACAAGTCAGAACATGCTTCCATTACCAATATAAGATGCCCTCAAGGAACTGTACCCATTCATCGAGGGCATACAAAAGGTGTTGACGTTATTGAGCCATTTCAAAGATTTAATGATCGTGATTTTGGAAATTCCAAAAATGATAAAAGTACGACATCACAATATGTAAGTCTAAGTATATTTTAATTTACTTTTTTAATTGCCTCTCAATGAACACTATCTACTTGAACAATTCCTTTTTTATTTTTTTTTTCAATACTTACTCGCAAAATCGAAACATTTTTAAAGGTTTTATTATCTAGTATAATTAAAAATGTCTTTTTTCCAATAGATCGATACATTTACCATAAAACACCTTTTGAGGTCATAAATTGATCATTCTATATACATGTATCCCCAAGAAAATAGTTCTTCGTAGGAGTTGTGTCACAACTCCTGATGACTGCAAGTTCGATTCAAGTTAAGTTGATTAATTAATTTTCATTGTGGCTCAAATTAAATTTGAGATCAACGAGAAAATTATTTAAACCACTAATAAATCAAGCAGTGAAAATGATGTGCAGTCGGATCTAGCCAGAGATTAGATCTGACGCTGAAAAAAAGTGTGGTTGGACGGCTCAGATCAAGAACTGGGCGGAGACAAATGATCGGATGATGCTGAAGGTTGTTAGAAGAACTGAAGCCCAGCGAGCTTCGTTTGAGAAGATCTGGCTATCCACGAGGCTGATTAGCTCACGACAAAGCCCAGCTCCTTCGTGACGGTGCTCGGCGTCGAATGGGTGGCTCTGATGAGATGGTGGATGGTCGGATCGGTGAGGCGAAAGATGAGCACCTGGGAGTGATCCGCCGCCTCGGATGAAGCTCAGATTGAGCCTCTAACGCATGCTCATACATGTAAAGAGAATCTTGGCTCAGAAGACGTTCCTTTGACCGTAGTTATTAGAATTTTAGAACGAAAGAAATGGCGATGTTGGGCTCGTGTGATCTCCTACGAAAATGGGGATGATATCTTTCCTAATACTGCTCCGATGGGCAGGATGCAAGGGGATCAGGGTGCGTATGAAGGGTGAAGGTGAGTCGAGAAGTTGATCGTTAAGACTTGGATGGTCGATGAAGCCCAATACGATATTCGGAGCTAAAGAAATGGGTGGCGGAGAAGGACTAAAAATCAAGCGGAGAGTGGAAATGAAGGAGTCTTGAGGTTACCTGAGTAGCCTGCAATGAACGACAATGTACGATGGAGGCGGGGATGGGGGTCGAAGCCTCGATTCTGCGGTGAAAAGCAGAAGAGGTTGGTCATGGTGAGATGCCCCGACCACGAGGTGAGCTGCATCAATCAAGCACCTAATCAGGCTCTAAGCGAGGGCCAAAAGGAAGTTGTCACAACCTAGACACTCAATTGGAAGAGAGGAGGCGTGTGGGACAAGCTGCCTAGAATGGAGGTGGAGGATAGTATTTATATAGAAGTCCAGGGTTCCAGACGTATCGAAGGAAAGCACGAAACCCTAAAATGATTCAGACCAACTTAGGGATCTACTTGAATCACGATTCTTTGAGGAATCTAAGGTCCGAATTTAAGGTAATCAGTGGCCAGATTCAAATGAAGAAATGGGGAGAAGTGGCTCCAACGAGCCAAATCGGGTCAGGACCCGACTTAGAGGAGGGGTTGACCTGGGTAAAACTGACCCGAGTTGACCAAATAGAATTCGAGGATTTAGAAATTCAATAAAAATAGCGAATGGGTTCAAAATAAAAATGAATAAAATAGAAATTGTTTGTTTTTTTTCAAACTAATTTTCTATGATTTTTAATTATTTTTATAAAATCATATATACATTATATATAGTATGTGTATTATTTACATGTATAATATACCTATGTATTTTACATACATACATATATATATCCTTTGTTATTTTTACATTAAAGTCCTATGATTTGCACTATGTATTAAAGTCCTTTGTTATTTTTATCTATGCATTATTTTTACATATTATATACATGTATAGTATACATATCATTTTTACATAAATTTACATTAAGCAAGTGTATTATGTACATTATTTTGTTATTTTACATATATATCGTTTGTTTATATTTTATATATTTGTAACATAATTTAAAAAATATAAAAGAATTTTTTATTTTATTTTTATAAATTAAACAAAGGTATTAAATAAATAGGTATCATGCATAAAATATACATGTGTGACTAATATATAATGAAATTTTGATTTTTTTATTTATTTTGTGTTTTATAATTTTATTTTATTTTATTTTATTATTAGGAGTATGTTTAAGTGTTTGATAATAGAATATACATACAATATTTGTGAAAATAATTACATATATATTTATTTACATGTATAAGTATTATGTAGTTGTTCAATATACTCAAAAAGTCAATTCCCACACCATAACTCCAAAATTTATGAAACCATCTTTATTTTAAAGATAATTTAATTTATAGTCCAATAAAAGTGATTTTGGAAGAATTTGAGTTCATATATAGCAAGAAATAATCTGCTAAGTTCTTGCTTTGTGGCTCTATATGAGTGGTATTATTTGTGCTATGTACAATAATTCATTTTGTATATATTTTTATTATTTAGAAAATAATTTTTATGTATACATTTTATTGAGAAAAAATAATTTTTTTCAGGTCTTTTTATTAATGAATAAAATATAAGAGTGATATGTACAAAGATATATAGTGATAAATATATAAGGACCCTATCTCCCCGGCTTTATTCCTTGCCGATCAGGTTAATGATTAACACTCTCTCGGAGTTTGGTTAGCCTGTACTTATTACATAATTACATCCTTCTTCTCTTTATTCTTTTACTTTTGGAAAATATGTGTTAAATATTCATTATTAACAAGAGTATGCACTGTGATATTTTTATTGTATTTACACATATTTATAAATGTTTTTGCTAAAAAATTAGGCTAAAACAAAAGAATAAAGAATGAGAATCATAGATTCATTATCCCCTATACTTTACCTTTACTAGTCCCATAGCAACACTTATTTGAAAAAGAAGTGAAAACAAAAAGAAATATAAAGGAAGAATTAAAGTTGATTATTAAACTTATCTTCTTTAAATTGGAGTATGGAGCTCGGTCAGACCTTTGGATTATTAATTTGGCAGAACCTTATTAGGAAATAGGTTTAAGACTCAATAACATTCATGTTCTACCATTTTATGATTAGGTCTCCTTAACAACCAGGTCAGAACAAGTCTATATACGCAAGCTCTAATGACTATGAATCTTTCATGTACTGTGTAAGTGCGACATAGCTCCCACCTCAAAAATGGCAAAGAAAAAGCCTCTCTCAACAAGGTAACTCTAATCCCTCAGTCTAGCAACTATTTCCTCGAGGAGTGGGGTATTCCACTTTAAATTCATGTGCAACTGGCTCAAGAAGAGGGGAAAGAAGAAAATGGATCATGGCTAGTGTAGCCACATATCCCTTGGAGCTTAACTAGTGTATCTAAGTCTCCAGCAACATGCTCATATGAGATGAGATGGCGGAATACATAAGCTTTGCTTATTCACTATGTATTCTCTGGTAGGCATTTTATTTTCAATCAGGCATGCCCTCCTTTTTGGTGTTTTTGTAATTTTGCACAATTTTTTGTATTGGCATATATACAACACATTTATACAGTGCAACATGTACATAAGGTGTATTTCTTCTTGAGCGACTATCCCTCATTTGGAGCTTTATTGCAACCCACAGCCTCTTGTCTTTAGATCTCAATGCTACTAGACCAGCTTGAGGTGCGCATCCCTCCCTAGAGGAGGACAGGTGGTTCCTGCTAGCTGTACTACACCCATATGCTACTCCAAGGCAAAGGATTCTACCTCCTCACCACCTCATTTCTGTTGATCTATGCAAAAGGTGTGTGTCCACGTCAAGCCATTATCTATGAGAGTCATACGTGAGTTGTTAAGTGTTCTAATTAGGTTAATCAAGACAACATGTGAACATAGTGTAGTGGACTCAAATAGTTAAATTACTATGACCTGAAAAGTCTTAAACCCAAATCCTATAAGATTACTCTGAAATTAAGAGGGTTAATATCTTAACCAAGCTCCATTCTTTAATTTGATTCTAGACTAGTTTAAATAACAACCATGATTCTAAAGAATGACATGCAAATATTTACAAAAACTCTTTTTGGAGGGAATTTTTAAACTATGCAAGTTTTATGGAGATTTGAACTTTTGAATTTTTTCGGTATTTTGAAAAATTGGGAGAAAGGAAAGATTTTCACAAAGACATATACATATTTACACAAAGTTTAGGCTACAATTTTTATATACTAATAGATTTTTTCACAAGATCTTATACCGACTTTATTAAGGATACTTATATACAAAGAATTCAAGGGTATATTATGATTAAATGTACACATATATACAAGTAGTTTTCACACCCCATAGCTATTTCCCATGTGGCAAAACATTTTTCAAAAAATTTTTGAAAATTTTTTCATAAGGTTTTCAAAACTATTTTTATACACATTTACACCTGGTCGGAAATTAACCGAGCGAGTGACATGTACCTCGAAGCATCAAATCAGAAGCCTTCTGTCAACTTGAACACCTAGAGGTGAATAATACGATCGATATGGAAATCTGAACTCATTGTTTGCAGATTAATTGTTGCACGGAGTTTCATCCTCAAGTCCTCTTTTGCTTGGAGCTTTGGGAGAAATTTAGGGAAGAACAGATGAACGCCCTTCAAATATGAAGACTCAAGTTGTGATCGAGTCATCTGAGAATCATCAAACTCATCACCTCCTTGAAGGCGTTCCATAGGAGCACAAAGGATTCACTTGAGAGCACAATACTTGGAGTCGCACAAACCTTGATCAAGAATCAAGTGAAGATGCATGAAGAACTTTGAATACCTTTGAGTATTGAGCGCTATCCTTGGAGATTAGAGCACTGAGAAGAATCGTACAACAACTCGGAGATATGCTCCAATTTCTGATCGGAGATATGCTCCATCACGAATCGCTCCATCGTGAAGTAAATCATCGTCGTATTCTTCAGATTGGGGAAGCACACATGCAACCCCAGATTTGATAGGAGCCCTATGATCAAAGTTCATCAGACATCGTAGATCAAGCCATGTACATGTCACCCAACCGCTGAACTCTAGTCATGTGTGACGCAAGTGATTTAAATATTTTTAGGGTCAATTTGCATTTGAACCCCCGAATGATTTGTTATTTTGCATGCAGGTCTTGGTTGGCTCCAAACGTGTGACAGAGCATGTGTATATTCTATGATATTTGCATACGAGCCCCTCAATATTCTTTATTTTTATGTGCTTCCTAAAGTTTCAAAAAATTACGAAAGACCCATATATAAATATAATAAATAAATATTGTATTCATAATAAATAAAATATAAACATAATATAATAAAAATACATAAAAATATATATTATTATACTATATACAATATGAAATAGTTTTGAAAAAAATCTTTTCTATTTTTCATAAATCAAAATAAAATACAAAAACATGTTGAACCATTAAAAATACATAAAACAATATATAAAAATGCCTCTAAAACTTCCATACAAAATTTAAAAATATAGTTTACTTTATTTAACATAATAAACTAGAAAGAAAGTAAAAATCAAATATAAAAATCCCTTAAAATTCAAAATACATCAAAACTTAAAAATTCACTATTAATTCAAGAAAAATAGCAAAAATAGACATAATATATTATTTTAAAGTTATTTTCATATATTTTCTAATAAAAATAAAATTAAAATATTTATTTATTGTTAAGCATTTTTAAATTACAAAATACTTTTCTATTCTGTATTAAATTTTGTTTTCCACTTTAAAAATACTTCAAAAATTTAAAACATATGTTGATATGGGAAAATAAATTAAAAACATAAAAATATTAGAATTAAAATAAAATAAAAAAATATAAAAGTAAATACCTATGATACTTTATTTATAGGTATACAAAACACACAAAAAAAATATAAAACCCACAAAATCAACTAAAAACCATAAAATTCCTGTAAAAATAAACCAAAATTAGAAAACCATTCATCCTTAGACACTTTGGCTATATTGCCTTGGTTTCTACAGTTCATCTCCTTAGGTTCGACACTCTCGTACCATCACTATACACATTAGTTTAGGAGTCTAAATAATAAAAAATATTATTCTGGTAATTTTCGACGATAGACACAACAACAATTATTCTATCTCTTTTGAACAATAGTGATGAATCTCAATTTCATCACCTCATTTTATCGTTTTGCCTTAAAAACCCTAGCTAATGCATGTAAATAACATTAATTTGTATAAATTAACATTCATTATTCATTCCATTTATTAAATATAAAATATTATTTTTAATGCCAAAATAATAGAATAAAGAAAAGAAAATGAATAAAATACCAAAGGTATTTTATGACCCTAAACCCCGAGACTAAGTCAAGAATTGATTTGGTCGGCAAGGAATAAAGTAGGTGGAGATAAGGGCTAGAAATCAAGCAAATATTCCATTCATTTATTCATCTATACTTCATTTTTGGGGACATATTTTATTCTTCATTATTTATACATGAAATAGAGAAACTTTGTACACAAAAGTTGAAGATAAAAATATATAAAAATACAAAATTAATTTCATACAAAAATAATATACAGTGTATATTTTATGCACAAAATAAATACCCAAAATCTAAACTTAATAGACCCTTATCTCCTCAATAAAAACTTAAAATTCATCAAAATCATATTTAATTGTACATAACCATATTTAATTAAGGTGGTTTCATTTAATTTGAAGTTAAGATGCATAAGTTAGGTTTTGGACATCTATTGTATAGTTTACCTGAATAAAATATTCATTTTATTTATTCTTTATGATTTTTTTTATAATTTTATATTTTTATAATGTTGTAAATATTGTTTATAGTATGTGTACATATTTATAATAGAATAAAACCATAAATAAAATACTAAGATGAAATACTATACAAAAATACATATATGAAATACTTATACTTATACCTATATACGCCTATTTATTTAAGTATACATATTATATCATAAAAATATAACAAAAACATATTTATGTATATAAAAAATATAATTATATAAACTAAGAAAATAAAAAATCAAATCAAAATAAAAAATAAAAATAAAATACTCAATATATAGATAAATATACCTATGAAAGAAACCCAAAAAATAAACTCATAATAAATAAGTGCTCGATGGCTTGTTCTTCCTTCATGGAAGATTTTGACACTTCATCCTAGAATCACGCTGACCTCTCTCCTAAGGTTGAGCTCCATCAATGCACATGTGATTCCTAGGTCAACCTCCATCGTTCTTCACACTGTACATAAGCCTCCCTTCACCTTCCTCCCATTAACTCGTTTCTCCTTTTTTTCGCCCCAATTGATGTGAGAAGGAAAGAGTGGGGTGACAGCTCGCTCGCCTTGTGATGAATCCACATTTCATCATCTTTATTCTATCATTTTAGCCTCAAAAACCCTAGCAAATGTGTGTAAATACCCTTAATTCTAGCATTTTAGCATTCATGCATCATTATGTAAATATTGTATAAAATGCGGTTTTTAAAGACAAAATTATATAATAAAGAAAAGAAAAGAAAAATAATAAAATATTGTAAATATTTTATGACCCGAAACCCCAAGATCTAGGCATCTTTATGAATAGGTCGACAAGGAATAAAATAGGGGGAGATAAGGGCTAAAATACAATAAAAATTCCTTCATTCTTTATTCATTTTGGGACCTATTTTTGGTTCCACATTTTATACCTCAAATAAAGAAACTTTGAACATGAAAGTTGTAGACAATTAAATAAAGAAAAATATAAAATTGATCTCACTCAAAATAATATATAGATAAAAAGTTATGGTCTGAATAAAATTTCGGAATCCCAACTTCCCAGACCTGTATCTCCCAAATAAAAACTGGAAATGTGTCAAACTCACTTTAATTGTATATAATTTAAAATAAGCTATTTAATGGCAGTATTTTCGCATTTGGCTGAGCTACGGTTTGAAAGTTGAGTTTTGGACCTCTATTGTATACTTGTACAGATTAAAATAATCATTTTATTATTTATTCATTATTTTTACCATTTTATGTTTTTATATTTATGTAAATCTTACTTATAATATATTTGTATATTAAAATCAGGATAAAAATGCAAAAGAAATATAAAATAAAATACTTGTATAGAATATACATAGGTATAATACATGTATATATACCTACATAATATATACTCCTATTTTATTAAATATATAAAACACTCTAGAAAAATACAATAAAAATATAATTAAGTGTATAAAAATATTTTATAAATATATAAAATAATAAATAAAAATAAATAAATTAAATATACAAAATAAAAATAAAATAATAAAATAAATAGATAAAGATACATATAAAGGGTATAAAAGGTAACTTATATTTTTAAAACTCTAAAAAATAAATAAAAATCCTTGTAAAATATATCATAAAATAATAAACAATTTTTATTTTATAATAAAAAATTAAAAAAATTCATTTACTATTTTAAAATGATTTAATAAAAGATTTTTTCAGGATTTTTCCTGGTTGGTCCACGTGGACCAACCAGGTGGCTCTGACCTCCTCCTATAGATCTGTCACCAACCTTGGTTTTCCCCCGTCTTTGAGATTTTTTTGAGGATCCACCTTTCATCATTTCGTGATGGTCTCTGAAGGACTTTTGTGCCCCATTCATCGAGGAATCACGCCCTAGGATTTATTGGGCCGAGCATCATCGATTCGCGCAGATCTCCCTCGTCCTTTGGAGCCTCCTCGCCACTTCGTCAAACCTTTAAATAGCCCCCCCGACTTTCCTCTCTTTTTTGATCCCTCTTCCACCATTGAATTCCTAATCCTTTGAGTCCATCATCCTTCTGGTGACAACAAGGAGTCGTAGGGCTCGGTTTGAAGATCATCGGTGTCGAATCGAGGTGTGATCCACCTCACTACCAGAGCTCCGCCACCAAGCCCGACCTTGGTCTCCCAGTGCGAGTTTCGCCTCTTTCCTCCTCCATTCGGTAGCCGTAGTCTTAGGTAGCTTAGATCTGTAACAGGTTTTGATTCTGTCGCTTCTTTCACCGTAAATCCGCAAATCACTTCACGGCGGAGCCCCGCTCTGCCACCGTGTTCCGCCTCATCCGCCCGTTGATTCAACTCGCTTCCATCCTCATTAAATTGCCCTTTGCTTTCTCTCGCCCCGACGCACCTCCATCCACCTCGATCTCGCTCAGATCGAACTTTTCGAGCTCTGTTCTCCGCCGCGTATCGGAGCTCTTCGCCGGACCTCCATTTCGCACACATTCACCTCCATTTTGCGTCAATCGCTTCGTTTTTTTGTTTCCGCTTCTAACCCTGCAGAGAGGAGACCAAGAGGAGGCTCTATCGAGCCTCGACAGTCCAGGGAAGCAGCCCCCATGCGACTCCCCTCGTTCGAGCATCTCATGTCATCTGAGATCCGGTTGAGAAGTTCACTCGACGCGGACGATTCCCAGGACCATTTTGCCCTCGGTCTGGGACTGGAGGAGGTCGTGTGTCGGCCGGAATCGGTGATCCAAGCAGCTCCAGGTCGGTGTTCTTCGTGAGCCTCTTTGCACCGTCAGATCAAGAACATATCCCAGAAGCCACAGCCACCGTCTGATCGCATCTAGTCCGTGCCCGTTGGATGTCCATCGCCGTGCATCTCAACCGTCCATCAGCGCCTCATCCACGACCCTTGGATGCGCCACGTGGATAAGTGACTCGTCTTCGATCGCACGATTATTTCCTGGGTATTTTGCACTTTAGACCCAATGCTTTTTGTTAATTGCAGATATGCCCCTATGCATAAATATTATAATATGTTTTGGGTAAATTGCACTCCGACCCTGCCGATTTTTAACCCCTGTGAACAACAGAACACATGCTTTTGCGTGTGACTTTTTGGTGAAATTGCAATGTTTTCCCTGTAACTTTTATATGTTTGCATTTGTGCACCTGCCAGCAATGTATTTTCTCGTTATTTCCTCTATTTATTGCATGCATTTCTAAAATCCCAAAAATTACCTAAAAATCAAGTTAAACTCCTGATACATTGCATTTGCACACTATATTTTTAGTTTCCATATTTATTGCATTTTAATATTTATAAAAATTCAAAAACACTCATTTTCAGCACTGTTTGCATTATAAAATCCATACAAATTATAAAAACATCTCAGAAAATTCCCCAAAAAAATATATTTTTCTTGTTTTAGTGTCTTTTAATTTCAGACCAAAATGCCACTAAAAAAATACAAAACAAAACTCCTAAAAATTGGAAAACCCCAAAAACCTTCCTAAAAATCCAAATATTCCATAAAAATCGTAAAAATCTAATTTTTGTCTCTGAATTTTCCTTGTTTTATTATCTTTTATTAAAATTAATTTGGAGAATTTTTATTACTATTTCCTATTTTATTTCTCCATTTTAGTTTCGGCTTTTTAATTTGTTCTCTGTTTTCAGTATTTTTGACTTTAAAAATACCCGAAAAAATTAAGAAAAATCTAGAAAAATCACAAAAACTTTAAAAAAATACAGAAAAGCCTAAAAATACTTTGTTTCCTGATTTTCCCTTTATTTTTACCTATTTTTTCTAAATACTTCATCCTTCTCTTTTCTTATATTGTATATATTCCTTTTATTGAAAAAAATAAAAATATATATAAAATATAAAAACAAATACAAAATCAGTAAATTAAAATCAAAATATAAAATTAAAAAAAGAATTAAATAAAAAAATTAAAAATTAAAAACCCACAAAAATTTCCATTTGGCTAAGTAGTATATCAGATACAAGGCTCTTGACTTTTATTTTGTCTGCTTTACACCTGTGCTTCCTGTGTTCGACCCCTACTTGCTTGCCACTGTACATTTTTAGTAGGGTATAATAATTTTAATCCTTGCTCTTGAATTCTTGATTGATTGTGTGGGTTAATTGTTGGCGAACGTGAAGGCCTGAGTAGTCGCCCCAGTGACAGTGAGTCTGATTTGTCAGACCACTATTTAGCGGCTCTCACAGAATCATTTATTACCTTGCTTCTTGACGTGTGGAGGAGTGAACTAAGGATGGATTCCAACCATCTCCGGCCACCTTGGCTGTTGAGGTTCCCCATCTCATGGCTCCAGCCACTCGAAGTAATGTTTCCTTACTTTTTAAATAATTTTTAGCTTCTAGTTTTATTTCCTGCAAGTAGATTTGGTATTAATCTAGTGATTTAGCGTAAATACCCCAATTTGTAGTTCACCGAAGCTCCGCTCCCACGATCCCCTCATTGTGACTCTGTCGTTTCCCGGTGCACCAAATACCTTCATTTCCTTCCATAATGCTTCTTCTACATACCAGGCGCATCCATTCACTCTGCTCCTCTTTGGACCAGGAGATCCGATCTCCCTCTATCGCCTTCAACCAAAGATCACCGCCATACCCCATTTCGTACCCATTTTACCCAATAATGAGTCCATAATTTTCCCTTGGCCCAACTTCCTTCCTATGCAGGTCCCTTGAGCCCTAAAGCCTTGCTTGGGCATTTTTGAAGTCATCGAAGGTATCTGGAGCACCTTTGCTCCTCCATCCTCCTTGGAGAACTCCGATGATCATCGAAGTATTTTGAAGCCACTGGCAGCTAGAGGACGTCACCATGAACATTTGGAGCATCTCCGTAGCAAGGGAGAAGGTCAGAGGCATGCGTTACAACATATCAAAGCTCGAAGGAACGAGAGTTCTTCCCTGTTCTTCCATGCTCGTCCACAGTCGTTCGATCATCTTGCATGCCTAGATCGAGCAATTACCGTAAGATTTTGAGGAGCATTGTCGTTTGATCCCATTTAAGGATCTAATTATGATCGTCTGCCGTGAAGCGTCATCGTGCCATCTGAGGATGACATGTGGAGTAGTGGCTTGATCGCCACCATTCATTAACGTACTGAGTGGGGGTTGCATCACTTCCCCCCCCCCTCCCCCATTTTTTTTTATTTGCATCCTAGTCCCGTAATATTTAAGTAATGCTTTAATATTTACGAAAAAATTGCATGTGAACCCCTACTTTTATTTTGTATTGTTGTTTGGTCCATGCCATGTCACCTCACATGTCGTACCACCTGAGGTGGTAATTTTGCTGTCAGGCCTTTGTGCCATTTTGTCTTTCATTTTAATGTTAAAACTTTCATTTGCAGTTATATAGAATATACTTTTGGGTGTTTTGTAGAAAAAATCTTGTGTTTATTTTTAGTTACATACGTGCCCTTGCTATCACATTATTTTTGTTGTACTTTGCTACTTATTGAAAATATCATTTGTGCTCCAAACATTTTCAAAATAATATGTTAAGTTCCTACTTACTTGTAAATACACACTATATTTTTAGATTTGCATTTTAAGATTTTTCCTATTTTCAAAAATTGAAAAAGAGCGCATTTTTACCCTATTTGAATTAAAATTAACTAAAAATACAAAAACCGTTTGAAAAAATCCTAAATATATATATTTTGTTTATATATTTATTTTATAACTCTAGAATCCAAAATCCCTAAAATAGAAAAAGAAAAACCATAAAAATTAAAAGATCCAAAACCCATTATAAGAATATAAAAATCCCCAAAAATACCAAAAATATTTTTTTATGTTATGTAAATTTCTTTTTATTATATATTATTTATTCAAAATAGGTTTGGAAAATATTTATTTTTATTTAGTATTTTTAAATTCCAAAAAATAGTTTGGTTTATTTATTTATTCCTTGATTTGGGATATTTTTGAGTTTAAAAATACTTAAAAAGTAGAAGAAATAATCCCAAAAAAATAGTAAAATATTATATAAAAACATTTTATTTTATGTGTGTTTATTATTTTATCAGTATTTATAAATATATTACTCCATAGTGTATATATAACCTTATATATTCTTATATTATATATTTAAGAGTAAATTACAAAAAGTCCCTAAACTATACACCTGATTTCAATATCATACATGAACTTTAAAAAGTAATAATGTGGTACCCCAACTTTCAAATTTGTCTCAATGTGATCCTTCTCCATAGAAATTTTGTTGATTATTTCATCATTTTAAGCTTAAATTTCAATAGTCAGGGACCACATTGAGATAGATTGGAAAGTTCGGGTACCACATTATTACTTTTTAAAGTTCAGGTATGACATTAAAATCAGGTGTATAGTTCATGGATTTTTTTCTAATTTACTCCATTTTTTAAAAAAGAAAAGGAATTAAAAAACAGAAAATATAAAAAAGAAATAAAAAATAAACAGTTAAAACTTTTAAAAAATACAAAATAATATATATAATATAAAATAAAAAATCCACACAAAAACACTTGGACAAGAAAAAGAACACAAAATTTATGCATTTATTACCTGATCTACCATGTGCTCCTTGCTTTCATCACTCTACATACTTACACCTATACACATCCATTATAGAGTTATGATAAATTTTAACTCCACACTTTTAATTTCATTGCTTGATTTTAATTGTGGGTTAATTGTTGAATTTAACAAGGTTCTTGAGCGATCATTGCATCGATTGCGATCTCGCCATGTGAGATCGTACGACCCTTGAAAATCTCGTTATTTCAAATAGACCGTTCATTACTTTAGGCTTCATATTGTGTTAGGATCATGTCTTAGAACACTGACTATTTTGACATCAAATTTAGTATGCATCGAGGTTCACTTTGAGTCCATTCATTTTTAATTTGACCGAGGATAAGTTGACTTGTTGCATTCAGAATGAGACACCTTTGTGTATGTTGTTTGCAAATGATATTATGTTGATATGGGGAATAGTCGTACCACGGGGAACCGTGTTGGGAGGAAAATGGCCCCTTATTCTCCTCTATTCCCAATCCTTATTCACGTACCGAATAGAGCCTTAGGGTAACTGTTCTATATAGATTGGGCAACTTCGTCGTTCCCAAACTGTAATATGGAAGTGGTGAACTGGCTATTTTAATCGAGGAATTAGTGGATCACGGGATCGGAGTCCGCTCTGCTTGTCGAAGATGACGATGCGTACATCTGATTGTTGATCAATCGATGCGCGATAAATTTCCGTTCAGATGGTCTAAGCAGTTTCAGTTGCAAATAAAGTAGAGGTTCTGATCTAGGGATGCAAACGGACGGATACGGATATAGGTGTTACCATATCCTTATCCATTTCAAAATATGGATACGGATACAAGATATCATACGGATATCGAAAATTGAATACCATGTCCTTAAAATATGGATACGGATTCAGAATCGGATAATCATGAATGGATACGGATATTTAAGAAACGGATACGGATTATCCTATAAATATTAAGTGCCTCCTCATACTTTTAATTAGAAATGACATCTTTACAAACTTGAAATTTATGGATGACTAATCTTAAATTCAATAAACTTACAATGTTACATAATAAATAAGAAAATAAAATAAAAATATTGAATGAAATAAATTGAAGAACATATAATAAAATTGTATGATGACGTACCTCTATTTTCCTTCATTTGAAATGTTCCAAAATATATGTAATACATGTAACACATTAACCAACTAAAAAGATAAATGTGATATGGTATATTTCGTTAAAACGACATTATGATAAATTATAAAGTTATTTTTTTTGACATTTCATTATGAGATATGATTTTGTATCAGAGCTACATTGAGGCATGCAAAACTTTTGTAAAGCTGAAATATTATTGGAAATATGGATAATATGGATATCCGTATCCGCGTAAAATACAAACATCCGTATCCGTATCCGTATCCGGAAAAAATTCTATCACGGTATCCATATCCGAATCCGTATCTGTAAAAAAATTAAAATTAGTATCCGTATCCGTATCCGTATCCGCTAAAATCTGAAATGAGTATATGTATCCGCTTAAAAGCGGATAAGTAGCGGACAGTTACAGATATATCCGCATCCGGTTGCATCCCTATTCTGATCTGATTTCAAGTGATGCAAATGTTTAATGTTGTTATGTTCTCCACCAGGTCCAATTACAGTGCCGCACGACGATTAACAACTTAGTTGTAGTGCAATTGATCAGAAATTGGAGAATCTCCGTGGAAGGTGCTCTCCTGATCTCCTGCATATTTTAAAAACACAAAAATATTTTTATTTCTAATTTTTGAGCATTTTTAATCTTAATAAAAAAATTGTTAAAGCTTGATATTCTTTATCTTTTTATTTGTTTTTTATTAGAAAATATAAAAAAAAATTGCAAATTAAAAAACTACAAAAATATGCCTTTTATTTTCTGATTACCGACTACTTCGTACATTTCCGTGCTCCTTGTGTTCGACCCTGCCAGGTTAAATAAATAGCGAGAGACTGCTACATTGGATTTTGTGCTTGTGATTGTCTTAATTGGGGTATTGATTTTCTTGATTACCGAGCCTCACGATTCGTATCGCAACGACCCTTAGATATAACTTAATCCGAGTTGCCTAGGACACATCGTCATTGACCGCTGGTCAACCCTTGACGCGCCGTGGTTGGACCACGTGGACCAACCAGGAAAAATCAAGCCCAAAATTATTTCTAAATTCAATATTATTTAATAAATGAATTTATTAATTTTAGGTTATAAAATAGAAAATGTTTCTTATTTTATAAGTTATTTATTATGATTTTTTTAGAGTTTTATAATTACAAGTTACTTTTTAAGGGTTATATATATGTAGATTTAGATATGTATTTATGTGTTTATTTTGTATTTTTTATTTATTATTTAGTTTATTATTTTATATATTTATAACTTATTTTTTAGATACCTAAATATATTTGTATTATATTTTTTCTGATGTAATATGTATACACTTAATTAAATATGTATATTTATAGGTATAGATCTGGGTATTTTATCTATGTATTTTATATAAGTATTTTATTTTGATGACTTCTTTATGTTTTATTTTATTTTTAATGTTTTCATATATTATAAATAATATGTACAAAATTATAAAATATAAAATTATAAAAATAACAAATAAAAAATAAAATGATTATTTTTAATCAGGTAAACTATACAATAGGGGTCCAAACCTAACTTTCACACCTTAACTCCAAAAAAAAATGAAACTACCTTCACTAAATACCTTATTAAAAGTTATATACAATTAAAGATGATTTTGATATATTTTGAGTTGGGTTTTTATCACTTGTGCACATCTGAGATATCATAATTTCAGTTATGCCCCTATCTTTTTGATAATATCAGTTGTACCCCTCACTTCTTGCTAATCTATCACTTGTGCCCCTCGGGTTAGTGGTTGTCCATAACCAACACAAACGAACGTTAACTTCAAGGACACAGATGGAATTAAATTTAAAAAAAGGACAGAAAAGTCCTCCTCCTCCTCCGTCTTCTTCCTCCCTTCTCTTCCTCCCTCCCATCTTCTTCCTCTTCCTCTTCTCCCCCTCCTCGGCCACCTGCACCTCCCTTCCCCCCTACATCACCAACCGCCATCCGACCCCACCTCGCCCAGGCCCGCGCGACATCAAACCACCGCTCTAGACCCTTTCACGTCCGCCTCCGCCTCTTCCACCAGCCCGCAGGACCCTGCCTCCTTCGCCCCACCCACCCGCTGCTCCTCCTCCCCTGCCTGCCCCCGCCGCCAATGCCACCCACGTGCCCCCACCTCACGCTGCTCCTCCCCCGCGCATGCCCCCACCGCCCCCACCAACCCCACGCCCCCTTCCGTTGCTCTCCCCCCCGCCCCTGCCCCCGCCGCTCCGCCTCCGCCCCGGCTCCTCCATAGCCCCCTCCTTGGCCCCTGCCTCCTCCGCCCCTACCTCCTCCGTCCCTGCCTTCTCCCCCGCCCCTACCCCTGCCGCCCCCCCTCCCTCCTCTAGCAAAACGTTGCTCGGTTCCACCCTGTGGTGCAGATGCGTGAGCCCAACAGAAGGGCTTGCCCTCGAGCGCGTCACCGGAGAGGTCCAAGTCCATTAGAATGTTTCTCGGTTCACCCTGTCCCAGCTGGCAGCTTGCCCTCGAGCGCATCACCGGAGAGGTCAAACATCATCAGGTTCTAGCTGAGGCTACCGTTCTCCGAGAAGATCGATTCTGACCATAATACCCTTCTTAACCCCACCATGGTTTGAATAAACCATGGTTATTTTAACTTTTTGACGGTCAATCTGACGGAACGACAGAAGTGATAACGGAGAAAGAAGTGAGGGGCACAACTGATATTACCAAAAAGATAAGGGCATAACTGAAATTGTGATATCTTAGAGGGGCACAAATGATAAAAACCCTTTTGAGTTTTTTTTTTGAGAGATATGAATCTGGGAAGTTGGATTTTGGATTTTATTTAGACTATAACTTTTACATAGTTATTATTTTTGTGTGAAATCAATTTTGTATTTTTCTATATTTTATTATCTGCAACTTTCATGTACAAAGTTTCTTTATTTGAAATATTAATGAGAGAATAGGGTATATGGAGATATCTGAGAGATGGTGGAAGAGGCTCTGATCGATGGAGGATAGGATAGCAGAGATGTGAAGGGGTGCTGAGGTGATGGTGACTTGGTCATGGGATCTTGGTGGTTGAAATCGAAATGAAGAGGGAGGATGTGATGATCTGAGTTGCAGAGCATAATAGAAGCCACATGTCAGTGCAGAGAGGAAGCTGCAAGAACCCATCTTTAGTATATAATATATAAATATCCTTTTAAATAGTGTACTGGTATGCATATATATAGAGAGGTAGAGGATTATTATCTTTGGAATCATAATAAATAAAATGATAATTTGCTTCTAATGTCTCCATATAGTATTCTGCTTATTCATATCCAGCTGGGAATTAGAATAGGCATTTCCAAACAATTTCCTCATTTGAAAATCAACCCATACTTTGTGGACTTCTAATGCAAAGTAATCCTAGAATTCAATGAGAGCTAAAAGGGATGATAAGAGTGAGCGTTACGAAGATGCTATATCTTTGAATATATAGCACAACCGAATGCGTTTCAGTGTGACCAAATAGAAGAAAATATATAAAGAGTTTTCAGCAAAATGGCAAACAAGTGGCAAGCTATTTCAATAAAATATAATAACTCCATAGAAGGACTTTCCCGGCAAGATTTTAAAATTTTGGATAGTCATTAAAGATTGGCTATTTTCATTTTCCCTATAATTTCAAAAATAAAGGATTTATTAAATAGCGATGATTAGTTAAACTTTAAAAAATAGCAATGGTTAAGCGTTGTTATATGAATCGCCGCACCCTAACCACATTATCCTTCAAATACTTACGAACAACCACTCCAACACCATTTCTACCTCTCTCTTTACCAGAATATCATAACATAAAGCATATCTTATCGATCTCCCTTTCTTTCTTCCAACCCATTTTGTTTGTAGGAGACATAGTATCTGATGACTCTTCCTTCTTTCCATCGTATATACATCCCCATCGATCTGCTAGGCAAAGTGCCAATATTCCAACTACATATCCTCAACTACTTCTGCAACATCTTTTGGAGTAACATCATTACTTACATGCGTCCATCCTATGAGAACCCTTGCAAAATTTGGACTACATCCGGACAACGATGCAATGGAACTATCTTATTTACTAGGATGCGCTCCTCATGCCAGAACCCTTGTAATTTTTAAATACAATTGAGTAGCGATGTAGCAGCCCTTGCCAGTTTCTCATAGCATTCGAGCGATGCAAGGCGTTGCTAGTTGGGAACGCTCCAATGAAATCCAAATGATTGCTTAAATCCATTTTGTAAAGATATGATTGTCTTGAGGTGAATTCGTAAATAGTATTTTTTATAATCATTATTTAGGAATTTGTCTCCGACTGTTTTACGCTAGTTGTTGGCTACCTAATGCAGCCCTCCTCATTTATTCAGCTTGGGACCAACAATGGCTGAGTTGTTAACATAGAAGTAACATGTTCAAAAAAATTAAGAGTAAAAACATTTTGGGTTTTAGATATATTTTACCATTTTAGTGATTTATAGGTGATTTTATTATTTGATTGATTTTTCAAGTGATATTTATTTTTTAAAAAATAGGTAAGTATTTTGTATTTTCGGAATACTAAACAATAAGAAAAGTAATCCATTTTGATTCTCGTGCATATAGAATTTTAATAAGATATCCAACAAGCTATTTTACTTATTTTTAGGATATGTTTATGAATTTGTTATGATTTTTTAAGATTTCTTAAGATATCTTGTATATTTCAATTTTAAAGTTTTTATGTTTCATTTTTTATTTATTTTTGATTTATGTTTAGAATATAGTAAAAAGTATATTTAATATAAATTTTATGGTATTTGTGGAGTTGTGTTTGAATTTTTCATGTATTTTAGAAGAATCAATTAGTTTTTGTAGTTGATTTTGATTTATGAAAAATAGAAAATAATAATATATTTTTCAAAACAATGTTTATACTGTATATAGTATAGTGCTAAGTATTTTGGGTGTTTTATTACATTTTTATATCCAGTATAATATTTAATAGGGATGTATTAGTAGTAGTATTTAATATACTGTATATAGGGGCTTATATTCAATTAGTAGAAAATAAAGGGGCGCGAAGTAGCAAGAAGAACCTGAGTTGGAAATCTTGCAAAATGCCCAACGAACAACGTGATACCTCACGTCGCAGTGAAGACCTGTTGGTTAATCAGATCAAACCGGGGGTCACGAAATATGTGGACCTCGCGAGGTGCCTTAAGCGGTGCCGGTGGTGGTCTGATCCTGTGCGCTCAAGCAAGTCATACCGAGATGGGAAAATCTAAATCAGTTTATGAATGGAATCAGCCGCACATGAAATATAAATGAAGGTAGTTTACAGTCACAATTTCTTAGGCATATCAACTTCCCTTTCTGGGATTGCTCAATCCGAAAAGCCATCCTATCTTGCATTATATAAGCAGCCGATTCATTCCTCGGACATTCACCGAGAGAGAAGATGGATTCTCACAAATCGTTGGGCGGTAAGGCGTCGGCCGGTTTGGTTGCTGCCATAGTGATACTTGTTGCTGTCTATCTGCTTCTGCTCTGGGTCGTCTACATGAATTGTAGTCAGGCTGACGAGGCGCCGTCGACAGAACCGACGGTGGAGTTGGCGGCAGAACCTGAGCCGCAGGAGTAGCTCTGTGGCTACTCGTCTTTTCTGATGTAGAAGTCCTGCGAATAATGTAATGAGGTACTTGCATTAAATAAAAAATATTTTTTATCACAAGATCGAACAAGATTGAGTGTGTCTTGTCCGCTTTAGATCCATTGATGCTTTCAAAATGCCGGTCATCTCGCATTTTCGTCTGGTTGTGAAGTTTTCTTCGGGAGACCGTTTTCTAGTTTCTTTTCTGAATGTGAACGATGGATTATTGTCTGTTTTATCGGAGCCAATGTTTGATCAACAACGAATGTGGTCAAAAAAAATCTCAACCGTCCAAGGGAGATCATGACGACATCCCTACATCTTCCAATCTCCACCAGTCTTAATCTATCGGATTATCACGGTCAGTTCAAGCGGAACAGGAGGGGAGGAAAACGTCTCCCCTCCAGTTTGCCGGTAGGGCCCTATCCATCCCTACGGAGCCGACTGTGAATCATCTTTTTAACCCCCCATATGGCGATTTTGCCCTTAAATGTATACGATCTAGCAAAAAACATTCGATAATGGACGATGAATTGGACAAGAAAGGAGGAATCAATGAGAAAGGCCAGAATGCTAAGGTTGCTTTGGCTTTGTACGAGCTCCCAAACGAATACAGTATCTAGGAGAATCTTAATTAAAAATTCGTCTGGCAAGAATAATTAATTTACTTCTCATTGTCCCATTCCTGAAATTTAAGAAACGTTACTGTGGCTTGATCATGCTGCTGCTCTGTAGACAAGCCACCAATCAGAACATCCGATGGCTACAGAATCAAAGCAGTTGTCTTCATTACCATTTTCCAGATGTTATCTCTAGTGTATATTGAAATCTACATTTTTTAAATTCAAACTCTCACCGTAAACTCATGCCTCCATTTCAATGTTGTCCAGTAGAAATCATATCGACACCATCCTTCTGGGGCAAGAAAAATAAATCACAGAAGGTATGGAAATTTACAACAGACTCCCTTTTCAAGTCCAATCAAGCCTTAGTAAGTTTTCTTTACTTGCTAGACCTAACTCTTCTGCAAGCCTACTTCTTTCTAAAATTAACTTAATTGCCACTCTTTTTACAACCTCCTTTCTAGACTACGTCACCTAGGGGTGTAAGAAAATTCTCAAGTTCGATATTCGTTCAGGTTCGGCTCGCTAAAAGTTCGATTCCAATTCGGTTCGGAAATAAACGAACTGAACCTGAACACAAGTTTAGGCTCGATTAAATAAACGAACCGAACCTAAAAATCATAGGTTCGCTCAGGTTCGATTCGTTAAAAGCTCGATAAACATACACATATACATATTTACAAATCCTTATCCGTAGAAATGGATCTTATTTTAAATGAGTGATTTTTATCCCAGGGTTGAATTTTGTCTAGAGATAACTAGATATTTACGGGATAAGTCGGCTTTATCTCTGTATAAACTATCCAAAAATAAATAGTCACATCGTGTTTACAACATCCATTATCTATGTGTCTAGTACTTTTTCCTTCTTTATCTTCAGATCAACAAGTATAAACATTACTTATCGAATATCTCCACATTAATCTTATCCATATCCCCATCTGAATAGATATAAAAATATATTATAATTATACTATTTTCAAAGAGATGAATTCCTATTAATCTATGTTTTTCAAAAGATGAAGACGAGTTAGATAAATAAAAAAGTAAATGAATATTTATTCTAATTGTAGATGCACATATATATTTCCATTTCTTTTCTTTTCACTCCCTCTTATTAGAGAATTTTTACGTTCGATATTCGTTTAGGTTCGATTTGGTTAAAAAGAGGTTCGATTCGGATTCGGTTCGAAAATAAACGAACCGAACCTGAACACAAGTTTAGGCTCGATTAAATAAATGAACCGAACCTAAAAAATATAGGTTCGCTCAGGTTCGGTCCGTTTACACCCCTGACGTCACCTCAACAACTGAAAATGCTCGAGCACGCACGTGATTCTAATTCATCGGGTATGACAATCGTAAAAATTATAAAAATTACCTGAAACTTATTTGCGTAGATATTTGCATAAATGTTACCTGTTAAAATGTGGACTAAGTACGCAAATTATGCATAATTATTACTTGTTTTAGGGTACAATATAAATAGGTGTTACATGACGTAATTGGAAATATAGAAAGTTCATCGAATTTAACATATAATGCGAAAAGAAACATGTGCAGACTTGAGCTTGCAAAAAAGGTACCATTTGAGATTTATAAGTTTGGAATATTTCAGTAAGATGTTTCCAAGCTAAAATCTAGCATGTTCGCCCATCTAATTTACATACACTAGGGAGCAAATCCACGCTCCATGACGGGTTGTTTAAATTCCTAATAACACTCATAAAATATGTGAAGCAACAATTACTAATTAATTTCTTCGTATTGTATACAAGAATAATCTAATTATAAAAGAGAATATATTGTACATAAAATTAATAATCGGAACATTTAATTCATATATAAAAGATAATATATTGTAGAATTTATGAATTCATATATAATGACACAATTAACTTCACTATTATTATTATCATTGTATATATTAGCAGAAATATGGGGGCAAACTACAACATAATTCCATGAAAATATTTAATGTTAGTAGTTTTATTATCGTTCAAGCATGATCATGCAAACAACCTTAAAAATCAATATGGATTTTTACACCTATAACCTTGAGTAATTTTGTAATTACATTTATAACCCTACATAATCACGAATTACATCCAAGACCCTGAATAACCCTCCGTTAGATTTGTTATTTAAATCAACCAAATGACTCAGTTAAACTAACCAAACCATGATCTAATGGCTGGGATCAACTAAAAGTTAAAAAAGGGATTTTTACCTGGCAGACCCTATAATCTTTTCCAATTACCTCTACGACCTTTGAAACATCCTAATTCCTCCCCCGACCTTGTAAACTTGCTCCGTCTTACCCAACAAACCCTGCCGTCAATTTTAACTATATTTGAGTCAGTTACTTGGGTTAATCTTGAGTTAACTTAACCAATTTACCATCGAATGGTTAGGATTAGCCAAAATAATAAAAAAAGAATAGAAAAAAAATCCCCGACGGGGGAAGCAGGGGGGCTCCATCCGCCGGGGAGGGGGGGAGGGGCTGGGAGCAGCATCGGCGCGGGAAGCAGGCGGCTCCATCAGGGAGAAGCAGAGGGAGGGGGCTGGGAGCAACATCGACAGGGGAAGCAGGGGGGGCTCCATCAGGGGGTGGATCCATCGACGGGGGGGTGGTTAGCAGCGGTAGGGGGTGTGGGGGGGACCAGGAGCATCATTGGAGGGGCCGCGGGGGGGGGGGGGGGGGCAGGAGCAACATCGGCGCGGGAGGGGACTCCATCGGCTGAAGAGGAGCAGGAAGCTCCATCAACGACGCGGGGTGGGGGGGGGATCTTCATCGGCTGAAGAGGAGCAGGGAGCTCCATCAGCGGCGGGGGGGGGGGGGGGGGGGGATTGGTTACCAGCGGCAGGGGGCCGGGAGCAGCATCGGAGGGGCAACGCTGGGGGGGGGGTTGCAGGTAGCAGCATCGGCGCGGGGGGTGTCGCCAGCAACATCAGCGCGGGAGAGGGGGTGAGGGCAGTGGCGGACCCAGGATTTCACAACAGGTGGGGCACCCATTTTATTGTATTTGTTAAATTTTATATGGTATTTTTTATTAACAAAATACTTTTAAAGAAAAATTCAAAGTTCAATATATTTTTTCACTATAAGTATAAAACTGATCAAAGATACATTAAAAATAACTCATACCTTATTAAGAATATAGTGAGAACAATTCATGTTGTTTTCATCACTAATAGAGTCAAATAACATCTTTGACCATGCATAATTATCATTCTTTTATACAGTATATAATTATGAGCATATGTAATATGAATTGCCAAATTTACAATCAAAATCTAATTGAAAATTACATAAAATTGAGATTAGTCAAATTCACAATCATTTAATGATACAAGAAACTTGATAGATGGAGTGCGATTGAAAATCATCATCTATACCTACGAAAAACATTGTAATATTGTATATACATATGAATATATGAGAAGATTGAAACGAATTTGAAAGATATTAGTTGTTGAGAGGGTATGATTTTTCGGAAATGACTGGGTATGGAATGTGGAGACTAATTTGACAGACGCACGAATGAATGACTAAAACAAATGATTTAATTAGACTAAGAGGATCAACTCGCATAGGTATTAATGGATGGTATTTATTGTAGTTGTAAAGTTAATTGCATGAGTATTAATAGATTGGGAGAATCAATGGACATGGGAGTTATTAATCATTGAAAAGTTGACAATTAAAGGGGGCATTGCTCTTGATATACCATAATTATAATGGATCCTAATTAATATATAATGGGAACTTGAAAAGGGAGGGGGGCACGTGCCCTGCCTCACCAAAGGGTGGGTCCGCCCCTGGTTTCATGCGAGGTCAACTCGATGACTGGATTTCTCGCCTTGTGAGACTTCTAATCCCTCCGCAAATTCCTCTTCAATAATTTAGCAACCAAGAAAGACCATTTTCCATTCCCCTTCATCGACCAGATAATCGAAAGACTGGCAATGAAGGAATATTTTTGTTTCTTGTATGGGTACTTTGGTAATAATCAAGTCGCCATTGCTCCTGAAGATCAAGAAAAGACAACCTCTGTCCATTTGGGACATATGCCTTCCATAGAATGTCGTTCAGGTTATGCAACTCTCCAGCGACGTTCCAGCGATGTATGTTGGCAGTATTTGCTGATACGGTTGGAAGTTTTCTCGAGGTCTTTATGAATGATTTCTCGATCTACGGAGACAGCTCTGATCAGTGTTTACCTTATTTAGACCGAGTCCTAAAAAGATGCAGTGAAGTGAATCTTGTGCTCTCGTGGGAGAAGAGCCATTTTATGGTGATCGAAGGTATTGTTCTCAGCCATGTCATATCGAAGCGTATTATAGAGGTAGATCAGATGAAGGTGGAGGTGATTTCGAATCTAGAACTACCTATAAATTTAAAGAAGGTCAGATCATTCTTAGGGCACATCGGTTTCTATTGAGGAATCATCAAGGATTTCAGCTAAATCGCTTGACTCGTGACTGAGCTCCTAGGCAAGGAGGCAAACTTTATTATAGATGGCAGACTCCACCAATCTTTTACTCAGTTGAAAGATCTCTACCATTTGAGATCATGACAGACACTTCTGATTACGCAATTGGGGCGGTTTTAGGACAGAGGAGAGATTACATTCCATTTTCCATCCACTGTGATAGCAGAACTCTCGATGAAGCTCAAAGAAACAACACTATTATTGAAAAAGAACAACTGGTAGTGGTATTTGCCTTGGAGAAATTCAGATCCCATCTTCTTGGATCCAAGGTTATTGTTTATACATATCACTCGGCCATCAAGTATCTACAATCCAAGAAGGATGCCAAACCACGGTTAGTCAGATGGATCCTTCTGCTTTAGGAATTTGACATTAAAATTTGCGATAATCCCGGAGTCAAAAATGTGGTCGTCGATCACTTGTCAAGACTGCCAAAGTTAGATACCCCTGAGAAGAACCTATTACCAAACACAGAGACTTTCCTAGATGAAACTATTTTGTCAGTTAACTCGCTCCCCTGGTTTGACTATATTGTGAAATTTATTATATCCAAGAAGATTCCACAAGATTGGCCTAAGCTAAAAAGAGCCAAGTTCTTGTCAAAAATCCATTTCTACTAGTGGGAGGATCCAAATCTCTTTCGTGAGGGAGCCGACTACATCTAAAGAAGATGCATTCCTCAGGAGGAGGTCCATAGAGTCCACGAACATTGTCACTCTAGAGAATTAGGAGGACACTACTCTGGAAGAAGGATGTCAACAAAAGTTCTACAATGCAGCATTTGGTGGTAGACTCTATTCAAAGACGCAGAACATTTTGTCAAGCACTGCACTGATTGTCAAAGACTCATTTGAGTAAGAGACACAATTCCTCTAAAGTACATCCAGATTTCAGACATGTTTCACGCGTGGGGCATTAACTTCATGGACGCATTGCCTAATAGCTAGGGATTTGAGTATATTATGCTCGTTAACGATTATGTAAGTCATTGGGTGGAGGCTATCCCTACCTGAACCGCCGGCAGTCATACTGTCTGCTAGTTTTTAAAAGACCCCATCATTGTATGGTTTGGGATCCCCAAAATACTGATATCTGATGGGGTAGCCACTTTATCAATAGAGAGCTGAAGAAGCCGACAGAAGAATTCTGCATAGAACACCGTGTCGCCTCTCCGTACCACTACAATCCAATGGCCTGGTTGAATGTTCAAATAGGGCGATAAAGACAATTTTGCAGAAGCTCGTATGCTGCGATAGGAAAAATTGGTCACAGTTGCTTGATGCAATACTTTGGGCCTATTGGACAGTGTACAAGTCATAATTGAGAATGTCCCCCTAGCACCTTGTATATGACAAGCCATGCCATCTGCCTGTGGAACTCATTCACAAATCTTTGTGGGAAATTAATGTCTGTAACTTGGATTCAAAGAAAGACGGATAGAACAAAAAGGTTGATCTGAATCAACACCTTGAATTCCACGAGTATGCATATGACAACAACTTGATGTCTAATGAAAAGGTCAAGAAGTGACATGATAAGCACATCCACAGCAAGACCATCGAACCAAGATAGAAAGTTTGGTTGTTCGATGCAAAACTCAAACTATTCCCAGGGAAATTGAAGAGCAAGTAGACATGGTCGTTCATAGTAAAACAAGTGTGTGACAATGGAAGTATAGTCAAATCTGATTTGTCAATGGATACATAACCATTCATGATTAATAGACAGCTCCTAAAGCCGTATCTTGAACATGATACATTTTTGTCCGTGGTTGATTCAATTCAGGTGGTCCATAATGAATAACTCATTACCCAATATCTACTCAATCATATAAGGCCATCAAAAATATTTTTGAATAGTTGATCATTTTCTTCTTTTCGTCTTTTCTTCTTTTCTTCTTTTCTTCCGTTATTCTTCCGTAAAGTCGCATTCATCCCATACATTATTACTATAGTTAGGGCATGCTTCATCCTAAGTATAGGGGGATGAGTGGATTCAGGTGCTCATTCTTTGATCCCTCACATGTCTCCTCAACTTTTGGCATTCTTTCTATACTTAGGGATTTTTTACCTTAAGTATAAGGGGAGCCAAACCGATCCGTAGAGTTATTCATTTATTCCATTCCCACCCTCGACCCTCTCTGCATTTGTATACATACTACTATACTTAGGATTAATTAATCCTAAGTATAGGGGAGACGATCAACTTCCTATTCTTTAGTCATTCTGGTATAGACTTTTTTATACTTAGTACGAGTTACGTCTTCATTTCTCTTCGATCTATGAGGTCATAGCTCAAGCTAAGTATAGGGGGTCAATATATACTATGTATATATTTTATCCATAATCATACTTTCGTATTTTAAATAAATATGACTAAAATATAGTAAATATATATACAAATTCATTAAATTATTTAGTAACAAATGATGTTTATTATTCCTCAAATTCTATTTGTATATACTGATTGTAAATTAGGTAAAAATGCTTTGCAAATTGTTTGAAAATAGTCTGAAAATCTAATAGAAAAAATTTTGAAAACCATTTGAAAAATATTTTGTAAAATATTTTCAACCTTTGTAAAATATTTTGTTTGTAAAGATTTCTGTTCCTTTTGTGAAATAAAATACCTTGAAAACCTATTTGCAAATGGTTTTGAAAATGGTTGCAAAATATTTTTAAAAATCTATATATATTGTTTGAAAAACCTTTGAAAAATAAGTTTTCAAATGTGTGTAAATGTTTGAAAAAAATTATTTGTGATTTTTTTGGAATATAATTCTCAGAAATTATTAGTAAATCATTTTCAAATATGTTTGAGGAATATATACTTCACACTCAAATTCTTTATTAATTGCATCTATAAAAATGATTACTTATCCCTTGAAGATTCTTAAAAAACCTACACTTGTAAATATAAGATGCATACCCATGTAAATATTTGTACCTATTTTCTTAGCCAAAATCTTTCATTTTCAAAAATCACAAAAATCATTTGCAAATCCAAAAATATCAAAACATTTGTAAAAGTCTTTTTGAAATAAATATGCAAAACCTTTTTAAAAAATCCACAAAAAGTTCAAAAGCCTGAAAATTGCATTACAAAAATATTTTTTTCATTGTACATAGCATGAGCATTTTTCAGAGTAATCAAGGCAATTAAACAAGTATAAATAAAGTATGAATATTAGAGCTTATTATAGATCTTAATACAATTAATTTTAGAGGAACCCATTGAGGACTGGAGTTGGAGATACTTCAGGTCGTCTTGACTTAATTCTTTAGATTCCATAAGACTATGTTCATGATTCCATAAGACTATGTTCATGAGTCAATTCAATGTTCCTAAATAGAACCCTTCATATCATTCGTATGACTCCTGAGATAGTGAATTGTCTAGAAAACTCGTACCTAACACTTATCTAAACTTAGATGGACTGTTGAAAAATCACGGGGTCTAAGTCAGGACGATACAAGGCCGCTTCGTCAGGGGTGGTTCAGGAACCATTCTTGGAGATTGCCAACACCGATACTCTAACCCACTTCTTTTGATAACAATGATATCTAAAGATTGGAGATGGATTGAAATTATTCTTCGGATGATGGATGGTCTACCGGCATAAATTTTTCCAAGACCCCAAAAAAGTGGGTGGAACTAAAGATGTTATATCCACCGGGGCACAAACAAGAATGCAGATGCTATGCGATGTCAAAGAAAATATCCAAAGAAGCCTTCGAGCAAAATTTGACAAATATGAGCTTCGGAAAAAGCCTACTTATTGGTGAAAATCCAGTTACACTGACCGACTTCACATGGGAGAATACACTGGTCCATTCCTACTTCACTTCCCATTCTTCTAACTTCTTATTCCATTTAGTTGTAAATACCTGAAGCACCTGACCTTAGAAGGAAATATCTTATTCCCCAAGGACGAGTTAACAGAGGAGCAGGAACCTTGGTAGTTCAATGGTTTTGTCTAGGAAGAGCTAAAAGATTTCACACACATGGTTCTATCATTTCAAGGTGGCAAGAGTATGCGATTGAGAGGATGGTTTTGACCTTGCTGTGAATTGGACTGAATAATAGCAGTATGCAACCTAAGGTATGTCATGCCTCAAATCCTAACCTTTAAGTGGTTCCTAACACACCACTAATCCAAAGGTCTTTTCTGAGCTCCAAACATTGACATTATTAAGACACGTTTAAAAGTTAAAAATTACTCCAAGTTATTTCTTTTTCGTTTCTTTCTTTTCTTATCCGCACTTATAGGCATAAGTGTTTGCTAGAGACTAGCAAAGGGAAGTATAGGGGGTGATGAATCTCCATTTCGTCACCATTATTCATTCATTTTGGCCTTTAAATCCTAGCTGAATATATAAATATATAATTAATTTATCAAAACAAACTTCCATTAATTCATACTAAATACTATATAAAATATTGTACTTTTAGGGTATTTATTGTCGAAATAAAAGAATGATGTAAAGAAAAGAAAAAGAGCGAAGTGTCAAGGACATTGAAGTGACCCTATCCCGAGACTTCAGTCATCATGATGACTTAGTCGATAAGGAATAAAGTTGGGGGAGATATGGCAGCTAATTGTACAAAAAACATAGACGGAGCACTCTACAAAATAGGCCAATAATTACTTTTTTGGACCTAATTTATTATTTATAATTTACACCTTAAATAAATAAACTTTATACATAAAATTGTAGATAAAAATGTATAGAAAAATACAAAATTTATTTCATGCAAAATAGCATACTGAGTACATTTTATACGTAGAATAAAATCATAAAACCGCGACTTCACAGACCCATATCTCCCAAATATAAGCTCAAAATATATCAAAATCGCCTTTGATTATATATAATTTTTAATAAGCTATTCAATGAAGGCGTTTCATATTTATTGGAGTTAAGGTATGAAAGTTAGATTTTGGACCCTTATTGTATAATATACTCTATTAAAATAATTATTTTATTTATTCTTTATCATTTTTATAATTTAATATTTTTATAATTTGGTAAATATTATTTATATCATATATGCATATTAAAACTAGAATAAAACCATTAATAAAACAATAAAATAAAATATGCGAATAAAATACATAGATAAAATGCCTATACTTATACGTATATATTGAATATATCTATTTATTTAGGTATGCATATTATATCAGAAAAATATAAAAAATATATTTAAGCATCTAAAAATAAGTACAATTTTATAAAATAAGACAATAAAATAAAAATTACAAATACAAAATAAAAATAAAATATATTAAACATAGGAAAATATACATATAAAGGAAACCCTAAAAAGTAACTTGTAATGAAATACCTCTAAAATATAAATAAAAATATCTATAAAATACTACAAAAAATTAGAAACATATTTTTCTATAACCTAAAATTAATAAAATCAATTACTATTTATTATCTATTTTCTAAGGCATTTCTGCCTTGTAAGTTCCTGGTTGGTCCACGTGGACCATCCATGCGCCTCCATTTGTTGATCGCGGTCAACTGTCCGGCCCTCCTTCTGACTTCTGTCAGATCATCACAAGGACACCACTTCTCCATTTTCTTCACGCCTCCATATTCACCCATTACCCTCGAAACCACCGCCTTCCTCTAGCCTCTTCGTCCTAGATCCACGCCCATCATCGAATCTCCACCAACTCCCTCGACATTGCACGCCATCTCGCCTTGGAAAGATTCGAAGCCTCGCCTATAAATATACCCCCATAGACCCAATTTTATTTTTATCCCTTTCTCCTTGTCCTTAACCCCTCAAATTGCTCAAGAAGGCTCCGCCAAGGTGACAACAGTGCGAAGCAAGCATTTGCAACGAGGAAGAGCCAAGGAAGAGGCGTATCCATCATCTCTAGTGAACCCTCGCTGTGAGATTTTGCTCCTGGCTTCTCAAGCTTGTTGAGACTCTCTTCTTTGAATTGCAAGGTAATCTTGTAGTGTAGATTTCGTTATGCATCATTAGTTTGAGGTTTAATCAAGCGAGTAATGCTCAATTTGAAAATCCCCAATTCCTCGAGCTAAAACTCGATGTTAAAATCACAGTAATCTGACTGTTCATCCATCCCAACATCATCACTATCTCAGTTCTTCTCGCCTTCCCCACAGAATCCCAACTACATCAAACCCAGATCCATCATGGATTTGGGACTCGGAGTTCCCTCTGTCGCCATCGCCGAAGCTCCCCCCTCCATTCCATTTCCTCCATCATTTCGATCAATCCCTTGGTCGAGGAGATAGCCCTCGCACCCAGGAATGTTTCAGTGTTATTTGTAGGGCCAAGGATGCATCTGGAACTGCAACGTCCACTTGGAGGGGCTCTAGGTGCTCCGACCTCGCTGGAGCATCAAGAGCCCCCTCGGCTTGGACCCTGCTGTCGCACGCGGAGGAATCCCAACTACCTGCTGGGACTGTCGGAGGAGTGAATAACCACTAGATCGTAGAGAAACGATGGATCGAAGTCCGTCACTACCATATGATCGAGAACAACGTTCTATACTAATCTGGACCGTTGAATATCCGTGAAGGGATACGTGAAGGAGACCGCACGATTAAACATGTGGGACATCGTGGACAGCTGAATCCCCAATGTTAAAGTGGGTAATTTTCACAAACCCCCACTGCCTTTTTTGTAATTTGTAGACGGCCATGTAAATATTTTATGTAGTTTAAAAAATTGGCTAAATTGCATGTAAACCCCTAAAACCTTTCATTTAATGCAATTTAGTCCTAGTTATAGTCACGTGCGTACATACGTTTAATCTTGTGAAAATTGCATGTAAGCCCTCGCGGGTTATTATTTGCAATTATACCCATGCCAGGCCAACTATTTTTGTGATTTGTTTTCTATTTATTAAAAATATCTGTCGTTCCCTAAAAATAATCAAAAATAGGTGGATGTATTTGGAAGCATGCTTGTTCACTCTATAGATTTATATTTACATTTTATGCCTTTTTTCTATTTTTTAAAAATCAAATAGCATATGAACAATCCCTATTTGCCTTAGAAAAGCCAAAAAATTATAAAAGCTTGTCTAGAAATTCCAAAAAAAAATTAGCATGTACTTATTACATTATATAGTAACTCCAAACAAAAAATCCCAAAAAGAATATAAAAGGAAAATACTTAAAAATCAAAAAGTCACAAAATCTTATAAAAATTATAAAAACTATTTTAAAAATACAAAAAAAACTTTTTTCCGCTTTGTATTTTTATCTATGTATATTAGTATGATGCAACTGTTAGGAGATGCGAGTGTTGGGATGTTGTGCTGGCTAAGAGAGGGAGAGGACGGCCCAAGAAGTGTTGGAAAGAGACTATACATAATGATCTTAGTTTTTTGGATATAAGCCCAAGATTGACCCGAGATATATCTTAATGGAGGTGAAGAATCCATGTAGCTGACCCTACTTAATTGTGGGAAAAGGCTTTGTTGTTGTTGTTGTTGTTGAGTATGTATTAAAAATAGTTTTGAGAATTTTTAGACATTAAGTATTTTTAAATCATAAATCTATTCGGCCTAATTAAAATTTCGCTGATTTTGTGTATTTGGGACTTTAAAAATCCCCAAAAACTAGCAAAATCAACTCAAAAACCACCAATATAGTAAAAAAAATATTTAAACCCCAAAAATAATTACTTCTGCAATTTGTAGTAATTTTTAGTTATATTTACACCTCTTGTATCTATAATTTATATAGTCTATTATATTCTATATTACTTATTTAAAAGAAAAAGAAATTACCAAAATCACAAAAACATAAAAAATTTAAAAAATATAAAACTAAATCAAAAACCATTATAATGATAAAATTATATATAAAAGTATATATATAAGAGGCCAACATTATTTGACTAATATTGTGCGCAGTTATATAAATACATATACATATATTATTTATTTATAAATAATATTGAGTGCTACATCTTGTGTTCCCTTTCTTCGACACCCTACTTCGCTTGTAATTATACAACCAATTTTGTAGGGTTTATAATAAATTATGGTTCACGCCTGCTTAGTTATTGATTGATTTACACTATGTGGGTTGATTGTTGTTCTGATCACCCGGGCCCTTGGGAGGAGTTAGCTCAACGACGTCGCTCCCACCTTGTGTGGAGCGTACGACCCCCTCCTTCGTGTTTGGTTGTTGAACACATAGTGAATAACAAATGGAATATGATCTCTCCTCTGTCCTAATACTGCCCCAATAACATAATTAGAAGCGTCTGTCATGATCTCAAATGGTAGAGACCAGTCTGGCAATTAAAGGACAGGGGCCTGAGTGATTATTTCTTTCAATTGAGTAAAAGCCTAGAGGAATCTTTCATCGATAATAAAATCTGCCTCCTTCCCCAGAAGCTCGGTTAGAGGCCGAGTAATTTTGTTGAAATTTCTGATGAATCATCAGTAGAAACCTACGTGCGCCAGGAATGATATGACTTCCTCTAGATTTGTAGGTGTCTCTAGCATCCAAATTACTTCCACCTTCACATTATCAACCTCCATGCCACATTTTGAGCTGACATGGCCTTGCACAATACCTTCTATCACCATAACATGTATCTTCTCCCATGAGAGCTCAAGATTCACTTCACATCGTCTCTTTAGTACTCAGTCTAAATAAGATAAACATTGATCAAAGCTGTCTTCATAGACAGAGAAATCATCCATAATGTCCTCAAGAAAACTTCCAACCATGTATACGAATATTGCCAACATACATCGCTAGAACCTCGCTGGAGCATTGCACAAATCGAACGACATTCTGCGGAAGGCATGTGCCCCAAATAGACTGGTGAAGGTTGTTTTCTCTTGATCTTATGGAGCTATTGCAACTTGATTGTAACCAGAGTAAATGTCCAAGAAACGGAAGTATTCCTTCGCGGCTAGTCTTTCGACTATTGATCCATGAAGGGGAGCGGGAAATGGTCATTCTTGGTCTCTGAATTCAGTTGTCTGTAATCCACATAGAAACGCCAGGATGTCGACACTCAGGTTGCGATCTCCTCTTCTCTAACGTTCTTCACAAGGGAGATCCCGGATTTCTTGGGCACAACATGTAAGGGACTCACCCACATTGAGTTAGAGATGGGATAAATGAATCGTGCATCACACTATTTCATGATTTCCTTCATCACAACCTCCCAAAGATTTGGATTCAATCTTCTCTAGAATTCGTGGGAAGGTTTGCTATCCTCTTCAAGGTATATGTGATGAGAGCATAGTGACGGGTTGATTCCATGGAGATTTGAGATTTTCCAACCTATAGCCTTATTGTTTCTTTCTAGAACCTCGAGCAGACAAGATTCTTGTTCCTCGATTAGGTATGAATTGATTATTAAGATGAACATGTTCTGCGCACCCATAAGGAAGGCATAGTTCATATATTTCTGGAAGTGTCTTAAGCTCAGGTGAGTCTTGGTTCAGCTCGGTGGTGACTTCAGCCAATGTGAAGGGTGATGGTGTCGGATCTTTCATATGTAGTGTGTCCACCATTAGCACTGTAGGCTCTAAGTGCATGGCTGCACAGAATTCTTCAATGATTGAATCTTGTTTAAAAATCAATAATGATATCCTCCTGCTCTATAATAGATAGGTGCTCATAAATGTGTTCATCAGGCAACTCAGCGAAATCTCATCATCAAGGATATCTAGGAACTCAACTGTGTTGTCTATGACTTCCACTATGGAGAGGAATGCATGGGCCTCAATATCATCCATAAACAGGTCTGTATCCTGTATCACTTATTTCGGACAAAAAGTCACAGTCATCTGTTTGTTGCTCTGCCAGCTCACTCTCATCTGATGCTGATGCTAAAGGTTTTGGCACGTGGATCGTCTCAACTGACAATTTATTATTCAAACGAAAGGTTATCTGACCGGTACCATAGTTCATCACTACTTCGGTTCTTCGAAGGAATGATCATCCAATGATTTATGGGGTATGAAGAAGAGGAACCGAAGTGTCCATATCTAGAATGATGAATTCCATAGGGAACTGCATTGCTTGAATGGTGATGATGACATCTTCAAGAATTCCTTGAGGCTTCTTGATGGATGTATCTGCGAACTGCATAATCATTCGAGTAGACTTGAGTGGTCCCAACCCAAACTCTTTGATTAGAGAAGTAGGCATCATATTGATTGCGGATCCATTATCGAGTAGAGTTAGGTCGAACTCCTGATGAAACATCTAACATCTGACTAGAGGATCTCCCATATCCTCTTCTTTGTCGGGAGATTGCTGATTGCATTCACAGTTGTTACAGTCATAATATGTTTCACATTTCTTTCTCTTGCATGACACTGTTGTCTCTTTGATGTACATGCCTCTTTAAGTCATTCATGATGTTGGGCATGCATTTAATGGTTTGTGAAAGAGCATTTAAAGAACAAGATTCTAAATAATTTCGACAACATCAGGATCAGATAAGGTAGTTTTTAAATTCTTAATTTTTTTGGATTTTCTCATTGAATCTGCAAACAGAATATCTACAGAATCGAAAGCAGCAGTATGAATAATGTTCTTATTTACAACAAAATCTATGCCCACATCAAGATGAACAAATGGATGATTAAAATGAGTAGTGTCATCCTGAAAAGGCGAGCATCCAAAATCTTCACATGAGGCTCCATCTGCTAGCGTTGGTCCAATTGCAGGTATAGTCTCTTCCAAGGCTGGTTGGCCAGTGCTTCAGCTGCTACTGTTGGTGTTGTCTTTTTGGCATTTTTTATTTTGCTGATTTTTTATTGTTCCCTTTCTGGTGCTTCTTTATCTTCCTCACCCGACCCGACTGCTGGTACAGCTGATGTAGAAGAAGATTACGACTCCCCCATGGTTGCTTTATTCTTCCCCTTGCAAGTGGCTGATCACTACAAGGTTCTACCTCTCGTGCGAGTGACAACATTAGATAAAAATAAATCATTCATGTCTGACTTTATTAAATCGGAGAGAACATCACCGAGTACATGCTCTTTCTTCCTAAAGTTATTCGGGTATGCCTCCACCAGTGCTAGAATGGATGTCTTTGCTGCGGTGACATCATCCAACTTCTGGCTAATATCTGCGAGGCCCATAACAAGTTGGGTCAGGCAATCCATGGCAGGGTTCACATGAGTAGCCTCAGATGATTCAGCATGTTGGCCATGATGATACTACGGATGGTACAGAGACTGTTGGTTGGAGTACTGAGAATGATATTGAAGGGGAGGGTTGTGCTATTGGTATTGTTGTTGAGGATGCTAATAAGGAACAACCGAGTAATGCTGGTTCTACTGATATGGATGGTACTGTGGTTGCTGATACTGGTGCTATCTCCAATTACCATGGTACTGTGGAGACTGATGGTGTTGTTGGTGTTAAGACTGGTTGTTCTGGACAAATCTCCCTCCTTGTTGTTGAGGGAACTAGTGGGAGTTGGTAGCTTGACCCTGCTAAGGCCTGCTTGTATGGGCCGACTGCACATCATTTGACCATATGCCATTCACCTCTTGAATGAGAGGTGGTGAAGGGGAAAACTGATCTAGGATGTACTGAAGTTTCAGCTGGTAGACGTCCTAATGATGTTGTGACTGCTACAGAGATGATGGATCCGGTGCTTGCTTGTAGTAAACATGTTGAACTGCTGGTTGGGGCTGACTTGGTTGAGGAGGCTGTAGCGATGCTTGTTCCTTCATCTCAGCTGGAGGTGGGTCTGATGCAGACACAAAATTTCATAAACAGATTGTACTCACAAGCAACTCTAGCTTCTTTGTGATCTGATCTAACTTGTGCAAGTGTTGTGTCCTTTGTTCGATCATAGCAAGTTTTTCCAGGTCTTGTGATCGCTTCTCGAATATGTCCACTTTGGACAGGTGGCACCCAATTATGCTCAAATTGTAGCTCTCATCCCTGTCCAGTTCGTGGGACGCTGCCATATGCACTGGCTTCTAAAGGTTGTGGGGCTGACGCTGATATGCTTGGGATGAAGATAAGGCGACCTCTCCTTAGGCCATTTCCTCGAAGATCTACACGTCCTCATCTTTGTTGAAATCCGAGCCACCACACACGACATCCACGAGCTTCTGACTTTCAAGTGTGTGTCCCCCAAGGAAATGTTGGACCAGGCTTGTCCATGGAATATCATGATGGGGACATTTCTCTTGCAACTCAGTAAACCTCTCCCAAGCCTCATGAATGGACTGGTTCCTATCTAGGATGAAGTTTGCTATATGGGCATGCATATGGTTGAGTCATTGATGAATCTCCATTTCATCACCTTTATTTTATCATTTTGGCTTAAAAACTCTAGCTAATGCATGTAAATACCCTTAATTTGTACAAACTAACATTCATTCTTTGTTGTATAAATATTGTATAAAATATTATTTTTAATACCAAAATTATATAATAACGAAAAGAAAAGAAAAAGAGTAAAATACAAAAGATATTTTATGACCCCAAACCCTAAGACCTATGCATCTTGATGACTAGGTCGACAAGGAATAAAGTAGGGGGAGATAAGGGCTATTAATACAATAAAAATTCTATTTATTTATTCATCATTTATTCATTTTTGGGACCCATTTTATTGTCTACCTTTTATACCTCAAATACAGAAATATTTAACATGGAACTTGTAGATAATAATATATAAAAAATACAAAATTGATTTCATACCAAAATAATATAAAATGTAAAAGTTATACTCCTAATAAAATTCTAAAATCTCAACTTCCGAGACCCATATCTTTCAAATAAAAACTCAAAATATATCAAGCACATTTAATTTTATATAACTTCTAACAAGTTATTTAATGAAGGTAGTTTCATATTTTTTGGAGTTCAGGTGTGATAGTTTTATTTTGGACCCGTATTATATAATAGGGATTGGGGAGCCTACACCCATGTGTAGGTAACTTACCTACTCCCACCTCTTGTTTCTTAATTTTTTTGATTTTTTTTGAAATGGATCTTTAAGGGATTTACTTAGAATATTAAATGGAATATGTGTTTCAAATTTCATGTAAAACAGACATTCCTAACAGCTCCATCGGAAGGGACCGATTTCAGCAAATCTCAGACCGTTAAAATTTGACTGTCATGATGGATAAGTTAGAAGTCTCAAAATAAGTTGAAATTTGAATGACGATACGGTGATATATTGTGATCTAAATTCCCCAAGGAATTAATTCAAAAAAATAAAAAAAAATTGAGGGAAAAAGAGTTGGGTGTAGGTAAGTTACCTACACATGGGTGTAGGCTCCCTTTTCCCTATATAATATACCCGAACAAAATTTCCATTCTATTTCTTCTTTATTATTTTTATTATTTTATATTTTTATAATTTTTAAACATAATTTATAATGTTTGTACATATTAAAAGTGCAATGCAACACTAAATAAAACATTAAATATAAAATATGTATACTAAATACATAGATGAATATACAATAATTATACATTTATAATATGTAGACCTATTTATTTAAGTGTATATATTATATCTGACAAATATAATAAAAATATATTTATGTATATAAAAATAAGATATAATGTTATAAAATACGAAAATAAAATAATTAAATATAAAATACAAAATAGAAATAAATATACAAAATATAGATGAATATACTTATAATTAAATCCTAAAAGCTAACTTGTAATAAATGTCTTCGAAAAAAATAAAAATCATAATAAAATAATTTATAAAATAATAAATATTTTTTATCTCATAAATTTAATTCAATAAAATCATTTCATATCTAATATTAAATTTCTAATTCTTTTCGGGCTAGGTTTCTTCTGGTCATGCTGACCACAGGTCAACTGCCTGACCTACTGCCCCAAGCCTCTTACACATCATATTGACCCACTTTTCTCGATTTTCTTCCCACCGATTCTTTCATCAATTGACTTAGATTTCTTCAGGCCTTTTTCTCTTTGATACTCCCTCGTGCACGCCAGCATGAATCCTCGAGGAATACTACCCAGATTTGGCTGATCTCCATCGTTCTTTCGACCCCCTTCATCCGCCTATATAAAGACCATCCTTGAGCCCTTCTGATTTTTTTGCAATCGCTTTGGCCCTGTTTCACTACCTCTCTTGTATGCTCAGGATAGAGATTTGTGGAAGGGGTCTCTCCAGCCCTTTAGCATTAAGTCAAGCGTGGTTGAAGTCGACTTCCACGACCTTCGGACATTGCCGCCTTCGAGGTCAGCTTCATGGCTTCCCATCCACTTAGGTACCCTTTCTTTCCCATTGTCTATTGCTTTTAATCCTAGGTTTAGTTCTAACATTTTTGTTTATTCGTTCATTACGTATTTTGCATTAAACTCGAGAATCGAAGTTCACAGGAGGCTAGATCTAGTGAACCCATTCCACCTATTCCCGACCATTAACCGACCTGCCTGACCACCTCCAATCCTTCCCTACGCTTCTACTCTACACATCGCACCTCCATTCACCTATATCCCAAGTGGATTCAGAGATCTGTGCCTCCACTTCTCCGCTCATCGGAGGTACAACCGCCACGACCCACCTTGCATCCACCATTGCCAATAAGAGCCCTAGGACCCCTTTGTTCTTGTGCTGACCCTTCTTGTAGGTCTTAGAAGATCCTGAGGGGGTCGATTTTCTGTCCGTTGTAGGTACCTAGAGCTGTCATTTTTCCCCGATACTGCCTACCACCAACGTAGCTCCGACGAACCTTCTATAGGGGCCATCTGGTGCGGAGGAGCCCTGCCTCCATTTTGCCCTTGGACCGAGCCTTCCATATGACCAGAGGAGCACGGGAGGCCAACTCGAAGCATGCCTCTGACATGTTCTTGATCTGTTCCTCCAGGCCCCTCCCTCGTCGTTCGATCTCCAGGCCGCCCCAGTTTGCACGAGAGTCGTCCAATGTGCTTCGCCTTTGACGCCCGATTAAGAGTTAGGATATAATCCTCGCTATCCGTTGTGAACTGTCATCGCGCTCATTGGAGTCAACATGTGGATGAGTGACATGATCATAGCCGTCCGCTCCCGAACATTGTTAGGTATTTTGCACATTCAACCCAAACTTTTTTGTAGTTTATTAATTAGTTTATAAACTTTCCTTTTCAGTTCATATATTTCTATAAAATTTGCAAACAAGACCCCAGAACTTTTGTTATTTGCATTTAAGTTCTTGCAAGCTCACCTCAAGTGCAAATTTTGCTGGCGAGCCCCTGGATTTTTATATATTTCGATTTGGTATAAAAATAATTATTTCCTTTATACATTTTTTGGAAAAAGTGTAACCGGACCCCGGTATTTTATTTTATTTACATATATGCATGTGCCATGAATTGAATTTTTGTGGATTTTTTCTATTTATTTAATATAGCTCTTGTTCTCTAAAAAAATCTTAAAAAATATATGGAGGTTATCGATTGCACATACTTCCATGTTATATTTTTATTTTGCAATTTTGAACCCTTTTAATATTTCTTAATAAATCATTAAGAGCACAAAATTCCTTGTCTACAATATAAAATACAAAAAGTATAAAAACATTTTGAAAAAATCTCAAAAAAATATATTTTGTTTACTTCTATATTTTTAGCCTTCAGACCAAAAATTAATAAAAATAGAAAACCAAAAACTCTTAAAAATTGAAAAACCCCAAAATCCTTTACAAAAATATATAAAATTCATAAATTTTAGAGTTTTTATTATTTTATAATTTTCTCTATATTGTTGATTGTAAACTAAAATTAATTTGGAGAAATTTTGTTACTGTTTGATATTTTTCTTCTCCATTTCAATTTCAGTTATTAATTTAATCCTAGATTTGGAAGAAAAATTCAATAAAAAATCACAAAATAGTAAAAATTTATTTAAAACACAAAAATATTCAATTCTGCAAAATTTTGATTATTTTTAGTTATTTTTATATCTATTTTATCTATCTTTGTATATATGCTCTTATATATTTAAAAGAAAAAGAAAATACAAAATATAAAAATTCAAAAACAAAATATAATAATATAAAATTTAAAATAAAATATAAAAATGTAAAAACAAAAAATTAACTAAAAAATACAAAATTTAAAACCCACATAAAGATTAGACAAAGATTCACACAATCACTTTTATGCAATTTATTGCTCGTTCTACCCTTTTCTACTGCATGTGTTTGACCTCTAGACATAATTGCACATTATTTTCATTGTTTTATTATTATTGTGGGTTGATTGTTAATTGACCCAGGTTTCGTGAGCGATTGCATCAGTGACATTATAGTTCTTGCCTTGTGTAGACTACTTTGGATCCTCGCAAAATATGTGTTATCATTCACCCCAAAGGATAGAACTTATGCAGAAAGGTGGACTTCAACACTTCTCAAGAGGTGACGACATTCCCCAAGTAGTGGATCCAATGAAGGGCCTTGTCTTGGAGACTAAATGGGAATGTCGTCATCTTCACTACACCTAACGGAATGTTATGGTAGTGCAATGTTCCACAAATGCATCCAAATTATTGGATATGGATATAAGGTTCTTCAGTTGCCTTTCCATGGAAGCTAGGTTGGAGTGCCAAGAGTTTAGGCTTCAACTCGAAATGTGCATGGATCACTGGAATATGGATCCACTCAGTAGCGTGACCGGCTCCGTGGTTGTACGTCTCTTTGAGAGTCAGCTTGGGCCTCTATCCTCTCAACTCATCTTTAGGGCCTCCATGGCATCCACCACCACCACCACCTCCTCCTCCTCCTCATCCTCCTGGGTTATCTCTCCCTCTCCTCAAGTCATTGAGCATGTCTTGGAAAGCGACATGTGCTAAGGCCTGGTCAGTGAGCTACTACTAGATTGTCAGTATGGAGGCAAGTATCCGAGCATTCACAGTGTTCTGATCGGGTTGCTAGCTCCAATCTGGTGGTTGTGGTTGTTGTGGTCCTTTCCCTCTTCCTCCAGAAGCCATGTTCTTATCTGACTCTGTATCTGAAATAATCTCGGGCTCCAGATTGGGCTCTTGGTCTGCACATGGAAGAATGCCCCAATCAGTCTGATTGTTGCACCAGATGTTGAGAATCGTTACATGTTAAGGTCAACACAAAACATCATTAAGGATGGAGTGGTGTGCGAAGTGAAATCGATTGCCATCCAAAATGGGTAGAGTTTGATACAAGAGTATTCCTGATTTATTGGAGAAGACGGGGAGTCTGGAGATTGGTTCATGGACTCTGAAACAGGCTCTCTAGAATCACCACAAATTATTTGAGAAGACATGCACATGGAATTGATGTGGGCATCTATGTAATCTCGACTAAACCATCCATGTGTCATCATCTCGAAGGTCAAGAGGAAGATCGATGTAGAAGAATGATACAAAGGTCAACGAGGAATAAAGGGAGTGTAAAATAGTAGAATATCGCAAAATGAGTAAGGGGTCAAATGAAGAATAAACAAAGTGAAGTGCCATAAATTGTTCAGAACTGATCTTTAATCCTTAATCTAATTGAAACAAACAAAATACGAAGATGGATTAACCCACTCAACACCTGTGAAGCCGGAAAAGTTAGGCTAAATTTATCTTTTCGATATAATATTATTTTTAGGCAATCTTATAACAAATCCTTAAGTACGCTAACCCTATAAGAGAGAGTACTGCCAGAAAAGTATTACGTACTTGTCCTCCTCCTTTGTAACATGTGATCTATGCACTGGTAGGTCCTTGATTTCGTGCCTGGGAAGTTACTCAGCCAAAGAAATAGAGAGTGGAAGCCAATAGGTGAAACCAATAATTCAGACCTCGCTTACAACGGAATGACCCATGAGCGTGCAAAGACCTACTCGGATGCAAACCGATGAGACATGCACACTCGTGAGGGTGTGGCCTAAGCTCAATGCATCATACCACGTCAGATGCTCCACACAAGGTGGGAACAATGTGCTCGATGAGGCCCTCCTCAGTCATGTACGATAGAAGTGTCAATACTTTGCCAACCCCTGTGATAATCAAGGCACCATAGATTGGGATTTGGGATCTTATCCTTAGCAGGTCATGCCTTACTCAGTCTGGAGTGTACCTAAAAATAATGTGGGCTTTATGAACCCCAAATAATGAATGGTTTGTTATGAATTTTAATTAAGGTCAATAAAATTTAGTAGTCCCATTTTTTATTTTTGGGATTTTCAATTTTTTGAGTATTTTTCAGAGCAAACCACCTAACGATTTTTTATATTTTTTTCTTCGTGCCCTATGTGATATAAAGAAATGGGAGAGAGGTTGGAAAAGTTGTGTAAGTCGTCATTAAGCTAAAAATCTTACCTTAGTGACTAACTATGCATGCAAGGTTAGAATTACTTACAGTGCTTCCCATCTCTCTCCATGCGATATGCAAGAAGAGTTGAAATATTTGCACTATATGGTGATATGCAAAAGTGAGAAAACATCCTAAACAATATCTGCCATTGTCGAGAAGAACCAAATGTTAACTATTCAGAAATGAGATCAAACGTCCGGTCTTCGATGCCACTATATACCTGCCACAACGGGTCCTGCAAGCGTTGTATGTGCCCTCTCTCGGCACATGGTCTCAAATCCAATTAGTTAACAATTAATAATTTGACTAAGTCCATGCGTGTATCATTATAGGTGCATGCAATATATTTATGGCTTTGGACCTAGCTACCGAGTCAAGCAACCGAATGTCTAAGGGCTTACACATAGAAAATAAATATAAACAAAGACAAAAAACTCAGATCGCATAAAACAAAATAAAATAAAGGAAAAAAAAACGCGACGAGGCCCTCAGGTGAACACACGAGCACTAGACCTTGCTATGTCTAGCAGTCTCCAAATTATTACAAATTAATTTTTAAAATAAAATGACACTCTCTCTCTCACACAAAAATGAGAATTAAAACTAAGTTCAATCTGCTCTTCTCCTTTTCTTTGCTTCTCTCTACTGCTCTCTCTGTGTTGGCTCAAAAGAGAATGCCGACCTCCGCTCGCCACCGGTGCGCCCACTTCCTAAGAGATGGTCGTCACCAGCGGTCCCTCACAAGAAAAATCAACAAGAAAATGGGATTAGAATAGTCAAATAATTATCAAATAAAATAAGTAGATAATAAAATGAAAATAATATGCAACTATATATATATACAAGAAGAATGTGCTACAATCTGTTGCTCACCAACAACGATGCCATTTGAAATCACCAAATTATCACAAGGTATAGGGTCGTACACTCCATACAAGGCAAGAGCGAAGTCGCTGAGGTGATCCCTTACCAAGAACAAGTAATGAACTTAATAATCAACCCGCACACTATAAATCAATCAATGAATAAGCATACGTGAATCAAATTTTATTATAAACACTACAAATAAATGTGTATAGTGACAAGCAGAGTAGGGCGTCGAACACAGGGAACACATGATGTAGCACTCAATATTATTTATAAATAGATAATTAATAAATAATATATGTATGCACATAAATACTCAAAGAAGATGGGTATAAATAATATATATTTTTTAATTAATGGAATTTTTTAGTAAATATATAGTATAAGGGATTGGACTCTCTCCCATAGATCAGGTAGGCAATGTAGGGCAGACAGTTAAGAGGTCACTCGAGTAAAAGCAAGGCAAGCCAATAGTAAGATTCCCTCTCAAAAAAGAAGTTGGAAGCGCTAGTCAGCAAAAGCAGTAAGAGAGTAGAAGACTTGATAGTATAAAGCAAGATAAGGGCAGAACGAAATTAAAAGATCGAATATGAACTGGTACCATAGGAACGTTGATGGCGAAAGAGGCGAAAAAAAACAATACATAGAAAGATTTGGTACCATTCACTAAATTTTGTGGTTAATAAGATATGTAAATCGGTGGTTCCTGTTTTGAGAGGAATCAACAGAATTGCTAATAGCATAAAAATGGATCCCAATGAATTATATATGAACCCCCCCCACACAAAGTTGGAGCGAGCTAGAATCTAGTCATATATATTAACCTTTGAGCGGAAATAGCTCAGTCGGTTAGAGTGATGGTCTATTACGCTAGAAGTAGTGGGTTCGATCCCCGTTTTCCTCACGTTTCGCATTGAGAAAGAAGATTTGAGAATTCCTCAACCCATCCTCTTGTCAGCCCCCACTTTGCCATCAAAAGCGATGATATCAAAATACGATTTACCGCTAAAGAGAATATCAAATCTTAATTGATTTATTCCAAAACAAGGAGGGTATTCCTCCAGAAAAGAAGAGGGAGAATCTAGTATTATAAGATGAAAATGAACTTCATTCATGAAAATTTACTCATATGCACAATATATGGGAATCAAACTTTTCCTATTTGCACATGTTTTATGTAAGTGATAAGAAATAGCAGTTGTTTTGTGGAGGAAAAAGCTCCCAAGAAGATTTTCTTCCCCGTAGAATGTCCTTTCTTTGAATATAGTAGGATTACGTGAATATAACTTATAATATATATATATATCTAATATAATGATAAAATATTTGTAGTTATAAATAATATGGTATCTTATATATTAATAAATAGAGATATGCAATACACTATAAGCTAGTTAACTTGCAAATATAGTGGAAAAATAAAAAATGGCAAAATAAAATGTTTTTGGATTTTAAAATATTTTGTATTATTTTGGGATTTTTAGTGTATTTACTAATTTTTAGTGATTTGTTAAAGTCCAAAACACATAAAATCAGAGACTTAGAAATTAAACAGAATTGTTTTGACATTTAAAAATACTAAATAATGTCAAAGACTCTCAAAACTATTTTTTATATATTCTAATATATATAAGTAAAAATATAGAACATGAACACCAATTTTTGGATTTTTAGATAAGTTTTTTATATTTTTTATAGGATTTTGGATCTTTTTAATTTTTTATCATTTTCTTTTTCTATTTTTTAGAAATTTTCGATCTAGGAGTACTAGACACTATTATGAATATACAATCTATTTTTGGGAATTTTTAAGCACGAATTTATATATTTTTTATTTTTTAACTCACAAAGGGAATATCCACGCTCTTTGTGATATTTTTCAAATAGGAAAAAGACCTAAATTACTAATTTCAAAAGATAGCGTGAATAAAAAAGCAAGCATAAACTTAACTCTATTTTTCTAGAATTTTTGGAGCATGAATGGTATTTTTAATAAGGGAATTTTACCCGGCAAACCCTATAAACTTTGCCAATCACCTCCACGACCATTGAAACAACCTAATTCCCCCCTCAACCCCGTAAACTTGCCAACTCTTACCCCATGAACCCTCCTGGTCATATGTTTTAAGCCCGTGGGGGTTCTTCGGGTAATTTATAGGGTTGATGGACTAATTACGTTATGCAAAAGGTCGTAGAGGAATTTTAAAATGTTTATAGGGTTTGCTGGGTAAAAATCCCTTTTAATAAATAGAAAACAACACACAAAAATTACAGAACTAACAGGGACAAACTTGCAATGAAAAATAAAGTCAGGGGGTGGAGTGCAAATAACCCAAAAATTTATAGCTAAACCCCAATGTTCATGTATCAAACAACAACTAAAATAACCAAGAGGGTTTACTTACAATATTTACAACAATACAAATGCTAGTACACGTGAACCTTGTAGGGACTATTTTGCAAATAAAATAACATACAAGGGTTCTGGTGCAAAGTTCCCCAATAAAGATTAAACTATGTCAAATATTTAATATATTACAACTACTATTAAAAAGGCGGAGGGTCTTCATTGTATTTTACCCAGATCAGGTGAGAGGTAATGGAGCGGAGCGCACCACGTAATGCCACTTAAATTCATCCGTCAACCCGAAGGCACATCGGTCCGTTGCTGATCGTGTAGCTGAGAAAAAAGCTGGAGGTGCCTGATGACCCAACGATGCCTGGGGCTTCAACAAGAACACGAAGAACACTAGGGCCACCGAGCTTCAATCTTTGATTCCACGCATCTCTGGCTTCGATTCCTCACACCGATAGGGGCGTTAGCTTCCTGGGTCCCTTCTGCAAATGCATGGAAGATCAAAATGGCTCCATGTCTGTATGTGATGAATTTGCATTTCATCATCTTTATTCATTATTTTATCTTAAAATCCCTTATAAAACACCTGTATATAATACTAAATCCGTATTCTTACTAACCTGCATATGTATGTAAATATTGTACATATATTTTCATTTTAACCTAAATTAAATAGATAAATATATAAAGGAAAAAATAAAACAAAAAGACTGTATACATGTAATAGATACAGGCTGACCTGAACCCCGAGAGAAGGTCAAGACTTGACCTCATCAACTAGGAATAAAGTAGGGGGAGATAGAGTCCTTAATCAGAAAATCCCAAAAAATGTTTTGTAAATACTTTTCTGTGTATATTTACTTAAAACTTACATTATTTTAGTTGTACATAAATTGGCCTCAAATTAAATAATTTTCAAAACAAAAGTTGTAAATAAAAATGTTCTCTAAATAATAAAATAATTGCTAAATAATATCATGTATAGAATAGAAGTAACCACATCTGGAAAAAGCCATAAAGCGATAATTGAAAGACCAATTCTAAATCCATATGAACTCAAATTGAGAAAGCTCACTTCCATTGTTTTCTAAATTAAATTATCTTTAAAATGGCTATGGTTTCATAATTTTTGGAGTTACGGTTTGAAAGATGATTTATGCAGTGGTTTGTGAAAATTTACATTTATTTATCATATATATTTATTATAATTGTAAATAATTATCAATACTATTTAATAATAATTATTTAAAATAAAAACTTAAATGATATAAAACAAAAAAATAAACTAATTTCATTATTTAACTATGTATAAAATGTACCATATGTATATAATATATGCATATAGTTAACTCCCTTAATTAACGCTCACAAAAAATAAAACATTAACATTTATTATTCAATTTGATAAAGTGATGAAAATAAATAAATAAATTATGTAAATAATTTTATTAACTCCACAAATAACTTCCTTTATTATCTTTATCACATTTCAAAGTTTTCTTATCTTTATCTCCATTCAAACTTTTGAAATTCAAAGTCAATTCTTTTCCCTATTAATATGGCTCCTCATCCCTCATTTCAATTTGATCAATCCTTGGTGAGAGAAGCCTAATCTTCAAGAGCTTCTTGATGTAGTAAGGTGCCTAGGCTCCGAGCCTTCTGGCGACAGCGAGTTGGCCTTCGTCGAGGCCATTACGACACTTTTCTGCTCCCACGGTGAGATTCATCTTTTCTTGTTTTTAACCTAGGTTAATCTTAGTTAATTTTTGCATCTTTAATTTCGTCGTCATTTTTTTCTAGATCTTAGTTAATCATTTTTAATCAACCATCACGATTCGATCCACCAACGATCTCAATTTTCCATCCCATATTATCGATATGTCCATTTTAATGTTCTGTCTCACACAGTCTATCAACTCCAGCCGCATACAGTGACCAGAGACCCGGATCCATCTTCCATTCTGTTGGATCCAAAATCATTCACATTCCTATTTTTATTTTATTTATTTTTTCTTCCGTTGACCGAGCTGTCGTGTTCGAGTCGGTATTCGTATTTGCTTTATTCCAGGTACACAAGATTTTTTAAAAAAATATTAGCAACTATTGTTTAAAAAAAAAGACGTTGTTAAAAAAATAAGCAACTGTTAAAAAATAAATAGGAGGAGCGGGAGGCACCCGCCGCAAGGTCGTCACCGCCGACCTCTGCTCAGATGCGTTGCCAGCGCACGTCACCTGCCGTTAGCCTTCGACCGTCCACACCTCCGCCGACCAACCTCCACCGCTCCTTGAGAGGAGCGCCTCTCCAGTGCCAGGACCTCAGTGCACCGCTTGCCGATTGCCCTTCACTGGTCGCGCGTCACCGCGACAACCACGCGACCTCTACCGCCGTTCAACCTCTCGACCGCATCGTCGTTCCTGTTCGCTGTCTATCATCACCAGATGCTCGAAAGCTGTCGCCACCATCCATTGTGTAACACAACAACATCTCATCTCCTCCTCCGTGCGAGGCCAAGAAGAACTCTTGCTTCAGATCGCTGCCCTAACGTCGAAGCCGCGTCTCTCCGCCTAGACAGCCATCGCCAGCCAACTCCACGTTCGCACCACCACTATCCTGCCGCACCCGCAAGAAGATCATCGCTCGCCGTTGCTCGTGCGAGGGAGAGAAGACAGGGGTAGTGCCCCCTTCTTTTGGGCATAGGAACGAGCAGAACCCTAGGAAATTTTAAAAAAATATTGAAAAATAACATCCACAACCCTGAAGGTTTTCAAAATTACAAAAATGTCCCTACAAAAGACAGTCACGTGCGTAGCATTCCCACTAGGGTAATTTGCACTTTTCTTCTCGCTATTTATTGTTGTTAACTTTTTAGATATAAAACATTAAATATTTGCATTTCAGTCATGTCTTTCCAAACTTCTGTTTGCTTGTTTTTCTTATTAAAATAAATATCATTCTTAATCAATAAAGTCTGCAAAAATTAGTGTTATCTCCTACTTAGTTGTTCTATCAGGAGTATTTTTTTATTGCGTTTTATCATAATTTGATATTATTTAAAAATAGAAAACATCATATTTTCTCCTTATTTGAAATATGAAAAAGCATAAAAAAATAATATTACGTAAAAAAATACAAAAAATAGATCAATTTTCTTTCTATGCATCTTATTTTTATTCCAATTTTCACGAAATAACTATTTATAAAACTCAAAAAAATGTAAAATATTAAAAATCTTATAAAGTCATATAAAATTAGAAAAATCCAATAAATGTGATTTTAGTTTCTTTTTGTAGAAAAAATCCTTTAGTTTTTAGGAAAAATATTTTTCATAATTTTCACATTTATTTGGTATTTTTAAATTGAAAAATAATCATGTTTGCTCAATGTTTGCATTTTCCCTTGTTTTTATTTATTATAAAATCGTAAAAATAATCTAAAAATCTCTAAAAATTATAAAAATAGAAAACAATCATCAATAATACAAAAACATTTTATTTGTAGTTTTTGAGCAATTTTGTCATATTTGAAAAATAAAGAAATACATTTCTTTTATGTATAAATTTGTTTTGAAAATTATATTATTGAAAACTAAAAATTTGCAAAACAAAAAATCATTAAAATTTTGAAAATCAAAAAATAAAAAGTGGAAATAAAATAATAATAATAATAATAAAAATCTTACAAAAACTAAGATAGTTTGCATTTGAGATTCCCTTTATCTCTTAATTGATTTTTTTATTATTTGAATAATCCTCGGGAGTTGTAGCCTCCCTTAGTTCGATCTTGTTGATGTACATGTTAATTAAATAGGAAAAATTATCTTGCTACAATTCTTTTGTACATAATTTAGCTTGAGATTTTTTTTGTTGTTGCGAGATTCTTTCGGTCAACGACATTGCACTTTTATTCCATCTATTTAAAAACACAGAAGATCTCGATCAACAACAAGATCAAGCTCACGAGGGTCCTCCACCGAGAGCTACAAGTCAACAACTTCGAATGTCTCTCAAGGGACCTCTTCTTCGCGCGAGTCCTGCACCAAAAGCTGGATTCGTGGATGATGCAGTGGGTGTAGCTCCTGTGAAGCGTAGGAACAGAGCTTTGACTCCTCGAATCAGGGCATGATTTAAGGTGGATTAGGGTAGAATCGATGGAGCGACAAAAGAGGATCAAGATGAGGTGACTAAATGGTTCGATTACAGAGAAATCACAGTGAAACACAGCCTTGAGCGGAGATCCTAGATTATGCCTAAATTGGAATTTAACCTAAACTAATGGTCTAAATGAAAAAGTAAGTATTGAATTAAAGATTACGCTAAGAAAATTACATGGAAATTGAATATACGGGACTCAATTCCCCATGATTCGACGAGCAAGACCTCACTGCGAGCTTTCATCGAATATGATAGGATGTGCCCATTCCTCCACTCGTCGTCACTGTAGAGGGCAACAAGTACCACTGTCACTAACGCGAGGCTACGTGCCTAATCTGAGGGGCTGAGAAAGGGTGAATGGGGATAAAAAGATAAAAATGGGCAATGTGGGTTATTTATAAGTGAGTTTTTTGTGAATTTCGAGGTGAGATGGCATGCAATAGAGAGCATGTTGGTAGAGATTTGGGCATGGTCAAAGATCAGGGATGAATGGGATACACGATGGTGGGTATCTCGAGGGCAAAGGGCGAGAATGGATGCATAGAGAATTGGGAGAAGTGGCGCACTTGTGAAGCTTCTGATAAAAATAAGAAGGAGGTCAGACAGTTTACCCTAGGTCAAAAGCATTCCAAGGCAGAAATGTCTTGGAAAATAAAAAAATTAATAAAAGAATTTAGTAATTTTATGTTAAATAATAAAAAATCTTTCTTCTTTTATGCAAAATTTAATGCCTATTTTTATTCATTTTTATGAGGAGTTTTATTACAGGTTCGTTTTTAAGGTTTTATTTATAGGTATATTTACCTATGCTTTGTATATTTAAATTTTATTTTGTATGTTTTGATTTATTTTTTTATTTTCTTAATTTATATATTTATGACATATTTTTATATACTTAAATATATTTTATTATTTTTTTATGATATAGTTTGTACACTTAAATAAATATAGTTGTATATTATATAGGTATAAGTATAGGTATTTTATCTATGTAATTTGTACACTTATTTTATTTTAATGTTTTGTTTTTGGTTTTATTGTATTCTAAACATGTACATATACTATAAATAATATTTATAAATTTATAAAAAATATAAATTATAAAAATAATAAAGGATTAAATAAAAAGAATATCTTATACGGGTAAACTATACAATAGGGATCCAAAACCTAACTTTCACATATTAACTCCAAATTAAATGAAGCCACCTTCATTAAATAACTTACTATAGGAGTCCAAAACCTAACTTTCACATACTAACTCCAAATTAAATGAAGCCACCTTCATTAAATAGCTTATAAAAAGTTATATATAATTAAAGTTAGATACATATTGAGTTTTTATTTAGGAGATATGGGTCTAGGAAGTTGGGATTTTGGATTCTTATTTAGAGTATAAAATGTACACTGTGCATTATTTTTCGGTGAAATCAATTTTATATTTTTGTCCATAACTTTAAAGAAAATTTATTGGTATGATTTGCAATTAATATAGAAAAAATATATCTTAAAAGGTAATTATTGTTCTATTTTTGTAGGTTTTTTTAACTGCATTTTATGTACAATTAGCAGCCCTATCACCCCCTACTTTATTCCTTGTCGACTAAGTCATCATGATGACTGAGTCTTGGGAGCTAGAGTCACTTCAGCGTCATTGACACTTCGCTCGTTTTATTTTCTATTCTTTATTCTTTTATTTTGGCAATAAATGCAATAAATGTACACTATTTTATATAGTATTTTGTACAAATTAATGAGTGTTTATTTTAAAAAATTAATGATATATTCTTTCATTTAGCCAGGGTTTAAAGGTTAAAATTAAAGAATAAAGGTGATAAAATGGAGATTCATTAGCTATCTCCTCAACCATTTGATTGAAGCTTAAGTTAACGGCGAGCAGAATGCGATGAAGCTCTGGTGAAGTGCAGGCGGAGGAGTTTGATTCGCCTAGTCAGGGCGTGACATGGGTTGAAAGTTGTGGATAAATGGGTAGAAGGCGTAGGGGAAGGATATGGAACGAACCAGGAGGTGATTCACAGTTGGGAACAACACAATTTTGGCATGGAGCTGAAGCTCCAAGTTAATTAGGGTTTTCTGGATAGGGCTAATCCTAATGATTAAAAGCTACACTAAATGCACGAAATGAAGCTTAGAATCTAAAATTACATATAAAGCAAAGTAAACCAACCCCAACTTTGTTGGATGCCAAGGAGGCAATACCGGCCAGAGGTGCTCCGGTGGTGGTTGTGGATCTACGCCTCTACATCTCCTCCTAGCTACAGCTCCATCGAGCTTCTTATTGTCGCCAAGGAGATGTAGCACACTAGAGATGAGGGGCTAAGGTTCATAGAAGAAGGATTAAAACCAAAAATATGGAGGGCGATGAAGTTTTATAGGTTGGAATGGAGCAGATTTCGATGATTGATTGTGTGCAATGGCGAATGGGTTTGTGAAGTTGCAAGCATGGGCGGTGGTGAGAATGGTCAAAGCTACATGGAGGTTATGCGCTTGAGGAAGATGGAGGTGAGGAAGTGGCATGGAAAATGGGAAAAGTTGGGGTGGAAACGAGGTTTGACAAGGGCCAGAAGGCTTGAGCGAATAGTTGACCAGAGGTCAACAGACACTGCTATGTGGTTAGTCCACATGGACCAACCAGATAAATCTAGAAATAAATGCATTGTAATATGAATAAAAATAGTAAAAGAAATAATTAATTTTAGGTTATAAATTAATAAATGTTTATAATTTTATTTAGTATTCACTGCATATTTTTATTTATTTTTTGAGGTCATTTATTATAAGTTACATTTTACATGTATATTTATAGTAAATACACGTAAATATTGGGTATTTAATTTTTAACTTGTATTGTATATTTTGTTAATATATATAAATATTTTATACCTCTTTAATTTATTTAATTATAGATTTAGGTCTTTTTGTTGTATTTTTATGAGTTTATTTATGTACCTAATTAATTATATACATATTCTTTATATGTATATATAGGTACATTTTATCTATGTTTTGAAACACATTATTTATTTTATTTGCCTTTTGATGTTTTTATTTTATTTAATTATGAACTTGTGATTTAAATAATTTTTAATATTTTATAAAGATATAAGTAATGAAAAAAATAAAGAATAAATATATAGAATATTTTATACAGGAAGTGCACAATGATGGCCAAAAACATATCTTTTACATATTAACTCCAAATTAAATCAAACCACCATCATTAAATAGATTATTTAAATTTACGAACAATAATGGTTTGGTAAATTTTTAAACAATATGGAGAAGATAACGATGTATAATATTTTATTTGCTGCTATTTATTTTGTGTGTCCCTGACACACTATGCATTATTTTTCTATGAAATAAATTTTATATTTTTCTTTGTATTTTTGTTACAATATTCATATAGAGGGTTTTATTATGTGAGGTGTAAAATTAATAAAAAGCAATTATTGGCAAAAATAAATTAGGGTTTTTTGTGTGGTTTTTTGTGTATTTTGTACAATGCTTCTACCCTATCTCTCCCTACTTTATTCCTAGTCGACCAAGTCATCCCGATGACTGGGTCTCAGGATCAAGGGTCATTCAATATCTTTGACACTTTTTTCTTTTTTCTTTCCTTTATTATTTTATTCTGATTTTTAAAATCCAAAAATTAGTAAAAATTATCAGAAAATTTAAAAAACTTAAAAATATTTGAAAAACATAAAAAAATCTTTTCTAATTTTTGATTATTTTTAACTATAATTATATATTGTCTCCCACATATAACTTATTTATAAATATTATTTCTTATATACATAGTATATTTACTATTATTGAATACCTTATTAATATTTTAAAACCTTTAAAAAATAAAAAGGATTGCTCTTGAAGTTATTTCTAGATTTTATATATTTATTACATATATTATACCTATTTTATTCTTATTATTATATATAGTGGTATATATATCTTAAATACAAAAAGAAAATAAAAGAATTAAAAATAAAAAAATATAAAAAGAAAATATAAATTATAAAAAAACTTATACATATATAATAAATAATAAAAAATAAATAAATACTTAAAAACACACAAAAACAAAACTAAATAGTGTGCACATATACACCTTTATTATTTATTAATTAATAATTCTTGCTGGCATGTAATGCTCCCTATATTCGATACGCTACCATGCTTACATATATACACATCTATAGAAGAGTAATAATTTTTGTCTCTCACACAATGATTATGGGTTGATTGTTTATTACATGCACACATGGTCACATAGCAATTGCTAATTGTGTTTGATTAGCAGACCAGTGCAAAAGGCTTTCTATCACTAAAATTGCCTCATTTTCACTAATCAGGTTGCATTACTCCTCGAGGGTTATTTACAGGAGGATGCAACATCTTCTTCTCACTCAGTTTCACTCTTTGATGGTGCAACCGATCTACAGGAACACGAAATTAAGTCTTGTAATTCCTATGATGTATCTGAGTCCTTTGAGTCTTCCCTCCTTGATGAACCCTGCAAGGATGAGCCATGCTTTAAGATATTCTATAATTTCTCCGATCTTTCGACCATATGTCCATTGGATATCGAGATGCATAGAGATTTCCAGATCTTTATTTTTCGCATCTTACTGATATTGTGATTGTCGTAGAGGATTCCATGACTGATCATTTTTTATCCACGCTCGATTTTATCGACTTTGATCATTCACTCCATTTGTATAAGCTGATGATTCATTTCATGCTACCAGCTCCTAGCTTAGTTTTCAATTCTTTTCCCCAGGTAGCAAACACCCACTTGATTGCTTATTCGGGTGTTTTTTTTCTGCTTCTTGATTTTTTCATTGTTATCACACCGAGAGGACGACACGAGTACAGTATTCGACTGAACAATGCCATCATGTACCTTGATAAAATGTTATCCTAATCTTTGCATCCGGATAGGGGTGTAAAACCTAGCACTCGTTGAGAGGCACCTCCACACTCGATACCTCTTGTATATACGTGTTCCATCTTTTATTCCTTCTTTCTTCCATATATTTTCTTACACCCCAGGTCTATCATAAGATGATTTGTGTCTCTACATAGGATGTACTTTATCCTAACTATAAAGGGGTAAGGGTGTAGACATTGAGTTGTTCTTTACCGTTCTGTTTCACCATTCCCATTCTTGCTTATACTTAGGGATCTATTTCCCTAAGTATAGGGGGCGTGATGTTGTCTTTCCTTCCATTTTTATTTCATTATTTGATCCCACGCTTGTATCTCAAATTATTGATAATTCTTTTCTTTACTAAGGGGTATTTTACCTTAGGTATAAGGAGAGACCGACAGAGCTATTGATTTCTTCATTTTAACCCTTGATCATCCCCACTTTATGTACAATATGCAATACTTAGAATTAGTTGATCCAAAGTATAGTCGGGATGATCAACTTCTCATTTTTATTTTGAGTCGTTGTATGAAAGGCTTTTATATATTTAACATGAGTTATGTCTTCCTTTATCGTTCTTTTATTACTATGAGGACATAGTTCAGACTAAGTATGAGGGGTCGTATATATGGATATGTGTGTTAGACATAAATCACTCTTTCGTATTTTCTAATAATATGGCTAATATACTATATTGGGTAAGGGTATACAATAAATCAAGTATAAAGAATACACTTTATAAATAACTCCAAAACATTTTTAAAAAATCTTTAAAAAATTGGCGTGCAACTATTTTGCAAAAATGATTTGGAAAATGGTTGTAAAACGTTTTGAAAAATCTTTTTGAAACTCTTTAAAAAATCATTGTAAAATGTTTTCAAATTATTTGATAAATAAGATCATTGTAAATGTTTGTATAAGTTTGTTAAAATTGTTTGTAAAAATGTTTTTGAAAAATTATTTGTAAAACTATTTGCAAAATAAGTTTTCAAAGTGTTTGACAATAAGCAAAAATGTTTTCAAATTATTTTGAAAACCTTGTAAATAAAACCATTGCAAAAATTCTTCAAATAAATTATATACATATCTAAAACAAATTCTTTATATACTTGTACAAATTTATGTATATAAATTGTACAAAATTCCCTTGTAAATATGTAAATATATCTAACTTATTAACAATTTCCTCAGATATACCATAAAAATATGCAAAATTCAAAAACCTAAAAAATTGAAAAATGTTTTAAAAAGTTCCATGAAAATTTGCGAAACCTTTTGATCAGAAAACTGGTTTTCACAAAAAATATTTTCTTTGCGTGAGCATTTTTCATAATGATTTTGACAATTGGACAAGTCTAAGTAAAATCTAAAGATTGAAGCTTGGTCTAGACCTTAATCCACTTAATTTGATGGGAATCTTATAAGAATTAGAAATAATGAGACTTTTCATGTCAGGGGACTTAATTCTTTGAGTCCACAAAACTATGTTCACAAGTCATCTTGATTAACCTATGTAGAGTATTTCTAAGCGCACACATAGTTCTTGATGATAATGACCTAACTTTGACACCACATTCTACACTTAGCTCAAATGTTAGGAGATGGTGAGGGCGGGATCCTTTAGCTCAAGGAAGCACACATGTGGAAACATACATAGTCATAATAAGTGCCAGTGCCCCCAACTCGGTCTAGCAACATGGATGTTTAAAAACATGACGTTGTGGTTGTAATAAAGTTCAAAATAGTGATAGTCTACTGGCTCAAGAGGAGAAATTCCTCATATAAATGTTGTAGTATATAGTAAAAAATGCAAAATCAAAAACTCCAAAAAGAATAAACAGGCAAAAGTAAATGAAAAATTCAATCCCGTCAGACTATGTATGAAATAAGAAGGGCATTATGTTTCCAAATTAATATCCCAAGATTGCCTGCATCAAGTGACGTGACTATACTGGTTAAGTTCATAGGATATGCCACTACACTGGTCACAATCCATTCTTCTCTCTATCCCCTCTTCTTGAGCCAATTGTAGTTGAACTTAGAAAAGAATACCTTGATCCTTGAGGGAAAAGTCGCTAGATTGGGGAATTAGGTTTATCTTGCTAAGGGAGATAGTTCCTTGCTATTTCTTAGGAGTAGAGCTACATTCACTTACACTATATAAGTAAGTCGTAGTCGTAAGGGTTTGCATATGAATAGAATTGTTTTGACCTGGCTATTGAGGAGACCTGAAAAGATATATGTGGAACTTAAGGTCTGTTAAGTTTTAGACCATGTTCCCAATAAGGTTCCAAACCAACTAACAATCGAAAGGTCTTGACTAAACTCCAAACTTTGATTTGTGATGACAAGTTAAAAGTTATAATCATTCTACTTTCTTTATTTTCCTTTTCATTATTTTTTCTTTTTGCATCACTTGTTCTCCTAATAAGTGTTTGCAAGGGACTAGCAAAGGTAAGTATAAAGGGGTGATGAATACCCATTCATTCACCTTTATTCCTTTATTTTGTATTAATATCCCTAGATAAATACATGTAAATACAACTAACTTGTAAAAATTGGCATTCATTATTCTTATGTAATTGGCCTCTAATCATCATACAAGTAATTACATTTAAATCCAAAATAAAAGAATAAAGAAAAGGAAAGGAAAATAAATAAAGTATTAAAAGATATTGAAAGACCCTAAACCATGAGACGTCAATATTTACTTGGTTGACAAGGAATAAAGTTGGGGGGATAAGGGTCATACAATGTAAATAAAAACCCTAATTCTTTTCATTTTAAATAGACATTCTTGCTCTATTTATTATGTATTTTATACACCTCAAATAATAAAATATTCTGCATGAAAATTATACATAACAATACTTAGAAAACTACATAAATAATTGCACATAAAAATAATACATGGTGCAACTAGGACACACATATGACAAGGTTGTAAACCGAACATCTCAAATCAATATCTTCTCCAAACAAGCTCAAAATTCACCAAACTCATCTCCACTGTATTCTAAATAAAATTATCTATCTAATGAAGGTGTTTAATTAAAAATGGAGTTAAGTTACAAAATTAGATTTTTTTGAGGTCCCATTGTACTATGTATCTATATATTTGATTCATTCATTTGTTCTTTTTATTTTTACCCTCCTTATATTTTTAAATAAGTGTGAATATTTTTTTAAACATATTAAAAACATACATAAAATACAACAATTTAAAATGTATTAAAATAAATAGGACATTAAAATATGTAGGTATACTTTACATATAATGTATATAACGACATTTATTTTGTAAAAAAGCTATAAAATTAGAATAAAAATATGTATTTAATTTTACTATAAATATATAAAATATGTACATAAGATAATGAAATAAAAAATACAAAATAAAAATAAAAAAATTATAAATGTTTTTCTTATGTTTTGAGTTTTAATTAATAAAATCATCTATTATTTATTATTGAATTAATAAGAGGTTTTCTTCTGGGTTTGTCTTGACTCGGGCTAACGTAGACAAATCAGGTCCCTCCCTTAGTTGATATGCCGGTCAAGTATCCTTTGCCTAACCATAGCCCATATCATACCGCCGACCTACCATCTTTGCCATTTGAGGGAGCTCGATGCTTGCATCTTTTGGGTAAAGTCGCATCATGAAAAATATTTTCAATTCATCCTTGTCGACTCCTCACCTCGGTCCAATTCATCTCTATTCAGTCAAAAACCCTAGGCAAAGAGGGACCTCTAGTCAGAATGTATATATCTTCATCCTCCACAATTCTTTGCTTTTTGACCTGTTTGAGCATCGTTACCCCATGAAATCGTCAAGGCATGATCACTTATTGACAGTAAGTTGATCTCTTAGTTTTGCGTTGTGGAGATGGAAGGGTTTATGCAACGTCCCCTTCACCGGAGCCTAACTCAGGTTTGGTGCTAAGCTTTCTTTCTGCTTTTCATTTTGCCTCATATATATGCAGATACATCGGTCATTTTATGCTTTCTAGCTCATATTTTTTACTAGAGTACGTCGAAGCTTAGGGATCTAACCATTATTCGATTGCCTTCAACCCTAGTTCCATCCACCTACCACTTCCATCAGCTTCCCCCATCTTCTCCATCCTCTGTCGATTGCCGGAGAGAATCCATTCCACTCCATTTCCACCCAATTCCACTCAATAAAGGGCTCTACACCTTCATCATTGTCCCACGGATCTTCATGTGCAGAATGCGCTTCCAGAACCCCTATTGGGGTTGGTTTGGTCCAATGAGAAGACCTGCGTGTGCCCGAGCTTCATCTTCACTACCAATGAATGCGCGAACCATTGCGGAAGCATCTGAGGAGTCTATTGCGCATCTCAGCAGTTGGAGATGCCATCGGAGATCGGATATTTTGCAGATCAAGGAAAATACCAGTGGTGGTTCTTCCATGTTCTTGCTGGGAAGTAGTAATTGTTGGATTTGAGTGTGGCTTTAGGTCTTTTTCTAGCCATCGGATCGAGTAGACGTTCAAAAGTTACATCGATCATGGGTTTGAATTAGAGCCGACTTATGAACCTCTTTTTTCACATTTATTATTTCATTTTTGACTTTAAACCCTAGCTAAATGCATGTATATACCATTAATTTAATAAAACAAGCATTCATTAACTTGTACGAAATATTGTATAAATCTGTATTTATTGCAAAAATAAAAGACTAAAGAAAAGAAAAGAAAAAGAGATAACCCAATAATTACCTTTTGTGATTTGATTTATTCTTTAGTATTTATACATAAAATAAATAACTTTGTAAATACAAATTGTAAATAAAAATGTAACGAAAAATACAAAATTAATTTCACTTGAAAATAATGCACAATGTACATTTTATACACTGAATAAAAATCTAAAACCCAAATTTCACAGACCTGTATCTCCTCCACACGGACTCGAAATGCACAAAAATCAACTTTAATTTTATATAACTTTTAATAATCTATTTAATGAAGGTTGTTTCATCTAATTTTGAGTTAAGATGCAAAAGATAGGTTTTGGACCCGTATTGTACAACATACCATAATAAAATATTCATTTTATTTATTCTTTATATTTTTCACTACTTTATATTTTTTTAAATTTAAAAAAAAGAATTAAATTCTATGTAAAATTTAAAATACTTTTCATCTTTTAACCTAATAATAATAAATTCATTATTATTTTTTCCATTTTCTAAGGAATTTTTTCCATAGAATTTCATTGTTGTCAGATTTTGTTAACCTAGGGTTAAGTGTACCTCACCCTTCTAACTTCTGTCAGAAGTCACGAGCAAGACCCATTTGTCAATTTATCATGCATTCACCTTGCTCCGATCCCTCTCGAAACCTTAACAATCATGCACCCCTTCCATCCTTGACTCTCACCCATTATCAAATCCCCACCAACCATTTCCTCCGATTATGCAATCCTCCCTCGAAACTTGCCAAAACCTCACCTATAAATAAAACCCCCAACTCCATCTTTTGCTTTTTGATCGATCTCCGTTGCTTCTTATCTCCTCAGACCACCACCATTGTCCTCCTCTTGGTGACATGAAGCAGGGACGAGGCTCTGTAGCAAGGAGGAGGCACAGAGAGATGGTTCAAGTCACCTGCGGCGAAGCTCCAACGCAAGGTTCTACTTCTTGCCCCCACGACGAGTGGGGCCCCTTTTCATGCTATTTTAGATAATAATCTTAGTGCATTTTCGATTCTCGTTCCTAGTTTTATGTTTTACTTTATGCTTTTACGAAAAATCTAATCTCTGCACTGACCTGGAGCTCGAGCTCCAGGTCTAATTCATAGTAGTTGACCTTGTTTTCCGACCCATTTTCATCCCATGTGCTTTACTTGACACTTTCTCTGCAAGCACATTCCATTTTCCCCTTAATTCATGCTTCAAATCAAGCCACCTGAGCTCCTATCCAACCACCTCATCAGAGCTCATCACACTTCTTCTCCCCTTGCTGCTGCATCTTCAATTCTTGGCCGAGGAAGGAACCCTCATGTCCGAGATCTTTTTGGTGCATGTGTGCAGGTGCCAGGTCATCTCTGGAGCCCTGACGATCATCTAGAGTATGTCCATGTGCTTTTACTTCATCTGAGCACATCTTATGATCATCCATTTTATCACCTTTATTCTAATATTTTGGCCTTTAAACCCTAGCTAAATGCATGTATGTACCATTAACTTGTTAAAATAAACGTTCATTTATTTTTACAAAATATTATATATAATATTTATATAAATTCTGTATTTATTGGCAAAATAAAAGAATAAAGAAAAGAAAAGAAAAAGAGTGAAGTGTCAAGGACATTGAATGACCCTACTCCCCCGAGACTCAGTCATCATGACGACTTAGTCGACAAGAAATAAAGTAGGGGGAGGTAGGACGATGAATTGTACAGAAAGGACAGTCTAAAAACCCTACAAAAATATGCCAATAATTATCTTTAGTGACCTATTTTATTCTTTAGTATTTATACATCAAATCAATCAACTTTGTACATAAAAGTTATAAATAAAAATTTGAAGAAAAATACGAAATTAATTTTACCCGAAAATAATGCATAATTTGAATAAAAACCCAAAATCCAAACTTCACAAAACTTTATCTCCTCCATACGGACTCGAAATAACACCAAAATCACTTTAATTGTATATAACTTATAATAAGCTATTTAATGAAGTTGGCTTCATCTAATTTGGACTTAAGATGAGAAAGTTAGATTTTGGACCCTATTGTATGATATACTTGAATAAAATATTCATTTTATTTACTCTTTATATTTTCACTACTTTATATTTTTTACAAATTTGTATATGTTCTATATAGTGTATGTACATATTTATAATAAAATAAAACTATAAAAGAGATACTAAAATAAAATAATATATATAAATACATAGATGAATATATTATACTTATAAGTGTACATATTATATCAGAAAAATGTAATAAAAACATATTTAATTCTATTTAAATAATTTATAAATATATAAAATATGTTCATAAAATAATAAAAGTTAAAATGCAAAATAAAAATAAAAATAAAAATAAAAATAAGCAAAATATAAGTTAATATACTTATGCTTATACTTGTAAATATAAATACCTAATAAATGACCTCAATAAAAAATAAGCATTAAATTCTACGTAAAATAAGAATTATTTTTCATTTTTTAAACTAAAAATAAGAAATTCAATTATTGATTCTTTTCCATTTTCCAAGCCATTTTTTCCTTGGAATTTCCTAGTTGGTCCACGTGGACCAACCTGGAGGTAGATTTAGTTGACCTCGGGTCAATTGTACCTCACCCTTCTGTCTTCTGTCATAAGTCATGAGCAAGCCAAATTTGTCGATTTATCAGGGCTCCACCTTGCTCCCATTCCTCTCGAAATCTTCACAAATGCACCCCTTCAGTCCTTAACTCTCACCCATCATTGAATCCTACAACCAGTGCCTTCGATCACGCAATACTCCCTTGAAACTTGCCAATACCTCGTCTATAAATAAACCCCATAATGAAGGAAAAATTTGAGAGGTTTAAAATGAGACTCACAGGGTGAGGACTCAGTCGTTGTGACAATTTCTCAATGATTGCATTCAATAAACAATCAACCCTCATAATAAATAAATCAAGCAAAGCAAGTGTGAATCAAATATTATCATACCCTACTAAAAATGTATAGTGACAAGAAAGTATGGGTCAAACACAAGAAATAAGGGTGTAGAGCAAGATAATATATAATAACCAATCTCAAGAATTTCTCTTTTCAAACACTTAGCCAAATTATGGTTTTTGTAGGTTTAAAATTTTATATTTTTTTTGTTTTTTTTGCTTAATATATATATATTAATTGTTTTAATTTTTTGAATTTTACTTTCATTTTATTTTTTAAATTTTGTGTTTTATTTTATTTTAAAGAAGTAATATAGAATATATAAGACTTTGTGTACTAGAGTAATATAATTATAAATACTACTAAAAATAGTCAAAATAGAGAAAATGTAATGTTTTTTATTTTAAATATTTTTAAATGTTTTTGTAATTTTTTAATCAATTTTGTTAATTTTATGGATTTTTAAAGTAAAAAATATCCCAAATCAGGGGTTTAATAAAGAGGCAGAAATTGAAATGAAGATTAAAAATAGCAAATCAAGTTCAAAATTCTTCAAATCAGTTTTAATAGATGAATAACAAATATAAATATAATGACATAATATAAAAATATCTTTTTTGATATTTTTATGTTTTTTTAGGTTTCTATAAATGTTTTTGGGGATTTTTAATTTTTAAGAGTTTTCTTTTTTTCTATTATATTATTTTAACATCTGAAATTGCAAAATAAATAATGAACATAATAAATTTTTTTGGAGTTTTTCAAAAACCTTTTTTATTTTTTTTAATTTTCAAAGATAAATAAGGTAAAATTTTGTTATTTTTGACTTTCTAATAAAGACTAAAAAGTACTAAATTGTAAAAATACAATTATGGCATGGAAGTGTGTGCAATCAGGAGCTTAACTTTATTTTTTTGTGATTTTAAGAGTACGAATGATATATTTGATAAATAGAGAAAATACTAATAAATACATGAACTGGAAGGGGCAAATATGTAATTAAAAAAATGCGAGGGCCTTTCAACAAAATATCCATAGCTTTATAACTCTAAATGAAACTTTTTGGACCTAGTACAAATATCAAAACCTGTGAGGAATATTTCACAAAATAGGCAAGCTCACGTGTATGAACACATGAGCCTTGCTTGCAAGGTTCTAAATGTAAATACAGTGAAACATAGGGGCCTTCTAGCAAATATTCCATAATATTTAAATAAAATTACAATACTACTAAATAACCGGTAAAAATGCAGGGTAGATGTTTCAAATTTCCCCTGCCGAGGCACGATCGTGCAGCTGAGGACCGCTCACTTGGACACGCATTGATACCTGGTGGTGTGATGTCGGTTCGCCTTTGACACCTCTAATTAAATCCCTAAATATGATCAAACGGTGGGAGTACGAGGAGATCGGACGTTAGCTGCGAGACCTGTGCGGCAAAAAGCTTGATCCTACGGTGTGGAAGGTATTTGGAAGGATAGTGGATGAACATGTCTCTAATGAGCTTCGATTGGTCATTACGTCGAATCCTTTCATCCCTAGGAGCTTGGGAAGGGAGCAAAATTCTCATGGGGTCTTCATAGTTGATTGATGTATTAAAAAATGGTCGAGACCTCGCCGGAAGATCCAGTAAGGTCCAAGACCTAGAGCTTATTCCTAGACCTAGACGAGCCCCGAAGGACTCCCTTTCCTTGCTTGCTCCTGCTGGAACTGGTTATCACAAAAAATGCGGAGCTCGGGGGAGCTCATAGAGGTGGAATGACGGTGTGGATGGCACAGATGGGAGTCTCTGACATATAGCGGAGGATGGAGATTCGATCTCTATATTCTAGGAAGATCTGGGTGGATGAAAGGGTACGGATGATAAAAAGGCGATGAGGAGTGAGACGAAGGTAATTTGGTAGGCGGGGCAAGATGGAGGTGGCCGGGAAGACGTGGCAGAGCTGGCGCTCCACTGCTCGATGAAGTTGGAAAATAAGGGTAGTTGAAGTGAACTAAGTAAAACTACGAGATAGAATATGCTACTGAGGTCCTAAAGAATCAAAAAACACAAAAGAGGATAGAGCTTACAGATGTAACACCACCAGAAGTAGAGTCTCCGGCAAGGCTGGCGGAGAAGCTTGGATCAGTTTAATTCAACGCCCAAGCAATTGCCCAACTTGTCGTCAGGACTCCTGTTGTCACCAGGAGTGGAGATCACGGGTTCGAGTAAGGGTTTTTGGGTGGAAGAAGGATCAAGGAGGCGAGGTCGATGGAAGCTATTATTTCTAGGGTGAACACTTTGATCAAAGATGTCAGGAGGTACATGGGTCCCTTTATCGAGGAATCATCCCCGCGTGTATCTCCATGGATCGAGGCACAGATGCGAGCAAATTTGGGTCCAAAATATCGCAAGATACGGTGGAGAAAAAGACAAGGAAACGAGGTCAAATGTAGGTGTCTCAGGGTAACAAGACGAGGTCAGGCAGTTGACCAGAGTCAACTGGAGACCACCTGGTTGGTTCACGTGGATCAACTAGGAAAACCCTGCCCTAGTATTTTTTTTAATTTCGTTAATAACTAATATATGATTCTAATAAAATAAATTTATAAAATAAAGGTATTCCTTATTTTATGTAGTATTTTATTCCTTTTTATTTATTTTTTCAAGGTGTTTTATTACAAATTTATTTCTAGGGTTTTATTTATAGGTATAGTTACCTATGTTTTGTATCTTTTGTTATTATTTTGTATTTTATATTTTATTACATTATTATTTTATTTTAAATTTTTATAACTATTTTTTTATACCAAAATAAGTTTTTATTTTATTTTTCTGATGTAATATTTACACTTAAAAGAATAAGTGTATAATATATATATCTGTATAAGTCTAGGTGTTTTATCTATGAACTTTTGTATTTTATTATATTTTATTATTTTTTATGGTTTTCTTTTAGTTTTAATATGTACATATACTATAAATAATATTTAAAAAATTATAAAAAAATAAAATTAATAAAGAATAACTAAAATGATTATTTTATACGACTTTATTATACAATAGGGGTCCGAAACCTAGCTTCACATACTAACTCCAAAAAATATGTAGGCACCTTTATTAAATAGCTTATAAAATGTTATAAGCAATTAATGGTGATTTTGATATTTAGTTTTTATTTGGGAGATATGGATCTGTGAAGTTTTTGTTTTGAGATTTCATTTTATTATAAAATGTACACTGCATACTATTTTTATATGAAATCAATTTTGTATTTTACTATATATTATTATCCACAACTTTCATGTACAATGTTTCTTTATTTAAGTGTAAATAAGAAAGAATAAAATAGGTCCCAAAAGGACTTATTGATGGATAAAATAATGTGCTTTTTAGGTGATTTTGGCCCTTATCTCCCCCTAATTTATTCCATGTCGACCCAATCAATTCTCGACTTGGTCTCGGGGTGTAGGGTCATAAAATACCTTTGACATTTTATTCTTTTTCTTTTCATTACTCTATATTTTTGACATTAAAAATAGTATTTTATACATAATAAATGGAATAAAGAATGAATGTAAAATTTTAGGCTATTTACATGCATTAGGTAGGGTTTTTATGGCTAGAATGATAGAATAAAGATGATGAAATGGAGATTCATCACCCCCCTATAATTGCATTTGCTAGTCCCTAGCAAACATTTATGCAATAAGTGTAGAAAAAATAAACAAGAAAAGAAAAAAAAAGAACTTGGAATAATTATTGACTTTTAAACTTATCTTAACAAAATCAAAGTTTGGAGCTCAAAGAAGGCCCTTGGATTAATGGTGTGTTTAGAACTGCATCGAAGTTAGAAAATGTGACACAACAACTCTTAGGTTCCATACTCCTATCATTTAGTCCAAGTCACATCTAGGTCAGAACCATCCTCCCAATCGCACACTCTTCCTACCTTGAAGTGATAGAAGTATGTGTGAGAATTTGTTCAGTTCTGCCCAGATAAAATTAATGAACGATCGAGGCATCTGCTCTTTTGGTAACTCATCCTCGTGGAGACAGATATTCCCTTATATGGTCAGTTACTCTCGGTCTTTACAACCTAATGGGGAAGAATTTTATAAGAGGAAAAGAAGTGGGATTAGAACATTGTAGTCTTCATTCCCTTGTGAAGTCGGGTAGTGTACCTGATTCTTCACCAAGAAGCAAGACTTTTTCTGAAGCTCAAATATTTGTGGGATTTTTGGTTGTCATCTTCTTTGGATATTTTTTTTGACTTTGTATAGCTTTCGCATTCTTGCTTGTGTCCCTGTGGATATAGAATCTTTTGTTCCACCCATTTTTTGGGGTCTTGGAGAAAGTTGCACTGATAGACCATCCCTCACCTGAAGCATTGTCTCAATCCATCTCCGGTCTTTAGATATCATTATTACCAAAAGAAGTGGGTTAGAGTACAGGTGTCAACAATGCCGAAGAATGGTTCCTAAGCCACCCTTGACGAAGCGGCCTTGCATCGTCCCGACTTAGACTCCAAAATTTTTCATCAGTCCATCTGGGTTGAGCTAAGTGCTATGTGTCAGGTTTCTAGTAAAGTCACTATCCCAAGAATCATACGGATGATATGTGTAGAATTCTATTTGAAACCTTGAATTGACTCATACAATAGTCTTATGGAATCTAAGAGAATTAAGTCAAGTGACCAGAAATATCTCCATTTCCAGTCCTCAATAGGTTCCTCTGAAAATAAATGTATTCGGGCCTATTCCAAGCTCCAATCTTTAGACTTTATTCAGATTTGTTCAATCGTCTAAGTTGTCTCAAAAAATGCAAATGCTATGCACAATGCAAGGAAAATATTTTTTTGACGCAATTTCTAATTTTGAATTTTTTATGATGATGATGAATTTTTTTTGAAAAGGTTTACAAATTTTTATAGGTTTTTGATTTTGCAAGTTGTTATAGATTTTTGAAAAACAAAAGAAAAGGAATTTTTACAAAAAAATAAAAATCTAAAAAAAAAATTTTTACAAATGCTTGGAGACATTTTGCACAAAATTTTTCAAACAATTTTCAAAAGATTTTTCAAAAAGATTTTGAAATCTTTTTCAAAACATTTTGCAAACATTTTCTACTTTGTTTTATAATTAGTAAATACAAAGAATTTTAATGTATTGTATACAATTATATTAATCAAATAAGTGTATTTTAGCCATACTTATTGAAAATACAAAAGTACAAGTTATGGCTAAAATATATATACGCAGTATATACAACCCACCTATACTTAGTTTGAGCTATGTCCTCATAGATCGGAGAGAAAAAGAGAAGACATATCTCGTATTTAGTATTGAAGATTCTAAAGAATAGATGAACGAAAGAACAAGGTAATGAATAAACGAGAAGTCGACCATCCCCCCTATATGTAGGATAAAACAATCCTAAGCATTGCAAACTATACACAAGACAAAGAGGATCAATGGTGGGAATGTATGAAATCATGGGCTCGACCTGTCTTAACCATACTTAGGGTAAAATATCCCTAAGTATCGAGTGCCAAAAGTTGAGAGGACAGGTAAGGGATCATAAAATGAACAACTCAGGGTAGGCACCCCCTGTACTTAGGAAAAGTACGTCCTAAGTATAGCATTGATGAAGGGGATGACACCTTTTTAGAAGAAAAAGAAACTAATGAATGAAAAGAAGAAAAGAAGGAAAAGAAAGATAATTCAAAAATGTTTTGATATGCTTTGTCTTCTACTGCAGCTATGGAAGTATTCATCTCATCATCATAAATCACTCGGATTGAATCAATGATAGAAAGAAATGTGTCATGTTCAAGATACGGTTCCAAAAGATGTCCATTGAGTACAAATGGCTATGCGTCATCTGACAAACCATAGATCATCTGCGTTGTCATGCACATGCCTCACTATAAATGACCCTATCCATTTGCTCCTCAACTTGCCTGGAAAGATCTTCAATTTTGCATTGAACAACCACACCTTTTGACTTGGCTCGAAGGTTTTGTGGCGATATGCTTGTCGAGTCAATTTTTGACCTTCATTGTACATAATGCTATTGTCATACGCATAATCTCTAAATTCCAATAATTTGTTCAGGTCCACTATTCTGTTTTTCCTGACTTTCTTAGAGTCCATGTTGCAAACGTTACTTGCCCATAAGGATTTGTGTATCAGCTCAATGGGTGGATGACATGACTTGCCATAAATAAGGTGGTAGGAAGACATGCCTAGCGGTGACATGTACGCAGTCCTGTAAGACCAAAGAATTGAATCTAGAAGTTGAGACCAATTCTTATGATCCGACATAAGCTTCTACAGAATTGTTTTTATCTCCCTGTTGGAACATTCAGCCAAACCATTGAACTGTGGGTGGTAAGGTGAAGCGACACGATGTTCTATGCAGAATTCCTTAATTAACTTCTTCATCTCTCTGTTAATAAAATGGTTACCCCCATTAGATGAGAATTTTGGATATCCCAAACCATGAGATGATACGATCCTTCAAGAATCTACAAACAATCCAACTGTCAGTGGTTCGGGCGGGAATTCCATCCTCCTATCGACTCACGTAGTCTACAACAAGCAAAATGTATTCATAGCCCTGGCTATTCGGAAATGAGACCATGAAGTCGATGCCCCAAGAATCGAAGACATCTGATATCTTAATAAACTTCAGAGTCATTGTATCTCTCATCCCTATAGTGTCGCCCATCTTCTGGCAATCAGTGTAGTTCTTGTCATATTCTTCTAAATCTCTGAATAATATAGGCCACCAGAGGCCACTCTGAAGAACTTTTGCTGCCATATTTCTGCATGAATGGTGTCATCTTTATTCTTAATCATGACAATGTGCAAGGACACTCGGAACCTCCTCCTGAGGAATACACCTCCACCAGATGCAATCTGCACCCTCACGGAAATAAGGATCCTCCCACTGGTAAAAATGGATATTGTATAAAAACTTGTCCACTTTCAGCTTGGGCCAATCATGTGGTGCTTTCTTGCACATAAGATAGTTCACAACATTGGCATACAAGGGAAGCGAGGTAACTAATAGGATTGCCTCATTTGGAAAGGTCTCTATAATTGGTCACATGTTCAGCTCAGGATCTTCAGGCTCGGGAAGTCCGGACAAGTGACCGGCCACCATATTCTTGACTCCAGGTTTATCTCGGATTTCAAGGTCAAACTCCTTGAGGAGAAGGATCCACCGAATAAGACGTGATTTGGTGTACTTCTGCTGTAAATACTAGATGACTGAGTTATCTGTGTAAATGATAACCTTGGACCCCAAAAGATGGGATCTGAACTTCTCGAAGGCAAAAATTGCCGCTAGCAGCTCCTTCTCAATGATAGTATAGTTTCTTTAAGCTTCGTCGAGCGTACGACTAGTGATGACACGCTTGACAACTCAGGTTAAGTATGAGATAAATAAGGGTCGTTGCGACCCCAATTAATCGGCTAACTCAACGACAAAAAAATATTTATCAACCACTTAAGAGAAATTAAGCAATAAAATGTAAGCGGTTTTCGCTATTCAATTTACATGGTATAGCGACCAGGGCCGAATACAAGGAGAACGATTGAAAAACTATGTAGTCAAATTTCAAAAATAATTTTTTAGTGGTTTTTGAATTTTTATTTTTATTTATTTTCAAATAAAGCACAAAGGATAAAATACACACACTACACTTTTTTGAATTTTTCAGAAATTCCAAAAATGTTCAAAAAATTACAGAGAAATGTTTTTGTGTTATACATGTTTTAAAATGTTTTTGGTAATTTTTAAAAATTTTTCTGATGTTTTTGTGATTTTATAAAAATCAAACAATGGAAAATAGAGACAACAGTGCACAACCAAGAGTATTTTGCAATTAAAAAAACTTTATGTGCCCAATACTCCTAGAACTTATTTTTAGGATAAAGTACCAACAATTATCTGCAAACAGAGACTGAAATCACAATTTTTAGATTTTTTTGAATTTTCTATATTTTTTAAGAATTTTCTATTTTCGCATATGCACAAAAATTGGATAGAAATTAAAAGACAGTAAAATACATCTACATTAATTTTTTGGAATTTTTAGGTAAATTTTCGATTTTTTACGAATTTTCTAATTTCGAACAGACAAAAAGACACTGTTTTTGAATTTTTAAAAATATTAGATAACAATAAAATGTGATGAAAAATCTACACAATGTTTACTGGAATAGCAGGAGCATACACTATTTTTGAGAATTTTTAGAACAATAAAAACATTTATTTTGATAAGAATAGCAATAAATTCAAGTTCTACAATACACGGATTAAAGTGCAATAATTTAAACTTTCTGGATGAAATATATGACAAAAATAAACATGCGGGCAGAATATGCAATTTACCCAGTCAGAATGTGCTTTGCATGTGATGTTCTAGAGGGGGGGCTCTTCTGCAATTTCAAAAAACTCCAGGGGCTTTGACGTAATTTTCCCAATTTTTTCATTTTAAAAACCGAACTTGAACCCTAAGATTCCTAATTCGTTCTTTTTCATGGGACATGGGGGTCGCCATCTTCAAGAGCTAGGAGGGGGCATCGCCGCCCACACGGAGGAGATCTGGCGCACTCATGGCGGAAGGCAGAGGGCCGCTTGAGCTGCTGCTACTGAAGCGTGGCGTGGGGTCTGGAAGTTGCCGCGATACTTCCGGCGTGAGGGCTGGGCGCGGGGAGGGCGGCCAGGTAGTAGGGGGCGCGACGTCGCGCGCATGACCATGTGCTGTGTTTTTTTATTTTATGTTTTTTTGTTTCAAAAAATGTAATATTTTTTAAATATTTTTATGTCCTTTTTTTGTAGACGACAAATAGAAACATATTTTTTTGTTTTTCTTATAAAAACTGAAAGCAAGAGTAGAATTTTTTTATTTAATTTTTATTTTTTTAAATTTTGTTAAGATGATCCTGTAAGAAAAAGGTTAGAAAGAAAAGAAAAAACAACTATGCGAAATTTTTTTATTTATCTATTTTATTTATAAACAAAAGAGGACGTGAATGGGGATCTGACAGAAAGCGAGGAGAGGATCCGAAGATCCGACCGCCGTGCGTGGTCGGAGGTGCGTGGTTGCGTGAGAAAGAACTGAAAATGGAGAGATTAGAGAATGAGATGAAAAATCGGATTCAAAGGCGGATCAAAGTGTGATGGATATTTTTTTTGGAGATCACAAAACAAAAATTTAGTCTACGATTTATCTAAGAAAAATGACAAGAAAGAAAATGGATCTCACCTCGGGATTGGATACGCCGTGATGGCCTCGACGAGGGTCGATGCGCTGTCACTGAACGGCTCGGAGGCTGGGCACCCTTCCTCAACAAGATAGCTCTCAGAGGTCGGGCTCCTCTCCTCCAAATATTGATCTAAGAATGAATGAGGGAGGAGGAGCCCACGAAAAAGAGAAGAAAATTCAAAAAGGAAAGAACGTACAAAAAAGGGAAGGTCTTTAGTAGTGAATTAATAAATTAATTAATAACTAATTAGAAATGAATTTTGGAATTAATTAAAATAAATAAATTAAATAATTTACAAAAATTAATTAGCCACGTAAATGGCAGCTATTTAAGGTATGGAATAATATCTTATATACAAGGAAGTTTTTTTAAATCAAATAATGAATTAAATAATTAAATATAAAAATAAATTTCGTAAATAAATTAAAATAATTAAGTAATTTTAGATATTTATTTTTTTGGTGATTTTTATAAAAGGAAATTAGTTGTATACAAATATTATATACATATGGTACATTATACACAAGTACAAATAAGAAAATTATTTTTTTTAAATATATATATTTTAAATTTAATTTTCTTTTTTTTTATTTTTAATAATGAATATAATTTTTACAATTTTGTGCATAATGTATAAAAAATTAATATGAATAAATATGTACAATAAATATTGGTGAAATTGCATAAAACACACCATAAAATCGCCTTTTCAACCATTACTCGAAAAATATGAAACCACAGTGTTTTGAAAGATAATTGAATTTAGAGTATAATGGAAGTGAGTTTGATTCAATTTGAGTTTGTATGGAGCCGGAATTGGTATTTCAATTATCGCTTTACGGCTTCTTCTGAGTATAGTTAATTGTTATCTGTACATTATTTTGCTTTACAATTATTTTTATTATTTACAACATAATTTTATTTACAACTTTTGTCCGGACAAGTTATCAACCAAGTGACCGGCTACCATATTCTTGACTCGAGGTTTATCTTGGATTTCAAGGTCAAACTCCTCGAGGAGAAGGATCTGCTGAATAAGACGTGATTTGGTGTCCTTCTGCTGTAAATATTAGATGACTGAGTTATCTGTGTAACCTTGGACCCCAAAAGATGGGATTTGAACTTCTCGAAGGTAAAAATTACCGCTAGCAACTCCTTCTCAATGACAATATAGTTTCGTTGAGCTTCGTCGAGCGTATGGCCAGTGATGATATGCTTGACAACTCGGGTTAAGTATGAAATAAATAAGGGTCGTTGAAACCCCAATTAATCGGCTAACTCAACGAGAAAAAAATATTTATCAACCTCTTAAGAGAAACAAGGTAATAAAATGCAAGCGGTTTTCGCTATTCAATTTACCTGGTATAGTGACCAGGGCCAAATAAAAGGAGCACGATTGAAAAACTATGTAGTCAAATTTTGAAAATAATTTTTAGTGGTTTTTGAATTTTTAATTTTTTTACTATTTTCAAATAAAGCACAAGGGATAAAATACACACACTACACTCTTTTTGCATTTTTTAGAAATTCTAAAAATGTTCAAAAAAATTACAGAGAAAATGTTTTTGTGTTTTACAGGTTTTAAAATGTTTTTGGTAATTTTTTAAAATTTTTCTAATGTTTTTGTTTTTTTTTATAAAATCAAACAGTGGAAAATAGAGACAAAAGTGCATAACCAAGAGTATTTTGCAATCAAAAAAATTTTAAGTTCCCAATACTCCTGAAACTTATTTTTAGGATAAAGTACCAATAATTATCTACAAACAGAGACTGAAATCACAATTTTTTAGATTTTTTTGAATAATCTACATTTTTTTAAGATTTTTCATTTTTCATAATTTGTTGGAGTTTTATAAATGATCTATACATAAAAATTAGAAAGGAATTAAAAGACAATAAAATAAACCTATAATATTTTTTTTGGAATTTTTAGGTAAATTTTTGAATTTTTATGAATTTTCTAATTCCGGACGGACAAAAAGACACTGTTTTTGAAATTTTAAAAATATTAGATAGCAATAAAATGTGATTAAAAATTTACACTATGTTTACTTGAATGGCAGGAGCATACACATTTTTTTGAGAATTTTTAGAACAATAAAAACATTTATTTTGATAAGAATAGCAATAAATTCAAGTTTTACAATACACGGATTAAAGTGCAATTATTTAAAGTTTCTGGATGAAATATATGACAAAAATAAACATGCGGGCAGAATATGCAATTTACCCATTCAGAATATGCTTTGCATGTGATGTTCTAGAGAGGGGGGCTCTTCTGCAATTTCAAAAAACTCCAAGGGCTTTGACGTAATTTTCCCATTTTTTTATTTTAAAAACCGAACTTGAACCCAAAGATTCCTCCTTCGTTCTTTTTCACAGGACATGGGGGTCGCCATCTTTAAGAGCTAGGAGGGGGCATCGCCGCCCACACGGAGGAGATCTGGCGCACTCGTGGCGGAAGGCAGAGGGCCGCTTGAGCTGCTGCTACTGAAGCGTGGCGTGGGGTCTGGAAGTTGCCGCGATACGATCGGCGTGAGGGCTGGGCACGGGGAGGGCGGCCTGGCGGTAGGCAGCGCGACGTCGCGCGCATGACCACCTGTTCTGTTTTTTTATTTTATGTTTTTTTTGTTTCAAAAACTGTAATATTTTTTTCATATTTTTTATATCCTTTTTTTGTAGACGACAAATAGAAACATTTTTTTTGTTTTCCTTATAAAAACTGAAAGCAAGAGTGGAATTTTTTATTTTTTTTATTTTTTTAAATTTTGTTAAGATGATCCTGCAAAACAAAGGTTAGAGAGAAAAGAAAAAACAACTATGTGAAATTTTTTTATTTATCTATTTTATTTATAAACAAAAGAGGACGTGAATGGGGATCTGACAGAAAGCGAGGAGAGGATCCGAAGATTTGACCGTCGTACGTGGTCGGAGGTGCGTGGTTGCGTGAGAAAGAACTTAAAATGGAGAGATCAGAGAATGAGATGAAAAATCGGATTCGAAGGCGGATCAAAGTGTGATGGATATTTTTTTTGGAGATCACAAAACAAAAATTTCATCTACGATTTATCTAAGAAAAATGACGAGAAAGAAAATGGATCTCACCTAGGGATTGGATACGCCGTGATGGCCTCGACGAGAGTCGATGCGCTGTCACCAAACGGCTCGGAGGCTGGGCACCCTTCTTCAACAAGATAGCTCTCAGAGATCAGGCTCCTCTCCACCAAAGATTGATCTAAGAATGAATGAGGGAGGAGGAGCCCACGAAAAAGAGAAGAAAATTCAAAAAGGAAAGAACGTATAAAAGGGGAAGGTCTTTAGTGGTGAATTAATAAATTAATTAATAACTAATTAAAAATAAATTTTGGAATTAATTAAAATAAATAAATTAAATAATTTACAAAAATTAATTAGCCACCTAAATGGCGGCTATTGAAGGCATGGAATAATATCTTATATACAAGGTAGGTTTTTAAATCAAATAACGAATTAAATAATTAAATATAAATATAAATTTCGTAATTAAATTAAAATAATTAAGTAATGTTAGATATTCATTTTTTTAGTGATTTTTATAAAAGGAAATTAGTTGTATACAAATATTATATACATATGGTACATCATACACAAGTACAAATAAGAAAATTATTTTTTTAAATATATATATTTTAGTTTTAATTTTCTTTTTTTTATTTTTAATAACAAATATAATTTTTACAATTTTGTACATAATGTATAAAAAATAAATATGAATAAATATGTACAACAAATATTGGTGAAATCGCACAAAACACCCCATAAAATCGCCTTTTCAACCGTTACTCCAAAAAATGTGAAACCACAACCTTTTGAAAGATAATTTAATTTAGAGTATAATGGAAGTGAGTTTGATTCAATTTGAGTTTGTATGGAGCCAGAAATTGTATTTCAATTATTGCTTTACTGCTTTTTCTAAGTGTAGTTAATTGTTATTTGTACATTATTTGCTTTACAATTATTTTAATTATTTACAACATAATTTTATTTACAACTTTTGTCCGGACAAGTTATCAGCCAAGTGATCGGCTACCATATTCTTGACTCCAGGTTTATCTTGGATTTCAAGGTCAAACTCCTCGAGGAGAAGGATTTGCTGAATAAGAAGTGATTTGGTGTCCTTCTGCTGTAAATATTAGATGACTGAGTTATCTGTGTAGATGATAACCATGGACTCCAAAAGATGGGATTTGAACTTCTCGAAGGTAAAAATTACCGCTAGCAACTCCTTCTCAATGACAATATAGCTTCATTGAGCTTCGTCGAGCGTATGGCAAGTGATGATACGCTTGACAACTCAGGTTAAGTATGAAATAAATAAGGGTCGTTGAAACCCCAATTAATCGGCTAACTCAACGAGAAAAAAAATATTTATCAACCTCTTAAGAGAAATCAAGCAATAAAATGCAAGCGATTTTTGCTATTCAATTTACCGGGTATAGCGACCAGGGCCAAATACAAGGAGCACGATTGAAAAACTATGTAGTCAAATTTCCAAAAAAATTTTTAGTGGTTTTTGAATTTTTAATTTTTTTATTATTTTCAAATAAAGCACAAGGGATAAAATACACATACTACACTCTTTTTGCATTTTTCAGAAATTCCAAAAATGTTCAAAAAAATTACAGAGAAAATGTTTTTGTGTGTTACAAGTTTTAAAATGTTTTTGGTAATTTTCTAAAATTTCTCTAATATTTTGTTTTTTTATAAAATCAAACAGTGGAAAATAGAGACAAAAGTGCACAACCAAGAGTATTTTGCAATAAAAAAACTTTAAGTTCCCAATACTCCTGAAACTTATTTTTAGGATAAAGTACCAATAATTATCTACAAACAGAGACTGAAATCACAATTTTTAGATTTTTTTGAATAACTACATTTTTTAAGATTTTTCATTTTTCATAATTTGTTGGAATTTTATAAATGATCTATACATAAAAAATTAGATAGAAATTAAAAGACAATAAAAAAACCTACAATATTTTTTTGGAATTTTTAGGTAAATTTATGAAATTTTATGGATTTTCTAATTTTGGGCAGACAAAAAGACACTATTTTTGAATTTTTAAAAATATTAAATAGCAATAAAATGTGATGAAAAATTTACAAAATGTTCACTAGCATAACAGGAGCATACACATTTTTTTGAGAACTTTTAGAACATTAAAACATTTATTTTAATGAGAATAGCAATAAATTCAAGTTCTGCAATACAAGGATTAAAGTGCAATTATTTAAAGTTTCTGGATAAAATATATGACAAAAATAAACATGCGGGCAGAATATGCAATTTACCTAGTGAGAATGTGCTTTGCATGTGATGTTTTGGAGAGGGGGGATTTTCTGCAATTTCAAAAAACTCCAGGGGCTTTGATGCAATTTTCCCATTTTTTTATTTTAAAAACTGAACCTGAACCCTAAGGTTCCTCCTTTGTTCTTTTTCACAAGACAGGGGGGGCTACCATCTTCAAGAGCTAGGAGGGGGCACCGCCGCCCACACGGAGGAGATCTGGCGCACTCGTGGTAGAAGGCGGAGGGCCGCTTGAGCTGTTGCTGCTGAAGCGCAGCGTGGGCGCTGGAAGTTGCCGCGACGGAACCGGTGTGAGGCTGGGCGCGGGGAGCGCGGTCTGGTGGCAGGAGGCGCGGCCATCGCAACCGCTTATCGAGGAACCATGCCGCGACGGCGGGCAGTGGCGCGGCCGAGAGCCGGCGCACTGGCGGGGGGCGAGGTTGGCTGAACGGTGGCTGGAGAGGTCGCACGCAGGCGGATAGGGGGCCAGGCATCGCACAAAGGCGTCATGCGTACGACCACTTGCTGTGTTTTTTTATTTTATGTTTTTTTTTCAAAAATTGTAATATTTTTTATATCCTTTTTTCGTTTTTGGCAAACAGAAACAGATTTTTTTTGTTTATTTATAAAAAATGAAAGCAAGAGTATATTTTTTTATTTTTTTTATTTTTTTAAAATTTTCTTAAGACGATCCTGCCAAAAAAGGGTTAGAGAGAAAAGAAAAACAAATATGTTAATTTTTTATTTATCTATTTTAAATATAAACAGAAGAGGACGTGAATGGGATCTGACAGAAAGCGAGGAGAGGATCCGAAGATCCGACCACAGTGCATGGTTGGAGGTACGCGATTGCATGAGAAAGAACTGAAAGTGGAGAGATCGGAGAATGAGATGAAAAATCGGATTCAAAGGCATATCAAAGTGTAATGGATATTTTTTTGGAGATTTTTAATATCTAAAGATTAATCACAAAACAAAGAAAATCTACGATTTATCTAAGAAAAATGGTGAGAAAGAAAATGGATCTCACCTCGGGATTGGATAAGCCGTGATGGCCTCGACGAGGGTCGATGCGCTGTCACCGAACGGCTCGGAGGCTGGGCACCCTTCTTCAATAAGATAGCTCTCAGATATCGGGTTCCTCTCCACCAAAGATTGATCTAAGAATTAATGAGGGAGGAGAGCCTACGAAAAAGAGAAGAATATTTAAAAAGGAAAGAACGTAAAAAAGGGGAACGTGTTTAGTTGTGAATTAATAAAATAATTAAATTAATTAATTAATTATATAAAAATAAATTTCAGAATTAATTAAAATAAATAAATTAAATAATTTACAAAAATTAATTAGCCACCTTAATGGCGGCTATTAAAGGTAGGGAATAATATCTTATATACAAGGTAGGTTTTTAAATCAAATAATGAATTAAATAATTAAATATAAATATAAATTTCACAATTAAATTAAATTGATTAAGTAATGTTAGATATTTATTTTTTAGGTGATTTTTATATAAGGAAATTAGTTGTATACAAATTTTATATACATATAGTGCATTATACACATGTACAAATAAGGAAATTATTTATTAAAATATATATTTTCTAAATTTTTATTTTATTTTGTTTTTATTTTTAATAATGAATATAATATTTAAAATTATGTACATAATGTATAAAAAATAAATATGAATAAATATGTACAATAAATATTGGTGAAATTGCACAAAACACCCTAGAAAATCGACTTTTGAACCGTAACTCCAAAAATTATGAAACCACAGCCATTTAAAAGATAATTTAATTTTGAGTTTAATGGAAGTGTTTGATTCAATTTGAGTTCGTATGGAGCCAGAATTGATATTTCAATTATCGCTTTACGGCTTTTTCTGAGTGTAGTTAATTATTATCTGTACATTATTTTGCTTTGCAATTATTTTTATTATTTACAACATAAATTTATTTACAACTTTTGTTTGCAAGAATATTTAATTTAAAGCCAATTTATGTACAAATAAAATAGTACAGGTTTTATACAAATATACAGAATACATATTTACAAATTATTTTTGTGTTTTTTTGGATTAAAGACCTTATCTCCCCATACTTTATTCCTGGTCGATCAGGCCAAGTCTTGACCATCTCTCGGGGTTTGGGTCAGTATGTATTCCATAAATGCATCCTTCATTTTTGTTTTCTTTTTCTTTTCTTCTTTATTCTTTTATTTAAGTACAAAAGGTGTTAAAAATGCATATTTAATAAATGCATGCAAAATGATAATTTCATGAAATTATTGGGTATTTACAGGTGTTCCACTAAGGAAATGAAGCTAAAATAAAAGAATAAAGGCTATGAATTGTGGAGTCATCATTCCTCTATACTTTACCTTTGCTAGTCCCTTAGCAAACACTTTTGGAAAAAGAGTGAAAACAAAAATAAAGAAAAGAAAAAGGAAAGAAGCTAGAACAATGTTGACTTTTAAACTTATCTTCATAAAATTGTAATATGGAGCTCTATCGGACCTTCGGATTATTAGTGTGTCGGAACCATAATGGGAAATGGATTTAAAACCTAACAACCTTTAAGTTCCGCAAGACTCCTATTCAGGTCTCCTGAACAGTCAGATCATAACAAGTCTACATACACAAATTCTTATGACTATGAATTCTTACTTGTACTGTGTGAGTGAAATATTACTTCTCATCTCAAAAGTAGCAATGAAGCAACCTCTCTCAACAAGGTAACTCTAATCACCCAGTCTAGCAACTCTTTCCTTGAGGAGCGAGGATATTACCTTCTAAGTTCAAGTACAACCAGCTCAAAAAGAGGGGAATGGAGAAGAGAATGGACGGTAACCAGTGTAGCTACCTATCCTTGAATGCATGACCAGTGTAGCCAAGTCATCTGCTGCAAGCATAGTAACATTTGGCTTTGAAGCTCTTATTCTTTTTTTTCACTTGTATATACACTCAGCATGCATTTTACTTTCAATCAGGCATGTCCACTTTTAGAGATTCTGCATTTTTTTTCTTTTTTTTTGAAAATATATACAAGGTACAACATGTACATAAGGAGCTTATCCTCTTGATCCAGTAGACTATCCCTCTTTTGAATCATTATTGAAACCCCAAAGCATCCTATCTTTAGACCTCAACATCGCCAAATTAGGTTGAGATGCACTTCCCTCCCTAGAGAAGGACGAGAGGTTCCTCCTAGAAAGGACGAGAGGTTCCTCCTAGATGTACTACCCTTGTATGCTACCCCGAGCCAAAATATTCTGCTCCCTCACTACCTCGTCCATGAAGAGCTACGTGTAGAGTGCTTGTCCAAGGTAACCCACGGTACAAAAGAATCATGTGTGTGTTGTTAAATATTCTACTAAGACTTATCAAGACGACATGTGAACATAGTCTTATTGACTCAAAGAACTAAGTCACTAGGGCCTGAAAAGCCTTAACTCCAGTTCTTATAAGGTTCCTCTGAAATTAAGTGGATTAAAGTCCAACTAAGCTCTATTCGTCAAATTTATTCCCGACTTAGTTTAAATGTCAATATTATCCTGAAAAATGCACATGCTAATGCAAGAAATATGTACAAAGCAAGGAAAAGAAAACAAAATCATTTCTGTGAAGCAATTTTATAATTTTGATTTTTTATGGATTTTGGAAATGTTGCACATGCAAAGAGAGTTTTTTATGCAAATTTTTATAGACTTTTGGTTTTTGTTGTTTTTTTATATATAAACAAAAGGTTAGTAATATATACAACTATATATAATTTTTTGAATAAGGGTTAGGGATGAGATACACATATTTACACGGGAGTGAGTTACTTATTTACAAGAATTAGGTGAAAAGATTTATATGTATATATATACACAATTGGATTTTTTTGTGATGCATATATTCCTCAAGCTTATTTGAAAATAATTTTACAAATAGTTTTGAAAACTATAGTACAAAATATTTTTTCCAAACAATATTACAAACATTTACAAATATTTGAAATCTATTTTTGCAAACATTTTTCAAACAGTATATATAGATTTTCAAAATAAATTTTCAACCATTTTAAAAACATTTGCAAATAGTTTTACAAAAAAAATTATTTCACATAAAGGAAAGAAAAGTTTTTACAAGCCACAATATTTTTACAAAGGTTGAAAATATTTTTCAAACATTTTTCACATTGTTTTCAAAAAATTTTTCAAATAGGTTTTTCAAACTACTTTCAGAATATTTTCAAAATATTTTAACCTGACTTATTAATCAGTATATGCAAAAAGAATTTTGAGGAAATTTCTGCATCTTTTTATTAGTTTTTATTAGTTTTTAGTTAATTTTACAAGTATTTATACAATATTTTAGCCGTATTAAAAAAATACGAAAGTACGAGTTATTGCTGAAGTATATATACAATATATACGACATTCCCCTATACTTAGATCGGACTATGTCCTCATAGGAATCAGAAAGTGATGAAGAAAGACATAACTTGTGTTAAGTATTGGGAAGCCAAAAGAAAACTATACTACAACGACGAATAAAAGAATGAAATCGATAGAAGTCAGTGATCCCCCTATATTTAGGATCAAGTTATCCTAAGTATAGAAGACTGTACACAAGGGGACTACCGAGTGGCAGGATGTACAGAGTCTACCTCCCTATAATTAGTGTAAAATATCCCTAAGTATAGGCAGAATAATCACAAGTTTGACACCTCTCCTAAACTTAGGGTAGAGTAAACCCTAAGTATAGCATAATCATAGGATGGAGATGGGGTGTTAGACAAAAGAATGTGCGATATGGACATTTGGATCTATACAGCTGCGGGAGGAAGTGATAATCAAGCATGAGATGCAAATTATGCGAGTCAAAAAGCACATCTCATGCAAAATGAATAGGGACAACATCGACGATCAGCGGATCATGATCTAGATATAGCTTCAGGCGCTGACCATTAACTCAGAAGGTGGACTCAGATGACATCTCAGATAAATCAATGCTGCCAATTTCATGTACCTTCCGGACCAAGTATGGTCCCTTCCACTTGCTCTGCAACTTCCCTGGAAATAGTTTTAGCCTGGCATCGAATAACCATACTTTCTGGTTTGGCTTAAACTGCTTTTGGTTGATGTGAGAATCATGCCATATCTTCACTCCCTCCTTATATTGCAGGTTACTCGAAAATGCTGTATCTCTCAATTCCTCCAGGGCTACTAATTCTGCCTTTCTCTGATCTCCTACACTCTCTGGATCCAAGAATATCTCTGTTACAACCCAAAGTGACTTATGCTTCAGCTCGATTGCTAAGTGGCATGACTTGCCATAGACGAGTTGGAATAGAAATGTACCCAATGTAGTCTTAAAGGATGTCCTATATGTCAACAAGATCGAGTCCAAAAGCTGTGACAAGTCCTTTCGGTCTGGGAGGACTACCATCTGCAATATAGTATTAATCTCCCTGTTATAAACCTCATTAAGACCATTTATTTGTGGATGATACGGAGTAGCAACTATGTGCTCTATACTGAAATCGTTAACAAGGTCCCTTACCTTGTCGTTAATAGAATGAGTCCCCCCGTCTGATATCAAAACTCTAGGTACTCTGAACCGTGAAATGATATTTTTCCCTATGAATTTGCAAATAGTATTAGCTTCTGCGGTTTAGGCGGGGATGGCCTCAACCCAATGATAGACACAGAATCTAGTGCGGTTATATCGACTCACAAGGCGAGTCAACAGTCGGTGTTTGACCACACAAAATCCTGTATTTAATAAACAATTAACCCACACTAAAGATCAATAAATTAGAAATAATGTGGAGTTAAAATTTATTTTTAACTCTGCACAAATGATGTAAAGGGCAAGTATGCAGAGAGTTCGAAGACAGGGAGCAAGCAGGGTAGTTCAAAATAATGTGCTCACGTGAATGTGTGTGTGTCAAGTGTCTACACTAAGCAAGCAAATAAAGCAATTTTTGTGGTTTTTTAATTTTTAATTTTTATTATTTTTAATTTTAAATTTTGTATTTTGATTTTTAATTTTCTGATTTTTATAGTTTTATATTTTATATTTTTCTATTTTATTTTTGAATATTGGAATTTAAAAACAATGTAATAAAAGACTAGATCAAATATTTATAAAAATGTGCAAAAATAATCAAAAATTCAGAAATTAAATGTTTTTGATATTTTTAGGATTTTTTACTGTTTTTGTGATTTTTGGAGAATTTTTAGAATGTTTTTGGTATTTTTAAATGTTAAAATAGAGAAAACAGTGAATAAAAGGCAAGGCTGAAACTAAAATGGAGAAATAAATTAGCAAACAGTAACAAAAATTCTCCAAATTAATTTTCAATTAAAGAAAATAAAATAAGGAAAATTTAGACACCAAGATTATATTTTTAGGGTTTTTGTAGAATTTTTAATATTTTTATATAGGTTTTTAGAGTTTTGTAATTTTTAGAAGTTTTCTTTTGTATTTTTTAATGATTTTTGGTCTGAAAGTTGAACACACTAAAAGAACAAAATATATATTTTTGGGATTTTTCTGATGAGTTTTTATATTTTTTTGGTATTTTATAATGCAAACAGTGCTGAAAATGGATGTTTTTAATTTTTAATAAATATTAAAATGCAACAATTATGGAATGCAAAAATAGGGCGTGCAAATACAAGTTAGCAGGAGCTTCTATGAATTTTTGTGGAATTTTTCTAAGCAAAAGGATGACCTAATTAAATCAAACAACACATGAAAATAATTAGGACTGGTAGGGACCTATTCGTAAATAGGTAGAAACCTAAGGGCCTGCACACAAATTTCCCACAAAATTTATCACTAAATAAAACAGTTCCTGCACGAAATATTAAATGCCCAAAACCGCAAGGACCTTGTCGCAAAATATCCACGCGCACGTGCCACGCACGTACGCTTGGCTGGCAAGGTTCACAATGTAATTACAGATATGTGCGGGGGGTTCTTAGCAATTATTACAAAAGTTGTACACATCATGTAAAAGTTTTAGCATAGATAGTTAAATGCAAAATTGCTCAGGGTGTACCACTGCAAAATCCCCAAAACCTTGGCGCGATCGAACGGAGGCGGGCCTCCCACTTAACACGTGGCGCGAGTCTGAAGGCTGATACCCCTTCGGCCCGGAGCAGTGCAGCAAGAACACGCCTAGAACACGGCGTGGATGAAGTTGATCCGCCAAAATCTGCAAGCTATGTGTCACCCACTCCCCTCCGATGTTGTGAAAAGCTTCCTGGAACAACCCAGAAGGGAACGACGGCCGCAAAATGGCCTAGAAAAGGCCGAAGGTCCGCCGCACGATGAAGAAGGGGGAGGTGCTCCAGGTTGCTGCTCCAGCAACAAAACTCGACCCTCGGAGGGATCTCTTGGCTCTGGGACCTGCAAAAGAAGCGCACGACAATAGCAAAAAGTCCCAGGGCAAACACAGGTTGGTGGATGGTGGTTTTGGTGAGAATGGCGCTCGCCGGAGCAAACTCCGGCGAGTGGTTAAATGGCGGCGAATGGATTACAAAATAGAAAAATGAAGGGATGGAATTAATCCTAGAACTATATCTAATCTACATCATGAAAAAGATAAGGAAAAACATAAAGAATGCAACCTCTAACGGTGGACAAACCGCGAGATGGACCTCACGGCAGCACAGCTGCCGGAGATGGGTTGGAGCACGCCTCGACCCTCCGCTGCTCCTCGACAAGGTTGGGGATCAACCCCCTGTCACCGGGAATCCACCAGATGTACCTCGGAGGTCTGAAGGTTAGCCAAAGGCAGTTCAAAATTTGAATGGGGCGTGAGGGGGTGTTTTGAAACATGGTTGTCGAGGCCCAAAGATCAAGGCACCAGGAGCGTCTGGATGGTCCATTCCCCGAGCAAACGATTGGGCGTGCATGGTGGCTTATCAAGGAGAAAAATTGGTGAAGACCGCATCATGAAACGGTGTAAGGATCGGCCCCCAAAAAGGGGCGAAAACAAAGAAAAAGTCATTTATGACAAGCTGCAGGAGATGGCCAAGAAGTTGACCAGTGGGTCAACTTTCCAGCCACCTGGTTGGTCCACGTGGACCAACCAGGAAAATCCGCAGGAAAAAAAATACTTCTAAAATCTTTAAAAAATAGATAATGATTTTATTGATTTTTAATTATAAAATAAAAAATGTTTATTTTTTTATAAATTATTTTATAGTGATTTTTATTTATTTTTATGAAGTATATTTTTACAAGTTGCTATTATACCCCTATATAGGTATATTATCTATATACTTTATTACTTTATTTTTATTTTGTGTATTTTAATTTTATTATTTTTGTTTATTATTTTGTAAAATTATAAAATACTTTTATCTACACAAATATATTTTTATTTTAATTTTATGATATATTTTATACACTTAATAAAATAAAAGTTTTATTTGTATAGGTATAGACACAGGTATTATACCTATGTATCTTATTTACAAATATTTTTATTTTGTATTTGATTTATGTTTTTATTCTGATTTTAATGCACAAAATTATTATATGTAATAATTACAACATTATAAAAATATAAAATTATAAAAATAATAAATAAATAATAAATTGAATATTTTAATCTGTACAAGTATACAATGAGGGTTCAAAACTCAACTTTCAAACCGTAGCTCCGCCAAATGCGAAACCACCGCCATTAAATAGCTTATTTTCTTCTATATACAATTAAAGGTGAGTTTGATGCATTTGGAGTTTTTATTTGTGAGATACGGGTCTGGGAAGTTGGGATTCTGGATTTTTTTCAGACCATAACTTTTAATCTGTACATTATTTTTCTGTGAAATCAGTTTTGTATTTTTCTATATAAAATTATCTACAACTTTCATGTACAAAGTTTCTTTATTTGATGTATAAAAAGTGGAACCAAAAATAGGTCCCAAAATGAATAAAGAATGATTAGAAAATATAGGTCTTTTATCTGTATTTTGGCCCTTATCTCCCCCTACTTTATTCCTTGTCGACCTATTCATCAAGATGCCTAGGTCTCGGGGTTTCGGGTCATAAAATATTTACAATATTTTATTCTTTTTCTTTTCTTGATTTATTCTGTAATTTTGGCTTTAATTACAGTATTTTATACACTATTTAGATGCACATGCATGAATGCTAAGATGATGATTTTAACGCTATTTACCGGTATTTGCTAGGGTTTTCGGTGCCAAAATGATAGAATAAAGATGATGAAATGTGGATTCATCATCCCCCTATACTTTACCTTTGCTAGTCCCTAGCAAACACTTATGCAATAAGTGCAAAAGAAAAGAAAGAAAAGAAAAAGAAGAACTTGGATTTTATTTGAGTATTAAACTTGTCTTCACAAAATCAAAGTTTGGATCTTAAGTCAGACCTTTGGACTTTTAGTGCGGGCGGAACCTTAATAAGAACCGTGTTTGAAATTCAACAGTCCTTGAGAATCACAAAACTCTGTTCAAGTCTCCTTAATAGCCAGGTCAGAAATATCTCAATTCATACGCAAACCCTTACGACTATGAATCTGACTCGTACAGTGTAAGTGATGGTGGCTCTCCCCAACTAGAATAACAAAGAGACTAACTTCTCCAGTACAACAACCCAATGATTCCCCAATCCAATGACTCCATCCTCAAGGAGCGGGGTATTCCCTTCTAAGTTCAAGTGGCAACCAGCTCAAGAGGAGGGGGTAGGGGTGTAAGAAAATTCTCAAGTTCGATATTCGTTCAGGTTCGGCTCGCTAAAAGTTCGATTCCAATTCGATTCGGAAATAAACGAACTGAACCTGAACACAAGTTTAGGCTCGATTAAATAAACGAACCGAACCTAAAAATCATAGGTTCGCTCAGGTTCGATTCGTTAAAAGCTCGATAAACATACACATATACATATTTACAAATCCTTATCCGTAGAAATTGATCTTATTTTAAAATGAGTGATTTTTATCCCAGGGTTGAATTTTGTCTAGAGATAACTAGATATTTTCGGGATAAGTCGGCTTTATCTCTGTATAAACTATCCAAAAATAAATAGTCACATCGTGTTTACAACATCCATTATCTATGTGTCTAGTACTTTTTCCTTCTTTATCTTCAGATCAACAAGTATAAACATTACTTATCGAATATCTCCACATTAATCTTATCCATATCCCCATCTGAATAGATATAAAAATATATTATAATTATACTATTTTCAAAGAGATGAATTCCTATTAATCTATTTTTTTCAAAAGATGAAGACGAGTTAGATAAATAAAAAAGTAAATGAATATTTATTCTAATTGTAGATGCACATATATATTTCCATTTCTTTTCTTTTCACTCCCTCTTATTAGAGAATTTTTACGTTCGATATTCGTTTAGGTTCGATTTGGTTAAAAAGAGGTTCGATTCGGATTCGGTTCGAAAATAAACGAACCGAACCTGAACACAAGTTTAGGCTCGATTAAATAAATGAACCGAACCTAAAAAATATAGGTTCGCTCAGGTTCGGTCCGTTTACACCCCTGGGAGGGGGTGAAGAAGAGAATGGACGGTAGCCAGTGTAGCTACCTATCCTTGGATGCAAGACCAGTGTAGTCAAGTCATCCTGCTGCAGGCTCACATATTTGACTTTGATGCTCAAGCTTGCTTATTTTCTATACAACATATTCATATACTTTGTAGGCTTTTTATTTTTGTACATGCCTGAACCCTTTTTTTTTGAAATACTATTCACAACAACATTTACATAAAGAGTTTTTCCTCTTGAGCCAGTAGACTATCCCTCTTTTGAAGCTTTATCGCAACCCACAGCCTCCTGTCTTTAAACTTCCTAGTCACTGGATGGGTTGGGGTGCACTTCCCTCCCTAGAGGAGGACAAATGTTTCCACTTGTGTGCATCTCATACCGGCAAATCCAATCCCCTCACCACTCCAACTGAGTCGAGCCATGTGAAAGGTGCAGGTGTCCAAGTTAGGTCATTATCAACAAGAATGTGCGTGTGCTCCGAAATACTCTACTTAGGCAGTCAAGAATCCATTGAACCAAGTCTCGTGATCCTCAAAGAATTAAGTCAACTAGACATGAAGTACCTCAAACCCAATTCATATAAGGTTCCTGTTATTAGGTAGATTTTAAGGTCCAATCAAGCTCCAATCTCCGGATTTTACTTAGACTTGTTCAACTATCAAACTCAATCCGAAAAATGCGAATGCTACGCAATGCAATGCAGAAAATATTTTTGTGATGTAATTTTTAAAGATTTTGAACTTTTTATAGATTTTTTTTGAAAAGATGATGATGATGCAGATGCAGATGCATTTTTTGTCTTTTTCAAAAAGATTTTTCAAATGTTTTTGGATTTTAATTTTGCAAATGTTTTTGGGATTTTTGAAAACAAAAAAGATTTTGGCTAAAAGTTAGGCTAAAAATATGTACACGGGAGTGCTTCTCTATATGTACAAGAAGTGGATTTTAAGAATTTACACGGTAAGTGGTCAGTTTTATACACATATATATATAGTGGATTTTGGTGTGATGTAAATATTCCTCAAACTTATTTGACACAAGCTTTTCACACAATTTTTGAAAATTATAGTCCGCATTAATTTTTACAAATATTTTTGCAAACATGTACACACATTTGAAAATCATTTTGCAAAGGCTTTCAAAACAGTATATATAGGTTTTCCAAATATTTTTGCAACCATTTTCCAAACCATTTGCAAATCATTTTTCAAACATTTTATTTCACACAAAGAAAAGAATTTTTTTTCAATCCACACATTTTACACAGGTTGAAAACATGTAACAAAATATTTTCAAAATAGTTTTCAATAGATGTTCACAAAGATTTTTCAAACTATTTTCCAAACATTTTGCAAAAAAACATTTTTCACCTGATTTATTAATCAGTAATTACAAAAAGAATTTGAGGAATGATAACATCTTTTTATTAAAGATTTTAATGAATTTTAAAGAATGATTAGCCATATTATTAGGAAGATACGAAAGTACGAGTTATGGCTAAAGTATATACGTAGTATATACAACCCCCTATACTTAGCTTGAGCTATGTCCTCATAGATCGGAGAGAAAAGAGAAGACATAACTCGTACTAAGTATATGCAAGTCTAAATAATAAAGAACTAATGAATGAATCAACGAATGAGAAGTTGACCGTCCCCCCTATACTTAGGATCAACTAATCCTAAGTATACCAGACTGTACACAAAGCAGGGAGGGTCAAGGGTGGGAATGAACAGATCGTACTCAAATTGTCTCCCCCTATACTTAGGGTAAGATATCCCTAAGTATAGACAAGAAGAGGAGACAATGGAGAGGATCGAAAAGAATAGAACAACTCGAGGTGCATGCCCCCCTATACTTAGGACAAATTACGTCCTAAGTATGGAAAACTATCTACAAGGGCGGCACCTTTTTGATAGATGAAGAAGATAGAAAATGAAAAGAAGAAAAGAAGAAAAGAAGAAAAGAGATCTGAAGATGGATGAAGAGATCATAGGATATACACATCACTCCCCCTATACTTTGGGTAAAAGAAGCCCTAACTGTAGGCAACAACAGGAGTGATGATACTGAACGACAAAAGAGCACTCGGCTCGTCCACCCCTCCTTAACGTAGGACAAAGTGCGTCCTAAGCAAGGCAAACACGAGAATGGATGGACGAGCAATACGGGAGAGATAGAGATGGACAAAGGAGAATGTACAACAGAGGTGGATGTACATGTGATCAAGAAGGCCGAAAGCTAACCTTCTTGCGAGACCGCTGAGGGATAGATCTGGTGTGGTGAATGTCAACATTGGGGTCCACAGTGGACGGAAGCCGATCAGGGTCGACACGGTGAAGTCCCTCAGTGGAATCAAACCGGAAAGGGAGGAACTGATCAATGGAAGCAGTATGGCTAGGTTCTCCCTTAGTGGTCCTATGGTGTGAAGGCACAGACGGGTGAGTGGAAGAAGTTCGGCTAGGTCTGGCCTTGGAAGTCTCGCAGATGTCAAAGTGAAATGGGACAAACTCATCATCCTCGGAAGAAGTGTAATCGAAGTCGTCCTGCGAGTCCTCGTCCAGGTCAAAGTCAAAAGGCGCGAAATCATCAGTGGAAGTATACGAACTCAGATCGTCCTCAAGACTCTCACCTGAATCCTTGTCTTTTTCATCAAGAGGCCAAAAATTGTGAAGGTTCGCGTCATGGCCGACCTCAATCATCTTTACCTGTGAAGGGCCAAGAACGGACTTATCAGTGGAAGTAGTCAAACTAGGTCCGTCCTGTCTAGTCTTACCTGGGTCATTTGTTGCCTTATGAGGTCTCTCAATGTAATGGGCAACATCATAAACATCCTCAATTATCTTGTCATCTGCCCCCCGCTCAAATGGTTCAATCACATAAATACTCTGGATCTCATCAACACATCGCCACACACCAGGAGGAGGATTAGTGAGGTCCATGCTTTCTGACTTCCTCCCCTTTCGAGGGATTCGTCGGGTCTCATCAGGGATCGCTAAGGAAGTATCTCTAGTAGCATCAGGTAGGTCACAAGCCTCAGAGTCAGCTATAATCGGTGAAGGTGCATCAGGTGCAGGTCTCTGGTCAACTGTGGGTGTGGTGATCAACACTTCGCTCTCGTCAACAGGACGGAAGCGAATCTCTCCTGATCCATAGTCGATAACGACCCTCGCAGAGGCGAGGAATGGTCGTCCCAGGATGATTGGAGATGGCTCCCCTGTGGAGCTCTCCATGGCCAACACGACAAAATCAACATTGTGGCTCGTGCCCTGAATAGAAATGACAGCGTTTTCATGGATACCCTTCGGCCTCTTGATTGATCCATCAGCAAACTGAACGATCATCCTAGTCTTCTTGAGAGGCCCTAAGTGAAAAGATTGTACCAACGAGAAGGGTAGTATGCTAATCGAAGCACCGCCGTCCAGGAGAGTGCGATCACATGTATGGTCAGAGATGGTGCAAGTGATGAAAGGTGTAGCTGTGTTCTTCTTCCTGGGAATGGGACGATGTGTGATGGCGAGGGCAGTGGACTTGGTTAGAATGTGACGCTCAGATCTGCTCCTCCGCTTTCTCTTCTTGGGAAGAGGGGCAGATAAATGGGTCATGGCTTGCTGAAGTGGGGCACGGATAATCTCATGAATAGTAGCCACCACTTCGGGTTCAGATAGCATTTTTTTGAATTTTTGGACTTCCTCCATACAAGGGAGGAAGTCGGAATCAGCATATACACGAGGCATGCCAAGAGCAGTCTGTACAGCGGCATCCTCAGGGTCAAAGGTAGGACTAGGTGTGAATGCATGTGTGGTCCAAGGTTCTGGCAAGTGGACTCTCTCATCAAAATATTGATCAACCAAGTGTCTCCCGAAATATTTTTGGTCTTTTAAATTTTTCTCATTTTTTTTGTATTTTGGGCGATTGCAAGCTCCCATGATTTCCTACAAGTGAAGCCGTATTCCCGACGAAAGGAGCATTAATCTGATTATTCCTCAAGATAGCAAGATTATCATTCAACAAATCAATGCGCTTTGTCATCCGATTCAAGATATCACTCATAGAGATCGAGGGAGGTGACTCCAACAGGTCAGACTCGGGTGGATGTGGACGTGGAGGCGGATAATATACATGTGGGGATGGAGGTGGGTAGAAGTTCGAGGTCTGATACTGTGGCTGAGGTGGGTATGTACAAAAATCAGAAAAAATAGGAGGAAGATCCTCCTGATAAAAGGGAGGTGGACCGGCTGGAGGAAGCGAAGGGTCCGCAAAGTCCGGATAAAATGCACTCCAAGGGTCCATCTCGAAAACAAAAGGAAGTGATTCGGGGAGCACGAAGGTCAAGTCAAGAGAGTGAAGAAAAAGGCGCAAATGCGCAGAGGAGATCTAGGACACACAAAAACAATCACAGATAAAAATGAAACAAGACAAACCCTCAATTCACATACTCAACTCGGTAGAGACCGTAAAATGCAGTCTTTTAATCTTGTCTGTTTTAGAGTTAGGTGAGAAGTCAAAGAACTTCACACACACTTAGGGGGCTTGATGGGATTTGGGCACTAACCTTAGTGTGTGCGCGAGCAAGTAAAACGAAGACAATGAGGGGATTACTCGCCCCAATACAAGATTTTTTCTTTTTGATCGGTTTTAGGGTCAAGTAAACTTAGCAGTCCCAATTTTATTGATTATCACTTTTTTTTGGATTTTTAATAAAAATGCACGATCCTATCGAGGAGTCAATTCCTTTAAGCACCTAGGTTGGCAAAATCAGAGGGAGAGGCGGAAAAGCAATGAAAGCGGCAATCGATGATGTATGCTAAAGAGAAATGCTCACCTTGCCTCCAACACTCTACATGCAAGGATGCTTAGCAGAATTAAAACCTATCTATATGCAAATGCAAAAGCCGATGAAATCGCCCTAAGTTTCAGAAATTGCTATTATCGTGAAGAACCACAAGCTGACCACCAACCCTCAATCCTAATGTCCGGTCTAGGCTCACCCCTCCTCTGCTCAACACATTTGAGTTAGGAGAAAGCGCTTGTGTGGGAATGAGCTCGCGCCGCGTGGATCGAAAGCTAATGATCAACTGTTTAAGATTTTGACTAAGTCCAAACGAAACTATAGGTGCATGCAAAGAATTAGGTGTTTGGCCTTAGTCTATCGCAAGCAATCCTAGAACCAGGGGCTCAATCACACAAAATAAATAAAATCGAAAAAACAAAACAAAATAAAAAGAATGCGAGAAAAGCTGATGAAAACCGCGGCGAGCCCCCAAGTGAACAATCACTTGGAAATTAGGCTCGAATGTCCAAGTGTCCGAGGGTACCTGTATTATTACAATAAAGGAGCCTCTCTCTCTCACTTAAATTACAAACTAAATGCAAGAGAATAAAGGAAATAGAACTGTCTTCAAAATTCTCTCCTAGCCCGCCTTCGTGCTAAGTCAAGTCGCCTCGCGTGGGTGTGCAGGTGCTCCTAGAAGAGAGCTCCTCCCTCGATCCGCGTTCCTCGCAAGAAGTCAAACAAGAGAGAGGTTAGACAATTCAAAAAAAATATCAAAAATAGGGAAAATAAAACAAGCAGAACTAAAAGCCGCAAAGGTAGACATATAGTCACAAAACAAAAACCCGAACTACGTGATGTTGCTCCCCGGCAACGGCGCCATTTGATAGACACAGAATCTAGTGCGGTTATATCGACTCACAAGGCGAGTCAACAGTTGGTGTTTGACCACACAAAATCCTGTATTTAATCAACAATTAACCCACACTAAAGATCAATAAATTAGAAATAATGTGGAGTTAAAATTTATTTTTAACTCTGCACAAATGATGTAAAGGGCAAGTATGCAGAGAGTTCGAACACAGGGAGCAAGCAGGGTAGTTCAAAATAATGTGCTCACGTGAATGTGTGTGTGTCAAGTGTCTACACTAAGCAAGCAAACAAAGCAATTTTTGTGGGTTTTTATTTTTTAATTTTTTTTAATTTTTATTTTTAAATTTTGTATTTTGATTTTTAATTTTCTGATTTTTATAATTTTATATTTTATATTTTTCTATTTTCTTTTTGAATATTGGAATTTAAAAACAATGTAATAAAAGACTACATCAAATATTTATAAAAATGTGCAAAAATAACCAAAAATTCAGAAATTAAATGTTTTTGATATTTTTAGGATTTTTTACTATTTTTATGATTTTTGGGGAGTTTTTAGAATGTTTTTGTATTTTTAAATGTCAAAATAGAGAAAAAAGTGAATAAAAGGCAAGGCTGAAACTAAAATGGAGAAATAAATTAGCAAATAGTAACAAAAATTCTCCAAATTAATTTTCAATTAAAGATAATAAAATAAGGAAAATTGAGACACCAAGATTATATTTTTAGGGTTTTTGTAGAATTTTTAATATTTTTATATAGGTTTTTAGAGTTTTGTTATTTTTAGGAGTTTTCTTTTGAATTTTTTAATGATTTTTGGTCTAAAAGTTGAACACACTAAAAGAAACAAAATATAATTTTTTGGGATTTTTCTGATGAGTTTTTATATTTTTTTGGTATTTTATAATGCGAACAGTGCTGAAAATGGACGTTTTTAATTTTTAATAAATATTAAAATACAATAATTATGGAATGCAAAAATAGAGCGTGCAATTACAAGTTAGCAGGAGCTTCTATGAATTTTTGTGGAATTTTTCTAAGCAAAATGATGACCTAATTAAATCAAATAAGCACATGAAAATAATTAGGCCTCGTAGGGACCTATTCGTAAATAGGTAGAAACCTAAGGGCCTGCACGCAAATTTCCCATAAAATTTATCACTAAATAAAACAGTTCCTGCACGAAATATTAAATGCCCAAAACCGCAAGGACCTTGTCGCAAAATATCCACGCGCACGTACCACGCACGTGCGCTTGGCTGGCAAGGTTCACAATGTAATTACAGATATGTGCGGGGGGTTCTTAGTAATTATTACAAAAGTTGTACACAACATGTAAAAGTTTTAGCATAGATAGTTAAATGCAAAATTGCTCAGGGTGTACCACTTCAAAATCCCCAAAGCCTTGGCGCGATCGAACGGAGGCGGGCCTCCCACTTAACACGTGGCACGAGTCTGAAGGCTGATACCCCTTCGGCCCAGAGCAGTGCAGCAAGAACACGCCTAGAACACGGCGTGGATGAAGTTGATCCGCCAAAATCTGCAAGCTCTGTGTCACCCACTCCCCTCCGATGTTGCGAAAAGCTTCCTGGAACAACCCAGAAGGGAATGACAGCCGCAAAATGGCCTAGAAAAGGCCGAAGGTCCGCCGCGCGATGAAGAAGGGGGAGGTGCTCCAAGTTGCTGCTCCAGCAACAAAACTCGACCCCCGGAGGGATCTCTTGGCTCTGGGACCTACAAGATAAGTGCACGACAACAGCAAAAAGTCCCAGGGCAAACACCGGTTGGTGGATGGTAGTTTTGGTGAGAATGGCGCTCGCCGGAGCAAACTCTGGCGAGTGGTTAAATGGCGGCGAATGGATTACAAAACAGAAAAATGAAGGGATGGAATTAATCCTAGAACTATATCTAATCTACAGCATGAAAAAGATAAGGAAAAACATAAAGAACGCAACCTCTAACGGTGGACAAACCGCGAGATGGACCTCACGGCAGCACGGCTGCCGGAGATGGGTTGGAGCACGCCTCGGCCCTCCGATGCTCCTCGACAAGGTTGGGGATCAACCCCCTGTCACCGGGAATCCACCAGATGTACCTCGAAGGTCTGAAGGTTAGCCAAAGGCAGTTCAAAATTCGAATGGGGCGTGAGGGGGTGTTTTGAAACATGGTGGTCGAGGCCCAAAGATCGAGGCGCCAGGAGCATCTGGATGGTACATTCCCCGAGCAAACGATTGGGCGTGCATGGTGGCTTATCGAGGAGAAAAATTGGTGAAGACCGCATCATGAAACGGTGTAAGGATCGGCCCCCAAATAGGGGCGAAAACCAAGAAAAAGTCATTTCTGACAAGCTGCAGGAGAAGGCCCGGAAGTTGACCAGTGGGTCAACTTTCCAGCCACCTGGTTGGTCCACGTGGACCAACGAGGAAAATCCGCAGAAAAAAAATACTTCTAAAATCTATAAAAAATAGATAATGATTTTATGATTTTTAATTATAAAATAAAAAATGTTTATTTTTTTATAAATTATTTTATAGTGATTTTTATTTATTTTTATGAAGTATATTTTTACAAGTTGCTATTATACCCCTATATAGGTATATTATCTATATACTTTATTACTCTATTTTTATTTTGTGTATTTTAATTTTATTATTTTTGTTTATTATTTTGTAAAATTATAAAATACTTTTATCTACACAAATATATTTTTATTTTAATTTTATGATATATTTTATACACTTAATAAAATAAAAGTGTTATTTGTATAGGTATAGACACAGGTATTATACCTATGTATCTTATTTACAAATATTTTTATTTTGTGTTTGATTTATGTTTTTATTCTGATTTTAATGCACATAATTATTATATGTAATAATTACAACATTATAAAAATATAAAATTATAAAAATAATAAATTGAATATTTTAATCTGTACAAGTATACAATGAGAGTTCAAAACTCAACTTTCAAACCGTAGCTCCGCCAAATGCGAAACCACCACCATTAAATAGCTTATTTTCTTCTATATACAATTAAAGGCGAGTTGATGCATTTGGAGTTTTTATTTGTGAGATACGGGTCTGGGAAGTTGGGATTCTGGATTTTTATTCAGACCATAACTTTTAATCTGTACATTATTTTTCTGTGAAATCAATTTTGTATTTTCCTATATAAAATTATCTACAACTTTCATGTACAAAGTTTCTTTATTTGATGTATAAAAAGTGGAATAAAAAATAGGTCCCAAAATGAATAAAGAATGAATAGAAAATATAGGTCTTTTATCTGTATTTTGGCCCTTATCTCCCCCTACTTTATTCCTTGTCGACCTATTCATCAAGATGCCTAGGTCTCGGGATTTCGGGTCATAAAATATTTACAATATTTTATTCTTTTCCTTTTCTTGATTTATTCTATAATTTTGGCTTTAATTACAGTATTTTATACACTATTTAGATGCACATGCATGAATGCTAAGATGATGATTTTAACGCTATTTACCGGTATTTGCTAGGGTTATTGGTGCCAAAATGATAGAATAAAGATGATGAAATGTGGATTCATCACCCAACGACTCACATAATCTACAACAAGCAAGATATACTCAAATCACTGATTCTTAGGAAATGGGCTCATGAAATCGATGTCCCATGCGTCAAAGACCTCACAGAAGTGAATGGGTTGCATCAGCATCATATCTCTCTGTCCACAAGTGCCCATTTTCTGTCAGTACATCTCTTCACGAATTCATATAAATCCTTAAAGAGGGTAGGCCACCAAAGGCTGGATTGAAGCACCTTTTGTGATTTCCATCTCCCAGAATGATGTCCTCCTGCCTCGAGCTTGTGGCAATAGGTGAGGACGCCATGCTACCCTTCTTGAGGAATACACCGTCTCCAGATGATATCCCCCCCTTCATGATAAAGAATGGAATTTTCCTAATTGTACGACTTGGCCTTTGCAAGAAAGGTCTCAAGTCATTGTCAAGGCCAATCTTGTGGAACTTTCTTTGCGACAAGATAGTTCACAATGTTGGCATGCCACGGATGTGAGGTGATTACAAGGATCGCCTCATCTGGAAATGTCTTTGTAATAGGTGTGATCTGATCAGAATCCTCAAGGTTCTCTAAACGGGAGAGGTGATCTGCCACCACATTTTTGACTCCAAGTTTATCCTTAATCTCAATGTCAAATTCCTGGAGTAGAAGGATCCATCTGGTCAATATAGCTTTGGCATCCTTCTTTGCAATGAGGTATTGGATGGCTGTGTGATCAATATAGATAGTCACTCTAGATCCGATAATGTAAGATCAAAACTTATCCAAGGAAAAGACTACTGCTAGCTTCTCATTCTCTGTGATTGTATAGTTCTGCTGAGCGGCATCAAATGTATGGCTAGCGTAGTGAATGGAAAAAGGCGCTCCATCCCCCCTCTGTCCAAGCACGATCCCTACGGCAAAATCAGAGGCATCCATCATGATCTCGAATGGGAGAGACCAATCAGGCAGCTGAAGGACACGAGCTTCAACAACTAGATTCTTGAGAGTCTCAAATGACATAAGACGCTTATCATCAACAATAAACTTGGTGTCTTTTGCCAACAAATCAGTAAGCGTTCGGTCAACCATGTTGAAGTCTTGTGTAAATCATCGATAGAAACCGACATGCTCCAGAAAAGACCGCAACTATCGTAAATTGGATGGTGGATTGAGTTTCTTGATGATATCCACCTTGGCTGGGTCAACCTCCATGCCCTTGTTGGAGATGATATGGCCAAGGACCGTCCCCTGAGTCACCATGAAATGACTCTTCGCCCAAGATAAGACTAAGTTGACCTCAATGTAGTGCTGAGGTACTCAGTCTAGATAACCAGGACATGCATCAAAACTTTCATTGTAGACCGATAAGTCATCAATGAAGACCTCTAAAAATTCATCAACCATGTCCGAGAAAATAAAGAGCATGCACCTTTGGAATGTAGCTAGGGCATTACATAATCCAAAGGGCATCCGTCTAAAAGAATATGTCCCAAACGGACAGGTGAAAGTTGTTCTCTTGGTATTCGAGCGCTATGGCCACCTAGTTGTATCCCAAATACCCATCCAAAAAGCAGTAGTAACTTTTCCCGGCTAGTCTCTCAATGATCTGATCTATGAATGGTAGCGGGAAATGGTCCTTCTTGGTGGCTTGATTCAATCATCTGTAGTCCACACAGACCCTCTAAGAAGAGGGTACACGGATAGCTATCTCCTCTCTAGACTCGCTCACAACTATAGTGATACCCGTCTTCTTGGGTACCACATGCAATGGACTGACCCACTTGGAGTCATAGATGGGGTAGATAAAATCGACACTCCACCACTTAGATATTTCCTTCATGACCACCTCTCGAAGATTCGGGTTCAGCTGTCGTTGTAACTCACGCGAGGGCTTGGCGTCTTCTTCAAGGTAAATGTGGTAGGAGCAAAAGGCTGGACTTGTCCCCTCGATATCAGTTGCACTCCATCCTGTTGCCTTGCGGTTTCTTTCAAGAACCTCCATCAAACAAGATTGTTGGTCTTCAGTCAAATCTGTTGAGATAATGATTGGGAACATATTTGGCTCTCCTGCAAGGAATCTATACTTCTCGCTCTTCGGTAAGGTCTTCAATTATGAGCATGTGGGAGCTGGTAAATCTGGCTTCTGAAATGTCAGAGTGAATGCTACCAGATCTGTGTGTGAGAACTCTCACTGTAGTGGTAAGTCTGACGAAGATGGCCACGTTGGTATATCTGTCAATGGACCTGGCTCACTCTCCACCCTAGCTGTCGGCTCTGCAGGCACCAGACACGGTAAATATTTATCAAACTCCTGCCAGTCAAAATCGATGTCTGTGTCTGAGGGATCTGAATTTGAAGAGCATGAAACAAAATCATCTTCGCTATCCTAGCCATGATAAACAACCTCTATTGTATCTCATGCCATGAGTGTGCTCTTCGAACTCTTATCTACCATGATATGTGAATCTACAATATCTAAAGATATGGCAAGAGCTCACGATGCGGGATCTTCCCAAACTACTTCATCATCTATAATCACAAAGTCACACTCTTGGTGTATGTCTAGCTCTACCTCTGTCATCTGCTCTGAGTGGGTCATCATATCTGAGCACTCTGAGTCTCTAGCTCTGGTCTCCTCGATCGTCACTAATTGTAAACTTTCACCCTCGACGTGAAAGTATACCTTCCCACTATCATGGTTGGACACTACCTTGGCTGTGGCCAAAAAAGGTCTTCCTAAAATGATGGGGGCATCGATCACATGTTTAGGGATCTCCATGTCCAATGAAACAAAGTCCACATAGATTTTCACGCCCTGAATTGTGACGACAACATCCTTAAGTAACCCCTTCGGCCTCTTAACAGATCTATCAGCAAACTGAAGGATTGTCCTGCTTTGTCTAAGAGGGCCAAACTCGAATCGATCGAGTAAGGTAGCCGGAAGAAGGTTAATCAAAGAACCGTTGTCTAATACGGTACGATCGAACTGATGCTCTTGAATGTGGCATCTGACATATGGAGCTCCTTCGTTAGGTCTCTAGACTGGTAGTTGATTCTGAATGGTGAAACATCTGGAATGAGTCATCTCATGGATCTCTGCAATACGATTCCTCTTCTTCCTATGTATATTTGTCTTCTCTCTCAAGTGTTTTTGAATGAGAGGGATGTGCTCTAGTGCCTCCTGTAGAGACAGCTGGATATGGAATCTATCGATCATCTGTTGACTGAACTCTAACTACTGTGATTTTTTTGGATTTTCTATTTTCTTCCCCTGCGCCAAGCGGAGTGCTTGAGGGAAGGGGATATCTGGACCCTCCTCAAATAGAGGGTTAGGAAGGGGTTCCTGCTTATGTGAAGTATTGTAGCCCATACAAGAATCATAATGAAACACATATGGACTCGACGAAGATGAAGAAACCTTTCCTTTATTCACTTTTTTGGTATTTTTGATGTTGTCCTGAGATACAAAGATAAGAGGAATCACAACTGAAATAGAAACGATGGCATCAGCACTACCCACGACATCTATCTTTGCAGCATCAACACCGCACTCAGGCTCAGCATTACGTCGAATGGTGGCATCAGTACCACCAACTGCAACACGAGAAATGACGACCTCAGCACCTTGGTTGAATCATCATCCTTGGTACCATCATCACCACCGTCATAACATCATCAACGGCATCGGCACCACTATCCTCCTCGTCTAGCGCTCTTGGATCATCATGGGCTATTGCTCAGATGAGGCACCACCGGCTGGCATCCTACCGCTCCTAAGTGTTACAAAATCAACATCAAATATATAGGAAGAAATATCATCCATAATATCACTAGGAGTGGCGGCCTCTGTAAACTGTACCTGCTCAGATTTCCTCTTCAGATTGTTTGGGTTAGGTTCAATCTGAGCGGGTATGGCGGCTTTTCCCTTGATTATCTCCCTCATTTCCTACCAGAACTCATCCATCTCTCACCAGAAGGATCCCTGCTTGTTAGTTAGTAAGCGTGTGAGGTCATCAAGGGTTGGGTTTTCATAAACAAGTGCTTGAGAACCAGATGGGTTGCCTCGCTGGAAATGAGGAGGCTAAGAATATTGCTGAGGATGCTGATGCTGCCTCCACTGTTGTCCCTGATGGTAGGGATGAGGACCCTTCTAGAAGTGCTACTGTGGCTGGGAGTACTAGGGTTGTTGCTGCTGGTTGCTCTATCCACCCTGAGCTGGAGGTTGCTGCTGGGACGAGGTGCCTCCGGTAGACCACCTGAATCCGGTACGATCTCGGCGGATCCCGGGCTGTTGCCGGTCATAACAAATCCCGTTGACTTCCATTAACAACTCCTGCTCATATTGGAGAGGGGGAAGAACTTCCAGGGGCTGATCCGGCTGATAGACCACCATATGAGTCTCCTGAGGTGGTAGCTGAGTGTAGTTCTGCTACAACTGCTGAACAGGCTCTGCATGGATGTGGTGAACCTGGCGGTACTAGGCGGAGTGCTGGGAAGAGCTGCTGCTAGGATCAACCCGTGACCTGGAACAAGGTTGAGAAGCCGTCTGCGCCTCCTGGAGACACAAGATGTGGGTTTTCAGGTCACTAAGAGTCTGTGCCAACTAATCTATCTGTGTCATGCTCTAGCACTGCTTCTTCTCTATAATCTCTGTGTGGTCCAACTTCTCGTTGGTAATACCCATGTTAGCGACTGAAGATTCTGCCTGTGTTGCTGCTGCTGTTGATGAAGAAATGGGTGGACCCGCATCAACCCGTGCTATCCTTTGATAGAAAACGACCTGGGGTGGGGGTTTCCCTTGAGCGTAGAGCCTGGTCTGGGACATCACTGTATAGTTTTCAACCATCTCCTCATAGATAACCCAGACCTGGTCTTCATCTTCGGCAAAATAGGATTCCCACAAGAAGCATTGACAAGCCCTGTAGCTCCGGTGTTAGCCCACAAAAGAAGCTCTGGACAAGATTGGGCTTGGATATATCATGATGTGGACACCTGTCAATGAGTTTACAGCATCGATCCCAAACCACATGGAACTGCTCGTTCGAGATGATGGAGAAGTTGTTGATCAAAGCTCGTGCTGCATTTGTCTGATCGAGTGGACAATACTTATTCAAGTACTCGGCCCGGAGCTGCTCTCATGTAGTAACATATCCCCCAAAAGATTCAGCCAATAGGTTGCTCTGTCGGTAAGGGAGAAAGGGGATGCTATCATCTTGATAGTGCCCTCGTCCACGAATATGTAATGGATCGTGCTGCATATCATCTCGAACTCCGGCAGGTGAAGATGCGGCTCCTCAGTGGCTAGCCCATGGAACTTGGGCAAAATCTGAATGGTCTGGGGGGGAAGCTTGAAATCACCCAGAATCTCAGGGAGCTGAATCCATCGATGAGTGAGAGTTGCACCAGGGTTGTGTAGCTGCATCATCGGACGTGGCTATCTAGCTGGCTCTGGCTGATCCTCCAGGTGTCCGTCTGCTCCTCCTCCAAACTTTGGAATCTCTCCATTGCCTTCTCGGTGAGGCTCTCATTTGTCGGCTCGCATTTGTGCTATCTCTCGACGTACCTCAGCCATAAATGCTCCCTGATCTCTGATCTATCTCTGCATCGTCTCCAGGGAGGCTAGAAGTGTGTTGTTGATGGTACCCTGATCAGGAACGAGAGTGGAACCCTGGGGCTGCCCATCGGTGCGTTCATCACTGCTGGCCATCTCACGGGTCTCTGCAAAGGAAAAAGACCCTGCATTGGTGTCGTCAAGTGAACATAAATCTGTGTTGGCCTCTACTCGGGCATCTCAGGACTGGTGGAAGAAGGGTGGCCGAGGGGAGACAGAGTGGTAGCGAACTCAGGTTCGGAGAGTGGGTATGGGCTCTCCGAAACCTCCCTAGATGAGAGAGGAGGAGTGCTCGAGAGCGGTACTGCCAGAGGCAACCTCAGGGATCTCCTGCCCATCATCCTGATACGAGAGTAGTGCAGATGAGATATGGATGCAAACAATATCAGAAGTCAAACCCCTAATTCATCTACTCAACACGAGCTAATGACAGTAAAGGATTGGTCGTTTATCTTTTCAATTTTATTTTAGGTGATAAATAAATCTTGCAGAGCGAATAAGCGAGCTGTTAGGAACCTGATGCTCTCAGGAGACTGACCCAATCCCAAAGCTAGATCTTTCGTAGCCAGTACAAGTTGCGGACCGTTTACCGCCTACCCGATCAACTTGCTTTATTAAGGACATCACGGTCCGCTTTACCGGTTACTAGAGAGATCCTCACTTGAGAATGACTAACCCCCTGACCAGTAGTATAACGGAAGTTCAGGTGTGGCTCTATCCTAGTGTGCGAGTCACTCTCTCGCTCAAGAAAACCAAACAATGAGGGGGAGACTCTCCCCAAAATAAATATTTTTCGATGAGGTGGGTTTTAGGGTCAAGTTTGCATTAACAGTCCCAAATTTTATTGCTTTCACTTTTTAAATTTTTTTTTGAAAACAAACAATGCCTAACGAATTTTTCAATTTCCTTTGATTATTTTGAGTCTGAAAACAAGGGGAGGAAGTCGAAAAAGCCGATGCGCAGTCAAATACAACGATGCATGCAAGTATAGAAATGTGTACCTTGCTCGAGCACTTTACATGCAATATGATCTGCACATAAATTAAATACAGAAAGTCGACAGCCTAAGTCCGATCTCAGATGTCGATCGGTATCCGCCACAACGGATCCTGCCAGCGATGTATGCGACCTCTAGTGGCATGTGGCCTCTCAAATGATTAAGTTAACTTTTTCAATTTATTTTTAGCTAGGTCCAATTACATTTAATAGGTACATGCAAGCAATTAGGTGTTAGGCCTTAGCTAATTACGTAATAATTAAAAAAAATCTTACGTTTAGGGGCTAAATATACGAGAATCAAATAAAATGTTTTGGAGGTGAATAAAAACGCGAAAAACAGAGGTGAGGTCCCCCAAGTGCACTAGCACATGACAAAACAGATCATGAATAAAGTCCAAGTCCACAAGTGTTCAAGTTCTAAATTATTACAACAATGTCTAAATGTTCTCTAAAATATAATAACTGCTCCATGATCTTCTTCTTCTCCTCCTCCTGCGCAAGTCCTCCAAAAAGAATCCAAGGACACTCCAAGCGGTTCCTCACACAAAAATCAAAGCAATCGATGGTAGGAAAATAGTTATAATATTTTAGAGACAAATAGAACAAAAGTGAAAAATGACTACAAAGCCATGCTCCCCGGCAACGATGCCATTCTGATGACACGCCTGACAACTTGGGTTAAGTATGAAATAAACAAGGGTCGTTGCAACCCCAATTTATCGGCTAACTAAACGAGAAAAAATATTTATCAACCACTTAAGAGAAATCGAGTAATAAAATGCAAGCAGTTTTCGCTATTCAATTTACCTGGTATAGCGACAAGGGTCGAACAAAAGGAGCACGATTGAAAAACTATGTAATCAAATTTCCAAAATATTTTTTAATAGTTTTTGAATTTTGAATTTTGATTTTTTTATTATTTTCAAATAATGCACAAGGGACAAAATAAACACACCACACTCTTTTTGTATTTTTCAGAAATTTCAAAAATGTTCAAAAAAAATACAAAGAAAATGTTTTTGTGTTTTACAGGTTTTAAAATATATCTGGTAATTTTTTAATGATGTTTTTGTGATTTTATAAAAATCAAACAACGGAAAATAGAGACAATAATACACAACCAAGAGTATTTTGCAACTTAAAAATACTTTAGGTACCCAATACTCCTGGAACTTATTTTTAGGTTAAAGTACTAATAATTATCTACAAAAAGAGACTGAAATCACTATTTTTAGATTTTTCTAGAATTTCTCTACATTTTTTTAAGTTTTCTTTTTCACAAATTTTTGGAGTTTTATAAATGATCTATGCCCAAAAATTGGGTAGAAATTAAAAGGCAGTAAAATACACCTACAATAATTTATTTGGAATTTTTAGGCAAAATTTCGAATTTTTAAGAATTTTCTAATTTCAGGCAGGTAAAAAGATACTTTTTTGAATTTTTAAAAATATTAAATAGCAACATAATGTGATAAAAAAATTGCATAATGTTAACAGGCATAACGGGAGCATACAAATTTTTTTTGGGATTGTTTAGAACAATAAAAACATTTATTTTGATGAGAATAACAATAAATTCAAGTTATGAAATACAAGGACTAAAGTGCAATTATTTAAAGTTTTTGGATGAAATATATGACAAAAATAAACATGCGGGCAGAATATGCAATTTACCCAGTCAGCATGTGCTTTGCACATGATGTTTTGGAGACGTGGGCTCTTCTGAAATTTCGAAAAATATTAGGGACTTTGACGTAATTTTCCTAATATTTTTTTATTTTAAAACCGAACTTGAGCACTAGGCTTACTCCTTCGTTCTTTTTCACAAGACAGGGGCGCCATCTTCAAGAGCAAGGAGTGGGCATCGCCGCCCACACGGAGGAGATCTAGCGCACTCGTGACTAAAGGCGGATGGCCGCTTGAGCTACTGCCGCTGAAGCACATCATGGGGGCTGGAGGTTATCACAATGGGACCGATGTGAGGGATGGGTGAGGGGAGCACGATCTCGCAGCAAGGGGCGCGGACTTCGCGACCGCTTGTCAAGGAAGGATGCCGCAACGGAGGGTGGTGGCGCAGCTGAGAGGCACCACACTGGCGGGGGGGGGGGAGGACGACTGAGCGGTGGCTGGAGAGGAGGTGCGCGAGCGGACGGGGGGTCGGGCATCGCGCGGAGGCCTCACGTGCACGACCATCTAATGTGTTTTTTTTTCAGAAACTGTAATAAAATTTTTAATATTCTTTATATCCTTTTTTTGTAGACGACAAACTGAAATAAAAAAAATTGTATTTTTTTTTATAAAAACAATAAGCACGAGTAGAAATTTTTTTATCTTTTATTATTTTTATTATTTTTAAAATTTTCTTAAGATGATCCTACAAAACAAAGGTTAGAGAGAAAAGAAAAATAACTATGTGAAATTTTTTATTTATCTGTTTTATTTATAAACAAAAGAGGACGTAAATGGGGATCTGACGGAAAGCGAGGAAAGGATCCGAAGATCCGACCACCGTACGTGGTCGGAGGTGCGTAGTTGCGTGAGAAAGAATTGGAAATGGAGAGATCGAGGGATGAGATGAAAAATCAGGTTTGGAGGCGGATCAAAATGTGATGGATTTTTTTAGGATTTTTAATATCTAAAGATTAATCACGAAACAAAAATTTAATCTATGATTTATCTACGAAAAATGACGAGAAAGAAAATGGATCTCACCTCGAGATTGGATATGTCGTGATGGCCTCGACGAGATCCGACACGCTGTCATCGGACGGCTCGAAGGTTGGGCACCCTTCTTCAACAAGATAACTCTTGGAGATCGGGCTCCTCTCCATCAAAGATTGATCAAACAATGAATGAGGGAGGAGGAGCCCATTAAAAAGAGAAGAACATTCAAAAAGGAAAGAATGTACAAAAGGGGATGGTGTCTTGTGGTGAATTAATAAATTAATTAAATTAATAATTTAATTATTTAAAAATGAATTTCGGAATTAATTTAATTAAATAATTTACAAAAATTAAGTAGCCACCTTAATGGCAGCTATTAAAGGTATGGAATAATATCTTATATACAATGTCGATTTTTAAATCAAATAATGAACTAAATAATTAAATCTAAATATAAATTTCGTAATTAAATTTAAATAATTAATTAATGTTAGATATTTATTTTTTGGTGATTTTTATATAAGGAAATTAGTTGTATACAAATATTATATACACATTATATACCAGTAAAATAAAGAAATTATTTTTATAAATAAATAAATATTTTAATTTTAATTTTTTAATTCTATTTTTATTTTCAATAATGAATAAAATATTTATAATTATGTACATTATGTATAAAAAAATAAATATGAATAAATATGTATAATAAATATTGGTGAAATTGCACAAAACACCCCAGAAAACCAACTTTTCAACCGTAACTCCAAAAATTATGAAACCACAACCATTTGAAAGATAATTTAATTTAGAGTAAGAGTTTGATTCAATTTGAATTCGTATGGAGCTGGAATTGTTATTTCAATTATCACTTTATTGCTTTTTATGAGTGTGGTTAATTGTTATATGTACATTATTTTGCTTTGCAATTATTTTTATTATTTGCAACACAATATTATTTACAACTTTTATTTATAAAAATATTTAATTTGAAGCCAATTTATATACAAATAAAATAGTACAAGTTTTATACAAATATACAGAAAAGTATTTACAAATTATTTTTGGGTTTTTTGGATTAAAGACCCTATCTCCCCCTACTTTATTCCTTGTCGATCAGGTCAAGTCTTGACCTTCTCTCGAGGTTCGGGTCAGTCTGCATTTATTCCATAAATTCATCCAGCATTTTTCTTTTCTTGTTCTTTTCTTCTTTATTCTTTTATTTAAGTACAAAAAGTATTAAAAATGCATATTTAACAAATGCATGCAAAAAGGTAATTTCATGAAATTAGTGGGTATATACAATTGTTTGACTAAGGAAATGAAGCAAAAAGTAAAAGAATAAAGGCGATGAATCGTGGATTTATGAGCTAGCGTAGTGAATAGCAAATGTAATATTGTCTTTCCTCTATCCGAGTATGCCACTGATGGCATAATATGATGCATTTATCATTATTTCAAAAGGATGGGTCCAAATAATCAGCTGCAAGATAGGGGCCTGAGTGGTGAGTTCTTTCAGTTGGTTGAAGGCAAGGAGCACACTGCAATCAACAATGAAATCCTTCTCCTTGCCTAGCATATCCGTCAATGGTCGAGCCAACTTGCTAAAATCTTTGATAAAATATTGGTAGAAACCGACATGGCCTAAGAATGGTCGTATTTGTTTGAGAGTTGTCGGTGGATGTAGCTTAGAAATCACCTCCACCTTTGCTAGGTCAACTTCCATGACAAGTTTAGATACAACATGACCCGACACAATTCCTTCAGTTACCATGAAGTTGCTCTTCTCCGATGAGAGCACTAGATTTACTTCGCAGTCCACTGAAGGACTCGATCTAGGTAATTAAGACATTGATCAAAGGATTCCCCATAGACTGAATAATCATCTATGAAAACCTCCAGAAAATACCCACCGCATCGGAGAAAAATACAATAATACACCTCTGAAATGTTGTTGGGGCATTGCATAGCCCGAACGACATCCATCTGAAGGCATATGTACCAATTGGACATGCGAACGTGGTCTTATCTTGGACTTCAGGAGCTATAGCGACTTGATTGTATCTGGAGTACCCGTACAAGAAGCAAAAATATTATTTCACTACCATTCTCTCGATAATATGGTCAATGAAAAGCAATGGGAAATAATCTTTCTTGGTGGAGAGATTGAGTCTTCTATAATCTATGCACACTCACCAAGAGTGGGTACTCAAGTGGCGATCTACTCTCCTTTGTCATTTATCCCAATGGTGATCCCTGATTTTGTTGGCACTACATGTAGGGGCCTCACCCATTTGCTATTGGAGATGGGATATATAAATCCCACATCACACCATTTCTGAATCTCTTTCATGACAACCTCCCAAAGATTTAGATCAGCCTTTTGTGAAATTTATGGGAGGATTTGTTGTCTTCCTCAAAGAAAATTCGATGCTAGCAAAGGGAAGGATTGATCCCATTGAGATCCAAAGCTTTCCAACCTACCGCTTTACGGTTACGTTCAAGAACCTCCATTAGACGGGATTCTTGGTCTGCAATCAGATGTGCAATGATGATGACCAGGTACATGTTGGGTTCACCCACAAGGAAGGTGTACTTCATATTGGAGGGCAATGGTTTTAGCTTAGGCAGAGTAGGAGCTACTTCAATGTTGACTTCTGCGATTATTGCAGGTGGTGGTTCTTTCCTCTATTTTGTATCCACCCTTAGCTGTTCAGCCTCTTTATTCAAAAATTCATAGAAGTTTTCAATAATATCCTCTTCATTGCATAATTCCTCAATGATCTGTTCTTGGTCTCGAAGGCACATTATCTCCACAAAAACCTCATCAAGTGATTCAACAAGAATCTCATCATGATTAACAAGGGGAAATTCAACCACACTCTCCATTCCTTCCGTAGGGTAGAGGAATTCATGTATCTCATTTTCATCCATAAATAGGTTGGTATTTTGAATTTCAGCTAAAAAGTCGCAATCTTCAGAAGGGTTGATCACCCGTACACCTACTACAGATGTTCCCTCTGTAGGCTTTGCATCAGACATAGTCTATATCTTGACTATACGGGTGTGTAGCTGAATGTGATCTCTCCTATGTCATAATTAACCTCTGCATTGGTTGTTCGCAGGAACGACCGACCAAGGATGATGGGGGTAAGGAGAATAGGCGTGGAGACATCCATATCTAGCACAACAAAATCGACAGGGAATTGCATCTCTTGAACAATGATGATTACGTCTTCCAATATGCACCTAGGTTGCTTGACGGATTTGTCTACGAATTGTAGAATCTTCTTTGTAGGCTTGAGTAGTCCTAACCTGAATTCAATGAGAAGTGAAGCTGGCATTAAATTAACAGAAAATCCGCTGTCGAGCAATGTGCGTTCAAACTCTTGGTTAAACATCTGGCAGCGAACAAGTGGTGCTCCTCTGTCTTTCTTTTTATCTGGGATATTGCTGATGGCATTCACGGTGGCCAAGGTGAGAATGTTCTTTTCATGCTTTCCATCATGACTTCTTGGATTGTGAGGATGGGGCCTGCACCGTGGCATCCATGCATCTTTGAGTCCATTGTTCACAGCAGGCATGTACTCAAGAGCTTTCATCAACGAAATGTTAAGGACCAAATTTTGAATAATTTCCACAATGGTAGGATCAGACAAAGCTTTTTCAAAATTTTTCATTTTTTTTCATTTCTTCTGGGAAAGGAATATTTTTATAGAATCTGAAACTGTATCATTCAAAATTTTGTCCATTTTATTGTTTACATGTAGATGGCATAAATGTGTAAAATCTTTTACAAACTATGGATCAAAAGTGCAGGCTCGGATTCGTGTGTTATCTTTGGAGCAGTTGCATGTAGGGGCTTTCCCAAGATTGATGATGGGTCTACAGCACATGCAGGTGTTTCTAATGCTGGATGGTTTCCACCGGGTCTGCTATTGTTTCTTTCTAATTGTATTTTTGTATTTTCTTTATCGTTTTGTGTTTTTTTCTGTAGGTGGTGCTCCTCCAAAAATGTTGCTTGGCCATAGTACTAGCTGGGCTATTAAATCACCATTAGATGAAAGATGTTTTCCCTTGGCGGTTGCTGATGGATGTAGTGTTCTACCGCTCCTGAGAGTAACAATGTTAGACATAAAGAAATTATTTCTACCTGAATCGGGCAGATCACTGCACACCAACTGCTCCTTGCATCAGAAATTATTCAGATTTTCCTAGACCTAGGCTGGAAGGATGGTCTTAGTAGCTATCAGGTCATCTATCATCTAGGTCATCTCAACCATGTTTTTTACTATTTGCTCCAAGAAGCAAGGGCCAAGTTTACCGGTGCTGCATCAAAAGATTCACCCTGCTGGGGTCTTTGATTCTGAGAGTGTGGTGGAGGTTGTTGCTCGTAACCTTGAGAGAAATAGATAGGAGGAGGTCGAGAAGAGTAATGTGAATGCTGCTGAGAGGGATAAAAATTCTGATATTGTGCAGCTGGCTGCTACTGAAGGAGGACCTGATAATGGTAACCAGACTACTATTATTGTTGATATACTTGCCTCCAGGTGTTTCCATACTGTGGAGTTTGTTGGTTCTGAGGTGGGTAGGGTTGGAAGTTCCTTCCTCCCTGTTGTTTCTAGTGGTGCGACCGTTTGGCCAAGTTCTGATCCTGAGAATGTCCCTGAGGATGGGTCAGCTACTATTCATGGTAACACACACCATTTATCTCTTGAATCTGTGGCAGGGGCATAGGAAACTGCTCGGGGTAATATGGATGCAACTCTGGTTGATACACAACCATCTGTGTCTGGGACTGCGGGGGCTGCACTGGGACCTGCACATAGTTTACTTGCTAGACAGGTTGGGGTTGCAAAGACTTGGCTGGGGAGGCTGTATCATTGCTGGATCTTTCATCTCAACGGATGTCTCGGTAGTGGCTAATACAGAGTTGCACACATTAGCATTCATAGCTCGAGAGAGCTGCTCCAACTGCTAAGAAATTAAGTCGAGTTTTTCCAAACTCCAGGTTCTCTTCTCAATATCTGATAGTTTTTCAAAGTCATGCGACCTCTTTTCACTGATGTCCACATTAGACAAGTGGCTCCAATTATGCTAAGTTTGGAGCTCTCATCCTTGTCTTCAGCATGAGTAGCCATGTTGACATGCTTGGGCTTGGTGGCGGGCATCTTCATATATGCACGTGACAAAGATTGAGCGGCCTCTCCTTCGGCCATCTCCTAAAAAATGCCCCAGACGACATCCTTGTCCTTGTTGAAATGCAAGCCTCCACAGGTGGCAACGATGAGTTTATGTCTTTCTTGTGTCAACCTACTTAATAAATGCTGCACGAGGCTCGTCTTTGGGATCTCATGGTGGGGGCACTTCTGTTGTAGATCCTTAGATCTCTCCCACGCTTCATGTATCGTCTCGTGGGGCTGCTGAATGAAGTTGGAGATGTGAGCATGCATCTGGTTCAAGTAGTTGAGAGGGTAGAATTTGTGAATAAATGTTGATTTCAACTCCTCATAGGTCGTCACTACCTTTCCCAAATGATCTACCAATACAAGGCCTTGTCTTGGAGGCTAAAAGGAAAAGCAATCATCCTGATCACCCCTAGAAGGATATTAGGGTTGTGTGTTGAGGCACAGATGCAGCTAAATTTTTGCAGGTGGATGTATAGTTCCTCCGTAGTATTCCCTTGGAAAGTAGGGAGTAGAGATAGAAACTGTAGATTCAGCTTGAAGTGGGCATGAATTTGTGGAATTTGGATCCACTCAGTGACACAACCTGCCCTAGGGTTTTAGGTTTGCTTCAAAGACGGTTTCGGTTTTGGTAGTATCTCCTCCCTTCTTTCATCACGAGGACCACCTACTAACATGTTGGCTTCTGCATCTCCTCCATGAAACTCATCATCTCTGTTTAGATTGTCCTCTCTTCCGGCATCTCTCTCATCGCATCTTCTCCTCAAATCATTCAACATCTCTTGAAAGGCTACCTGGGCCAATCCTTGATTCGTCAACTAGTACTGAATAGCTTGGATAGATGCGAGTAGCTGGAGGTTGATGTCATTTTGCGTGATATGCAGCCCTTCCTCATGATTTGCATGCTCGGCTGGTTGGGATTGTGGTCCCATTTCTCATCCTGTGGGAGCCATCTCCGAATCAGCTTGAAATTCTAGTTCGTGATCGGATTGATGATCTGCATGATGGAATAAACCCTGATCAATCTCTATTTGAACACCAACTACTGAGATGAATATGGTATTAAAGTCAATCCCAGACAATTGTTAATGGAGCATGGGATATTTACTAAAATTGATCTCCATCCACAAGGAGTTGATTCTAGGATGAGAGTAATCCTGGTTTTTTTAGAAGGGAAGAGCTGGCTCAGGATGTGAGTCCATCCCGAACAATAAATTTTTTGGATAAAGGTAAGTGTTGAAGGAAGAAATGATCGGGGAGTCCAAAGAGAAGTTTGCGAGGTCCGAACCTGATCCATAGAGATCACCCCGCATTATTGGAGATATCAACGACACGGAATCGACATGGTCGTCGGCGGAGTCCCGACTAAACCATCATTGGGATGACATCATAATACGGTCAAAAGGGTATAGATGATAGATGAAGAGCATAGAGATAAACAAGGAACAAAAGAAGCGTAGAATAGTAGAAGGCTCATAATGAGCAAGTTTTAAAGAGGAGGAGAGCAAAATGGTGCAAGTGCACGATGCTTTTGTTCATGTCTTTAATACGACTAATCAATTAAACCACATAACAATGGATTCACCAACTTGACCCATGAATTCCTGAAGGTTCGACAATTATCTTTGTAAGTTTTAGATTTTATTTTCAGGTAATTATCTTTGAACAAGTCCGTAGAGTGCTAATCCTATAGGAGCAAGAGTATTGCTGGAAAAGTATCTCGTCCTTTGTAACCTATAGTATGCACTTTTTAAGTTCCTTGTAACCCTTCATGGATCCTTAATCATACAAAGAAATAGAAGGAGGAAGCCGATAGGAGAAACGACTACTTCGGACCTCTATCACAAAGGATCACCAGTGACCATGCAAGGACCTACTCGGACGCGAGACAACGAGACAGACACATCCGTGAGGGCATGGCATATGCTCAGTATTTTGGACAGGGTCTGCATTCTACAAAAGGTGAGGACATCGTCATTGACCAAGCCCTACTCGTCCACGTACGATAGAAGCACCAATACTTAGAAAATCCAGGTGATACACAAAGACGCCATAGACTAGGTTTTTGGCTCTAATCCTTATGATAACGCTCTCTCACTGGGAAGGTGACCTTCCAATGCTACCTGAAAACAAATGAGGCCTTTTCTCACCAATGCAATGAGTCCAAATAATAAATTTTATGTAGGTAAAGTATTTTTAACAATCCCTCTTTTTATTTTTTTGTGTTGTCACTTGCATTGAGTAGATTTAATGCAAGCGCCTAACATTTTTTATATTTCTTTAAATTCCTGTGTGATCCAAAAATAAATTGAGATAACAGAAAAGCATTACAAGGTGATATTATCCCAATGCTCTACATGCGGGATAGAAAACAAGAATTTATAAACCTACGCTATATACTGATACACACACGGAAATCGTCCTAAGCATGCAATTTCTACACATGAAGAATCAAATGCTAAACACTTAGAATGAAACATAAGTCTGGTCTTCGATGCCACTCGGTGGCCACCACAATGGGTCCTTCAAGCACTGCATGTAAGCTCTCTCGGCACGCGATTTCAAGACTAAGTATTTAACAATTAATTAAACAAAGTCCAAATGCAAAGACTATAGGTGCATGCAAAATAGTTAAATGTTTGGCCTTAGATTACATGATTAAGCAAGACCAAAGACTAAGGGATCATTCCACAAAATAAATAAAAATAAGGTAGAAAGCACAAAACTTGAGAAATAAAGCAAATAAAGGCGATAAAATCCCGTCAAAATCCGGTGAGCCCCCAAATAAACAAACACTTGTAATTAGGCCCAAGTGTCCAATGTCCAATGTACATATATTATTACAAATTAATAGTTCAAATAAATGACTCTCTCTTTCTCACTCGAAAATCCTATGCTAACTGTCCTCCCTCTAGACCCTCCTTTCTCCTACCACCCAGGTCAGAATAACTGTCTCCTCATCCCAAGGTTGCGTAGGATTGTCTAGGCTATCCTCGTCGGTCCGCAGTCCCTCACAGGAAGTCAAAAAGAGAAGATGTCAGACAATTCAAAAATTGATAATCAAATGGGAGGAAGTAAATTAAAAAATGGCTAAGCATGGACAAAGACAAACTACTCTACGAACCAATGCTCCCCAACAACTATGCCAATTGATGAAGGTAAAAATCGAGAGATAAAAAATGAGCCTTAAAAGGAGAGGACTCAGTCACTGTGACGACTTCTAAACGATTGCATTCAATCAACAATCAACCCACACAATGAATAAATAAAGCAAAGCAAGTGTGGATCAAAATTTATTATACCCTACTAAAGATGTATAGAGATAAGCAAGTAGGGGTCGTACATAAGAAACAAGGGTGTAGAGCAAGAAAAGATATAACAATCAATCTCCAGAATTGATCTTCTCAAACACGTAGCCAAATTATGGTTTTTATAAGTTCTTAATATTATATTTTTAATTATTTTTTATTTTTATATATTTTTTATTGATTTTCATTTTCTGATTTTATTTCTTTTTATATTTTTGTATTTTTAGTTCCTTTTTCTTTTAAAGAGTAATACAGAATATATAAGACTATATGTACAATATAGAGTTTAAAAATGGTCAAAATATATAAAATTAAATGGTTTTAGATTTGAAAATATTTTTACTATTTTTGCATTTTTTAGTTAATTTTAATATATTTTTAAAGTCAAAAATATCCTAAATCAGGGGTTTAATAAAGAGGTAGAAATTGAAATGAAGATTAAAAATAGTAAATCAAGTCCAAAATTCTTAAAATCAGTTTTAGTAGATGGATATTTATACAAATAAAATTACAAAAAAGAAAAAAATATTTTTGGGGATTTTATAATTTTTTGATTTGAATAAAGGTTTTTTTAGTATTTTTTAATTTTTAAGAATTTTCATTGTTTTCTATTTTTTGGGTGTATAGCTTCTGAAGGTGCAAAAAATGAACACAGTAAATATTTTTGTTGAATTTTTCAAAAACCTTTATATTGTTTTGGTATTTCCAAATCTAAACATGAAAAACTTTGCTCTTGTTTTGTTTAAAAAATACTAAAAAGTCCTAAATTGCAAAAAAAATTATGACATGGAAGTGTGTGGAAGCAGGAGCCTAACTCTAATTTTTGGTGATTTTTTCAATACGAATGATATATTTAATAAATAGAGCAAACTCTCAAAAATACATGAACTAGTAGTGGCAAATATGTAATTAAAAATAAATGCAAGGACCTTTCTACAAAATTTACACAATTGTATAAATGCAAATGAAAGTTTCTGGACTTAGTACAAATATCAAAATACGTGAGGGATTGCACGTAAAATAGGCAAGCTCACCTGTATGAACACGTGAGCCTTGCTGGCAAGGTTCTAAATGTAAATACAGTAAAGCATAGGGGCCTTCTTGCAAATATTCTATAATATTTAAAGTCTATACATAAATAACAAGACTAGTATATAAAGCGGCAAAAATGTAGGGTAGATTTTGCAAATTACCCCCACTGAGGTGCGATCGTGCGGTTAAGGGCCGCTCACTTGGACATGCATCGACACCTAGTGTTGCAATGTTTGTTCGCATTAGAAGCCCCTGATTAGATCCTTGAAGATGATCGGACGGTGGAAGCATGAGGAGATCAGACGTTACTTGCGCGACCTGGGCGACAAAGCCTGATCCAATGGCACGGAGGGTATATGGAAGAATAATGGATTAACATGTCCGTGATGAGCTTCAATTGGTCATTACATTGAATCCTTTGGTCCCCAGGAGCTCGAGAAGGGAGCAAAATTCTCATGGGGGACTCTGAAACAAGCCCAAGATACCCAAGTAGTCACGTGATCCACACAAAGCAGGAGCACAGTCATCGAGGTGAGCGACAAGAACCTCGAGTTAATTCAACAGTAAACCCACACAATATATTAAGGGAATTTTACACCTAAAACCCTGAGTAATTTCACAATTACAATCATAACCCTGTATAATCATGAATAACACGAGAAACCCTGAGTAATGCTTCATCTTTACATGACATAACCTTGTGTCAACTTCTATTTTGAATCTCTGTTAACTCAGACGGAAAAAGTTTGATGTGAACAATTTTGCCCTTCAAAATATTTTATATTTATAAAGTGATGTCGCCCTTCCCCTGTCCCCTAGAAGATCTCACATCATCACCTCTGCCTTTGCCGCCCCTGAGTGCCCCCGCGCATCATTGTTCCAGCTGTGCTACAAACGTCGCGAGGATGAGATCGACCACCTCTGTTATAGAAGCCCTCCCCTCTGCAAGGTCCCCACTCCTCACATGCACGTCGACCTCCCCGCCTCTTGCACAGTCCCTATCCCCTGCTTGTGACCCCGCTACCTGCAGCCCCCCTTCAAGCTCCCCCCACTGCCCATGCATATCCCGATGCCCGCAGCCCCCTTCCCGTGCTGACCCCACCGCCTGCAGCCCCCCAACCCACCCCCCAACACGCGTCGACCCCGCCGCCTACAACCCCCTGCGCATTGTCGACCATGCTGTAGCTCCTTCCCTCTCCTTCCCCCCTCCCCATGTGCGCGTCGACAAGCTCCCCCCCGCACGCGTTGACCCCGCCACCTGCAGCCCCCCTCCTCGTGCGGACCCTGCCGCCTTCCCCCCTTCCCTCTCCACCCCCGTGCATGGCGTGCGCGTGGACCTCACTGCCTCCTTCCCTATCCACCCCCGTGCATGGCGTGCATACCGACCTCGCCGCCTGCAGCCCCCCCCTCACCGCACGGACAATGCCGCCTACAACCCCCTTCCCTCATCACCCCCACGCGTGGCACACGCATTAACCTCGCCGCCCCCTTCCCTCTCCACCCCCACATGGGGTGTGCGCGCTGACCTCGTCGCCCTTTTCCCTCACTACCCCACGCGTGGCACGCACGCCAAACCCGCCGCCTCCACACACCCCCCTCACATGGCGAAACCACACCACCTACAACCCCCTTCGCCCCCACGCTCGTCGACCCAATCTCCTTCAAGGTGACCCCACTCCTGCGTCAACCACCCTGCCTCCTGCAAGGTCCCTGTCTCCCGCCTGGTAGCCCCACCTTCAAGCTCCTCATCCTCACTCCCCTCCTAGTGTGTGGCTCGACCACGCCGTCCCCACCCCTGCAAGCTCCTTTGACCCGATACCATCGTCAAAGCTCATGTCGATCCCCCACCTTCTGCCATTGTCCAAGCAGCAAACAACCCCCCCTACTCCCCCCAAAAAAAAGCAAAAATAGGAGATCACACATCAAAGGTGTTGGATCTTTTCCTTTTCTTTTTCCTTTTTTATTAATCCCATCCGATGGATCTCAGATTGGTAAGATTAACTCAACATCTGGTTTTTTTAATAAACCAAACTAACGGAAGGTTATGAGTGTAAAACAGAGCATTTATTCAGGGTTTCTTGTGTAATTCATAATTATGCAGGGTTATAGTTGTAATTACTAGATTACTCAGGGTTATGGGTGTAAACAAAAATGGTCGTATAGTGACAAGCAGAGTAGGGTGACGAACACAGGAATACACATTGTAGCAATCAATATTATTTAAGAATAAATAATATAGGTTTGTATATATAAATATGCACGAATTTAGCCAAATAATGTGGATTTTTAACCTATATATTATTATTTTATTTATATATATTTTTTATATATTTTGTTTTTAATTCTATATTTTTATATTTTTATATTTTTTTTATGTTTTAAATTTTCTTTTTCTTTTATAAGTGATATACATAAGAACATATATAAGATAGGAAGGTATGGATATCAATACAACTAAAAATAACTAAAAATTGGAGAATTAAATATTCCTGGCTTTTAAATATTTTCATACTATTTTTATGATTTTTAGTGGATTTTGCTAATTTTTTGGGATTTTCAATGTTTAAATGCACAAAATCAGGGAAATTTTGATTAGGCTGAATATTTATAAGATTTAAAAATACTTAACAAATCCGAAAATTCTCAAAACTATTTTTAATATATAATAACTTATATAAATAGGAATATAGAGTAGGAACACATATTTTCGAGTTTAAGAATATTTTTTATAATTTTTATAGGATGTTCGGTTTTTTTTATTTTAAGTATTTTCCTTTTATATTTTTTGGGATTTTCTTTCTGTAGGTATTATATACCATAATTAGCAAACACAATTTTTTGGGAATTTTTAGATAGAGTTTTATTTTTTAGGTTTTTCAAGATAAACAGGGATAGGCCGTGGACCTTTTGATTTTTAAAAAATAGGAAAAGGGCACTAAATGCAAATGTAAATGATAGCGTGAATAAGCATGCATCCTGGTACCCTACTCCTATTTTTTGGTGATTTTTGAGGTGTGACAACTATTTTTAATAAATAATAAACAAATCACAAAAATAGTTGACCTCGCTTGGGTATTATTGCGATTAAAAATAAATACGAGGGGTACAATGCAAGTTAACCCAAAGTTTAACACTGATATTCAAACTTAATATATTAATCGGTAATTAAGACAACCCACAAGTGCTTACTAGCAATATTCACAAGAAAAAATGTGGGTACACACTTGACACTAGCAAGGACTAAATTGCAATAAATGAAAGATTCAGGGGGCAACATGCAATTTGTTCGCCACGTGTAGAATCTTATAGCTATGTTGTAGGCAATGTTTTGTCTGATCCGACGTCTGGGATTAAACCTGGCAAGCGTTCTTGATCCAATGGTGCTCGAAGGTGTTAGAAGAACACCCAAGAACATGCTGTCGGTGAAATTTAATCGATGAATCCATGCGTTTGTGGTATCCGTTCTCCTCGCCGATGAGTATAACACGTTGTTGGCATGCCTCTACGCACGTAGGTGCCCTCAGGGGCGCTTGACGGGGAACAGAAACCCTAGATGGCTATAGGTGGCCAGGTGCTTCTCTTAGGTAATTCGATTGCTCTAGAAAAATTGTTTGTGCCCTGGACCTATGCCAAAAAGTGAGGTGGCTCGAGGCGATGCTCCTCCACCAAGAAAAGCAGCTGGAAGCCCCGTGGATGAGCGGTGGAAACGAGCTCAGACGAAGTGGCAGCGGAGGATATCGAAGTCATTTTATTTCAACAAAATCAAATGGGCTTTTACGAGTGGATTGTGGAGAATGCGTAAGGGATGGAGGATGGGGTGAATGCGGTTCGAAATACAGGTGGATCATAGTGAAATCGACCAGGAGCCTGAGCTCTAGCTCAGAGATGGATTTATAGATTAAGCCTTCTCCTAACAATTAATGATGAAACTAAATGCTTAAATGAAATCTAGGGATGAGAAAGTACCTGAGATGCAAAGAAAATAGGGCTCAATAGAGCCTGGGGGCTCCAGAGCAGAATCGGCATGAGATGCTCCGACGATGGGTGTATGCACCTCCGCCTTGCTTCTCCTCACTTCAAATCACAAGCTATGCCCTGTTGTCACCATGGCGAAGCTTCTAGGAATTATTTGAGGGGTTAAAGACCATGATAGAGAGATCAAAAAACAAAAGAATTTCTGGGGGGTTCTATTTATAGATGAGTTTTTGGCGATTTTTGATGATCGAATACAGGCTTGGGAATGGAGGTTGGTGGGGATTCGAAGATGGTGTGGATGAAGGACGAGATGGCTACAACAAGGTGGGTGTCTCATGGGTAATGGATGAAGAAGGGGGTGTGATAATTAGGCAAAGTAGGCGCCTCATGACTTCTGACGGAATACATAGGGGATGAAGTACAGTTGATCGAGGTCAACAAAAGTAGACGCCTGGTTGGTCCACGTGGACCAACCAAGAAATTCCAAGTCAAAAATGCTTTGGTAAATGAATAATAAATACTATTTGATTTTACTATTTTTAGGTTATAAAATAAAAAATGTTTCTAATTTTCAATAGTATTTTATACATATTTTTATTTATTTATTAGAGGTCAGTAATTACAAGTTTATTTTTAGGATTTTATTTATAGGTATCTTTACCGATGTTTTGAGTGATTTATTTTTATTTTGTAAATTTGATTATATTATTTTATTATGTTATTTTATGTATTTATAACTTATTTTTACATACTTAAATATATTTTTATTAAATTTTTATGGCATAATTTGTACACTTAAATAAATATAAGTGTATATTATAGATGTATATGTATTGTATATTCATCTATGTATTATTGTGTTTTAGTTTATTTTAATTTTTTATTTATGGCTTTATTTTATTTTTATAATTTACATATGAAATAAATAATATTTAAAAAATTATGAAAATATAAAGTTATTTAAAATAATTGAGAATAAATAAAATGAATATTTTTTCAGGTATATTGTACAATAGGGGTACAAAACCTAACTTTCACACCTTGACTCCAGAAAATATGAAACCACTTTCATTAAATAGCTTATTAAAAGTTATATACAATTAATGATTTTGATACATTTTGAGTTTTTATGTGGGAGATATGGGTCTGTGAAGTTTGGGCTTTAGGATTGTATTCTCTGTATAAAATGTATACTGTATGTTATTTTTGTAAGAAATAAATTTTGTATTTTTCTTTACACTTTAATACAAATTTATTATACAAAGTTTCTTTATTTGATATGTAAATAATAAAGAATAAAATAGGTCCCAAAAAGTAATTATTGTCCTGTTTTGTAGAGTGATCTGTCCATGTTTTCTAAACAATTAGACGCCTTATCTCCCCCTACTCTATTCCTTGTCGACTAAGTCATCATGATGACTGAGTCTCGAGGGCTACGGTCACTTCAGTGTCCTTGAGACTTCACTCTTTTTCTGTTCTTTCCTTTATTCTTTTATTTTGGCAATAAATACAATAAATATACAAAATTTTATACGTTATTTGGTGCAAATTAATGAATAATTATTTTGACAAATTAAGACTATGTTCATGCATTCAGTTAGGGTTTAAAGGCCAAAATAAAAGAATAAAGGTGATGAAATGGAGATTCATCACTCCCCTATACTTGCCTTTGCTAGTCCCTATCAAACATTTATGCCTATAAGTACAGAGAAGAAGATTAAAAAAAGAAAAATAAATAACTTGGAATAGTTTTAAACTTTTAAACTTGTCTTAATAATGTTAACTTTTGTAGCTTAAAGAAGACCTCTGGATTAAGGGTGTGTTCAGAACTGCTTTGAGGTTAGGATTTGTGACACAACAATCTTTAGGTTCCATACTCCTATTATTTAGTCCAATTCACAACCAAGTCAAAACCATCCTCTCAGTCGCATGCTCTTGTTACCTTGAAATGATAGAACCATGTGTTTGAAATTATTTAGCTCTCCCCAGACAAAACCATTGAACTACCAAGGTGTCTGCTCTTCTAATAACTCATCCTCATGGAGGTAGATATTTCCTTATAAGGTCAGGTGATTCCGGTCTTTACAACCGAACGGTATAAGAAGTTGGAAGAATGGGAAGAGAAGTGGGAATGGACCAGTGTAGTCTTCATACACGTGTGAAGTCGGTCAGTGTGACCGAATCTTCACCAAGAAGTAGGCTTTTTTTGAAGATCGTATTTTTGGAATTTTTGGTTGAAGGCTTCTTTATATATTTTCTTTGACTTTGCATAGCATTTGCATCCTTGTTTGTGCACCGATGGATATAGCATCTTTTGTTCCACCTACTTTTTTAGGGTGTTCGAAAAAGTTGCGCCGGTAGACCATCCCTCATCCGAAGCATTGTTTTAGTCCATCTCAGTCTTTAGATATCATTGTTATCAAAAGAAGTGGGTTAGAGTACCGGTGTTGGCAATACCCAAGAATGGTTCCTGAGACACCCTTGACGAAGCGGCGTTACATCTTCTTGACATTGACCCAAAGATCTTTCAATAGTCCATCGAAATTGAGCTAAGTGTTAGGTATGAGGTTTCGAGACAAGTCATTGTGTCAAGAGTTGTACAGATGATATGAAGGGTTATATTTAGGCATATTGAATTGACTCATGAACATAGACTTATGGAATCTAAAGAATGAAGTCAAGGTCACCTGAAGTATCTCCAATTCCAGTCCTCAATGAATTGTCTAGATTATTCAGACTATTTTGGACTTGTTCGATTGTCTAGATTACTCCAAAAAATGCTCATGCTATGTACATTGCTGGAAAATATTTTTGTAATGCAGTTTTCAAACTTTTTAACTTTTTTTGGATTTTTGAAAAAGGTTGCAAATCTTTATGCATTTTTCAGAAGGATTTTGCAAATGTTTTGGATTTCTGCTTTTGCAAATGATTTTGTGATATTTTGAGAACAAAAGATCTTGGATAGGTACATATATTTACATGGGGATGCATCTTATAATTACAAGAGTTGGATTTTTAAGAATTTACAAGGGACATGTTATACTTTTTATAAATATGTTTATACATTTTGGTGTGATGTATATATTCCTCCAACTTATTTGAACAAAGATTTTTCAAACACTTTTGGAAACTATAGTCTGACATAATTTTTACACATAATTTTACAATCATTTCAAAATCATTTTGCAAAGGTTTTTCAAATAGTATATATAGATTTTACAAAATATTTTTGCAACCAATTTCAAAACCCTTTGCAAATAGGTTTTCAATACAATTTATTTAACATAAAGAAATAAATTTTACAATCAAAATATTTTACAAAGGTTCAAAGTATTTTACAAATGATTTTTCAAAAACTTTTCAAAAGATTTTGCAAATAGAATTTGAAATTATTTTCCAAACATTTTGTAATACATTTTTACCTGATTTATTAATTAGTATATCCAAAAATAATTTGAGGGAATATACACATCATTTATTTAAATAATTTAATAAATTTGTATATATATTTACAACATTTTAGCCATGTTTATTGAAAATACAAAAGTACGAGTTAGGGCTAAAAAATATACAAAGTATATATTGACCCTTATACTTAGCTTCAGCTATGTCGTCATAAATCAAAGAGAAAGGAAGACATAACTCATATGAACTAGAGAAAAGTCTATACTACAACGAGTAAAGAATAGGACGTCGGTCGTCCCCCTTACACATAGGATCAATTAAACCTAATTATAGCAGTCTGCATACAAAAGCAGGGAGGGTCGAGGGTAGAAAACGAGTAAATGAAAAATTTAGCGGCTCGGTCGGTCTCCCCCTATACTTAGGGTAAAATATCCCTAAGTATAGAAAGAAGGTCAAAAGATGAGGGGACAAGCAAGGGATCAAAGGATGAGCACTCAAATGCACTCATTCCCCATATAGATAGGATGAAGCATATCCTAAGTATATCAATGATCTATGGAATGAATGCGACTTTACGGAAGAATAAAAGAATAATGAATGAAAAGAAGAAAAGAAGAAAATGATTAACTATTAAAAAATGTTTTTGCTGGCCTCATCTGATTGAGTAGATGATGTAGTAGTGAGTTCTTTATTGTGGACCACCTAAATTGAATCAACCATAGGCAGAATTGTATCATGTTCAAGATATAGCTTCAGGAGCTATCCATTAATCATGAATGGTTGTGCATCCGCTAACAAACTGGATATGACTATACTTCCGTTGTCACATACATGTTTTACTATGAACGACCCTATCCACTTGCTCTTTTATTTTCATGGGAATAGTTTGAGCTTTGCATCAAATAACCAAACATTCTGTACTGACTCCAAGGTCTTGCAGCATATGTGCTTGTCATGTGACCTTTTCTTTGTACATGAAGCTATTGTCATATGCGTACTCACGGAATTCAAGGAGTTGATTCAAATCTACCTTTCTGTTACGACTTTCACTGAATCCAAGTAACATACATTAATTTCTCATAAAGATTTGTAAATGAGTTCCACGGGCATATGACATGGCTTTCCATATATAAAGCAATATGGAGACATTCCTAACGGTGACTTGTACACTGTCTGATAGGACCTAAGTACCGAATCAAGAAACTGTGACCAATTTTTCCTATCGGGGCATACGAGCTTCTGCAAAATGTATTTATCTCCTTGTTTGAACATTCGACCTGACCATTAGATTGTGGGTGGTACAGAGAGGCAACACTATGTTCAATGTAGAATTCCTATGTCAGCTTCTTCACCTCTTTGTTGATGAAGTGGCTACCCCCATCAGATATCAGGATTTTAGGGATCTCGATCCTTGCAATGTTGTGATCTCTTAGAAACCAATAAATGTTATGATTGTCAGCGGTTCGGGTAGGGATAGCCTCCACCCAATGGCTTACATAATCAACAACGAGCAGAATATACTCAAATCCCTGATTGTTATGGAATAGGCCCATAAAGTCAATGCCCCATGCGTCAAACATGTCCGAAATCTGAATGTACTTTAGAGGCACTTTGTCTCTCATTCCAATGGTACTGCCCATTCTCTGACAATCACTGCAATGCTTGACAAATTCTTCTACGTCTTTGAATAGGTTCGGCCACCTAAGGCCACATTGTAGAACTTTTGTTGCTATCCTTCTTCCAGAGTTATATCCTCATGATTCTCAGGAATGGCAATTCTCGAGGACTCTGTGGACTTCATCCTGAGGAATGCATCTTCTCCAAATGCAGTTAGCTCCCTCACGAAAGAATTATGGATCCTTCCACTGGTAGAAATGGATTTCTGACAAGAACTTATGCCTCTATAGCTTCGACCAATCTCGTGGAGTTTTCTTGGATACAAGATAGTGCACAATATTGGCAAACTAGGGGAGTGAGATGATTGATAAGATGGATACATATGGGAAAGTCTATATGATTGGCAATAGGCTCTACTAAAGAGTGTCTGGCTCTGGTAATGTTGACAAGTGATCGACCACCACATTTTAACTCTAAGTTTATCATGAATCTCGACGTCAAATTCTAGGAGCAGAAGGATCCATCTGGTCAACAGTGGTTTAGCATCCATCTTGGCTTGTAGATACTTGATGGCTGAGTGGTCTGTAAACACTATAACCTTGGATCCAAGTAAATGGGATTTGAATTTTTCCAGTGCAAATACCACTGCCAGCATCTCTTTTTCAGTGACAGTGTAGTTTCTTTAAGAGAGTTTGATGTCATAGTGAATGTAAATAGGAATATAATCTCTCCTCTGTCCTAAAATTGCCCCAATGGCATAGTCAGAAGCATCAATCATGATCCCAAATGGAAGAGACCAGTCGAGCTGTTGAATGATAGGGGCCTGAGTTTTTATTTCTTTCAATTGAGTAAAGGCTTATAGGATACTGTAATCTACAATATATCAGCCTCCTTTCCCAAAAGATCGATTACGGGTCGGGTGATTTTGCTGAAATCTTTGATACATCGGCGACAGAAACCGACGTGCCCTAGGAATGATCCGACCTGCTTCAAATTTGTAGGTGGCTCTATCTTTGAAATAACATCCACTTTCGGTGGATCTACCTCCATTCCTTGCTTCAAGATGACATAGCCGAGAATAATACCTTCGGTAACCATCAAATGGCTTTTCTCCCACGAGAGCATAAGGTTCACTTCACAACATATTTTATAACTCGATCTAAATAAGATAAAAACTAATAGATGCTGTCTATGTAGATTGAGAAATCATCCACAAAGACCTCGAGAAAACATCCAACTATATCTGTGAATAGTGCCAATAGACATCATTAGAACGTCGCTAGAGCATTGCACTACCCGAACAACATTCTGCTGAAGGCATATGTTCCAAATGGACTGGTGAAGGTTGTCTTCTCTTGATCTTCAGGAGCAATGATGACTTGATTGTAACCAGAGCATCCATCCAAGAAATAGAAATACTCCTTTGTGTCCAGCCTTTCGACTATCTAGTCGATGAACGGGAGTAGAAAATGGTCTTTCTTGGTTGCTAAATTCACATCTGTAATCCACACAGAGATGCAATATGTTTTAACTCTGCTTGCAATCTCCTCTCCCTTGTCATTCTTGATCATGGTGATCCCTGACTTCTTGAGTACAACATGCAGGGACTCACCCAATTTGAGTCGGAGATGGAATATATGAATCCTGCATCACACCATTTCATGATCTCATTCATCACAACTTCCTGAAAGTTATGATTTAATCTGCACTGGAATTCGCAGGAAGGTTTGTTGTCTTCTTCAAGGTATATGTGATGCGAGCAGAGTGAGGGGTTTATCCCATGGAGATCTAAAATCGTCCAGCCTATGGCCTTGCGGTTTCTTTCTAGAATCTCAAGTAGATGGGATTCTTGTTCCTTGGTTACTTGTGAGTTGATGATTACAGGGAACATGTTCGGTGCACTCGCAAGGAAGGCATACTTAATGTTTGTTTGAAGTGGCTTAAGCTCAGCTGGTGATTGGTTCAGCTCAGTGGTGACTTCATCTACTGTGCATGGAGATGGTGTCAGATCTTTCTTTTGTGGCATGTCCACCAATGGCACTGTAAGCTCTAAGTACAATGCTAAATAGAATTCTTCGATGATCGAATCTTGTTCACAAAAAAATGCAATGATGTCCTCTTTCTCTGCAATGATAAGCGGACGTAAATACATTCATAGGGAAACACAAAAAAATTTCATCTTCAAGGGTATCTGGGAATTCAACTATGATATTCAAGAATTCATCTATGGGGAGGAAAGCTTGGGTTTCATTGTCGTCCATAAACATATTTGCATCAATGATTTAAGCTAAAAAGTCACAGTCTTCTTTTTATTGCTCTGCCAGCTCACTTTCGTCTGATGCATATGTTGAAGGTTTAGGCACTTCGATCATCTCAATCAGGACTTTATCACTTTTCGAACGGAATGTTATCTACTAGTTGTCGTAGTTCACTACTGCTTCAGCTGTTTGAAGGAATGACCATCCAAGGATTATCGGGGTATGCAGTAGAGGAACTGAAGTGTCCATATCCAGAACTATGAAGTCCGCAGGCAATTGCATTCCCTGAATGGTGATGACACATCTTTCATAATTCGTCGAGGCCATTTAATAGACGTGTCTGCGAACTGCATAATCATTCTAGTTGACTTGAGCGATCCTAACCCAAATTCTCTAAGCAGTGAAGTGGGCATCAGGTTGATTGAGGGTCCACTATCAAGTAGAGTTCAGCCGAACTCTTCGTTAAACAACTGACATCTGAATAAAGGAGCTCGCATGTCCTTCTTTTTGTCGGGAGAGTGATGATTGCATTTATTGTAGTCGTAGTGAGGATATGCTTCACAATTCTTTCACGAGATTTGTGTAGCTGTCTCTATGAGGTACATGCCTCTGTTAGACCATTCTCAATGTTAGGCATGTACTTGATGGCTTTAATCAAGGGCATTTCAAGAACAAGATGCTAAATTATTTCAACCACATCAAGGTCAGACAATTTTATTTCTTTGGAAATTTTCATTACATCAGAAAATTGAATAAGTACAAAATAAAAAACAACAATAGAAATAATGTTCTTATTTACAACAGAATCTATGCCAATATCAGGTTGTACAAATGGACGACTCAAATAAGCAGGGTCATCCAAGAAAGGTGGGCATCCAAAATCTCCTGGCGAGGCTCCATAAATTAGTGTCTGATCAACTTCAGGTGTGGTCTCCTCCAATGCTGGTTGGTTGGTTCATCGGCTACTACTGTTGGTGCTATCTTTTTGGCTTTTTTGATTTTGTTGATTTTTTTGGATTTTTGATGGTGCTTATCCTTCTTCTTCCTCACCCAACTTGGATGCTAGTCTGGCCGATGCTGAAGAAGATGACGACATGCCCGAGGTTGCTTTATTTTTCCCCTTGAAATGGCTGATGGTTGCAAGGTCTTACCGCTCCTTAGAGTGACAACATTAGATAAAAACAAATCATTCATGTTAGATTCTGTAAGACCGGATTGAAATTCACATGCTATATGCTCTTTCTTCTTAAAATTATTGGGGTTTGCCTCCACCTATGCGAGAATGGAGACTTCTGGCTAAGATCTACAAGGCCCTTAATAAGTTGGGCCAGACGATCCAAGGCTGGGTTCACAAGAGATGCAGCCCAGACATTTTAGTATGCTGTCAATGTTGATATTGATGATGGTGTTGAGACTGTTGGTTTGGGTATTGAGAATGATATTGAGGAGAAGGGTGGTGCTCTTGGTATTGCTGAGCAGGGTGCTGCTGATATGGTACAACCATGTACTACTGATTCTAATGGTATTGTCGGTATTTTGGTTGTTGGTACTGGTTTTGTCTCAGTTTAGCGTGGAATTGTGGAGACTGCTGGTGTTGAGGCCGGTTGTTCTGGACAAACCTCCCTCACTGCTGTTGAGGGAACTGGCGAGAGATAGTAGCCTTACCCTACTGAGGTCCGCCTGGAAAGGTAGGTTGCGCATCATTCGACCAACTATTGATGTGACTGTTGCACAGTGGATGGCTCTGGGGCGCTTCTCGATTATTTCTACTTTGTACAGGTGGCTCCCAATTATGCTTAGATTGGAGCTCTCAACCCTGTCTTGCTCAAGGGATGTTCCCATATACACAGGCTTCTGAATACTCTGGGTTTGGCGCTGGTATGCACAGGACAACGATAAAGCAACCTCTCCTTTGGCAATCTCCTTAAAGATGTGCTAGAGATTTCCTTGTCTTTGTTGAAATGCGAGCCACCACACACTACATTGACGAGACGTGAAATGCCCTGTGTTAATTTGCATGAATTATCATATATATTTGTCATTTTGTTGTGGGCGGGAATTCAAAATCGATCAAGAAATAACCTCAATAAATTAATCAAATTTATTCGACGTGGTTTTATGTTTATTTTACTTGGGCAAGTCCCAAGGTCGAACTCAAGGAGGCAAAGGATCAACCTAGAATTTTGTCTATCAAAGTTTGTATACGATTTCGAGACGGTATTTTTTGGTATTTTTAATGCAATTTTGAGATGAAAATGTAATCATGCCAATTTTAGGGACTAAAATGCAATTTTCAATCAAACAATGTCCAAAAAATACGAAACTTGCCCAAGTTGTAAAATATGGCGAAATGAGTCAGTGTAATTTTTTTGGAATTTTTGGATGTAAGATAAAAATATTATGAATTTATGAATTGAAACAAAGTAAATTTAAATAATTAATTATAATAAATACTAACCCTATTTATTTCTAAGAGATAAAATTATCCAAGATCTATCAATAAGTAATTGATCTAAGAAAAATCCTAAACCTTAAAAATACTAGATTTAATACATATTAAAAATTAAATACTGAAATATGCAAAATGACTTATATAGAGCAAATAATGTAAGCAAAAGCAGTCTTTTTGGGCACAATGTAAAGTATAACTATTATACAATCCGTAATTTTTTGGCAATTTTTCGAGCAATGGTTAATTTAATATGAATTTCCAAGCACAAAGTGGGAAAAATATGTAATTTTCCACAGAAATATTAATTAATAATTAACCACTTACCAAAAAAATATCAAACATATTCCATACTGTAGAGAATTAATTATAGAACATCATGATAATTTTAAATAACAAATTGTTGCAATGAAGCGGTTCAAAATAAAAGGGGAACAGAGGGGTCTTAGTGCAAATTACAATAAATAATTAAAAAGTTGAAGAGAGGGATTAATCTGGAATTACCTATACCCCCAAGGGGTTTTCTACAAAATTTCTGGGAGGTCATATGCGAAGCATGTGCCCCAGCTTGGACTGGAATGGAATTGATAGACCTTCAGGGCGTATCTACAAAATTCCCAGACGATCACATGCTTGGCATGCGACCTCTAGCATGACAGACGTCTTTTTTGAATAAGAGGAACATGGAGGGCCATCTTGTATATACACCCCCGCTCATACATGAAAATAATGTGAGGGGAGTTATGTGCAGACGTTCCCCCAACCATGTGCGGCTACGTGGGAGGGGACCTCGGGCCTCCCACCTGTCCATGGAGTGGCGGAGGCGGGGTTCCGATCTTCGAATGCTAGTGGTTGCGCAACCCCTCAATGGCAGAGGAGCGTCAACTGGCAGGGAGCTGGCGGCTGCCTTGCTGTGGAGAGTGGGCGATTGTGTAAGGACCTCCGAAAGAAGGCGTGTTGATGGAGCGATCATGGATGATGCTTTGTGCAGGAGGTGGCTTCGAGGCGGAGGACTTACTGGAGCTGCATCTATTGACTGAGCATAGATGGAGTTCGTGCGAAGGTGGAAGATGGAGGTGGGTATAGTGGAAGGATCGAAGGTAGTGGTGGTGGACGTCAGTGAACGTTGGCTCGACGACCCGAAGATCGGAGCAAGGGCAACAAGCATGGTAGGCTGCGCTGCAGCGGACCCAGCTGGGCTCGGATCTCGCCGGGGGAGCGGCAGCTCCAGGATTTGACAACCAGACCAATCCTTTGATCTTCATGCAAATAGTGAATGAAGGTAGCAGAGGGGCGATGCTGGAGTTAAATAGAAGAGGGCGAGGGACAGTGGCCTTGATTGGAGATGGGAGGAGATCAGAGATTGGCGATTAACTGGATGATGAAGATGCGATGAGGTAGGAGGAGATTGGATGAGGATCTGATGGTGAGGGTGATTAATCGATGGTTGGAGCGAGAAGGCGGTACAGAGAGAATCGGGGGCCGCACAATTCGCAGCGACGTCGCTCCAAAAGATGAAGGGGGTTGCAATGGAGGAAGGGGAAGGAGCAGTGGTTGTCCGATAAGCCGAGATCGGACGGCCAAGACATTGCCACGTGGAAATGATTTATATTTTTTAATATTTGTTTTATCTTTTTAATAAAATGAATTTATAAAAATCTCAAAATGGGTGCCACGTGGCGGCTACAGGAGCTACGACGTGGCACCTCCTGAAAATTCAAAAATAAATGATAAATATAACTGTAAAATAAATAGAAAATGTCCTCGGATCAAAAAAATTTCTACACGAAAGTTGTTCGTCTCGATGAGAACTACAATTTCATGAAGCGCTCAAAACCAAAATCGATCATTTGTGCAAAGTAATATGAGGTGTCCCATGTATATAGAATACCTTGATTTTTTGGTTTTCTATTTTTTTGTTATTTTTAAACCATATAAAAATCTGGAAAAATATGATTAAATTAAAGATAATTGTTTGCATATTAATCTATTTTTTGGATTTTTATTAATTTAAGAAAAAGAAGAAATAAAATAACATGAAAAAACAACTTTTGTAAAAACTGTTGGTGAAGACTCGGACTCTGTTAGTTTCTTTGATTTCAAGCTCATTTTGATTGGGATTTTCGTCCATTTTAATAAAACCTTTATCGAAGAAATTAAATGAAAAATAAATAAAATAAAATGAGTCAATTATGTACATAAAATGATAGGTCAAAAATCGCTAAAATATAAAATGTACAAAAGAAGCCCAAAACCCAACTTTCACATATGAGCTCGGATTCACTTGAACTTGGTCTTGTTTTGAAGGTAATTGAATGTACATTAGTTCAAAAGTTAGTAGGATCAAATCGGACACTGGATGAGAAAAATATCGAGGTTTTAGTCTGAAAATCCTGCAACTAGGGTTTGGGTTTTTTGGTCCACTTATTTCAGTTAGTGATTTTTTTTGTATTTTTTATCCATTACTGTTAGTAATATGTACACGATGGAGGTATTTTTTGGTCATTTGGAGTTATCATGAATCAATTAAAAATCAAGAAATTTAGGCTATTTACACGTCAATTGGGCTGAGATTTTTGGCTTCTTATTTTGTGCAATAATGAGTAATAAAATGCAATTGTTATCAATACATGGAAGAATGCTAATTGTATAGAATAAATGAAGAAATGCCAATGAATTTGAGGTATTTGATCTTAATTAGTCACTTTTAGAGTGATGAATCGAAAATTCATTATCCTCCTATACTTAAACCATGCTCGCCCTGAGCATCAAAAGAACTGCAATGAGGTGAAATGAGATTAAGTTCCATACTAAGACCATGAGCAGAAGGTGAAACCGAAACTAGATCCGACCATTGGATTATTATTTTGGCGGAACTTCTGTGAGACTTAGGATTTCGCAATCAACAACCTCCAAGTTCTACACACCATTGTCACAGTTTTAGCTCAAAAGTCATCTTAGATCAATCCTCCTCCCAAAGCATACCCCATGAATATTCAACAATCGACTCATGTGTGTGAAAGATTTTATCTCTTCCCATCCATAATGTCGGACTACCATGCAAATCTCTTCTCCAATAACTCATCCTCGGGGAGTCAGGAATTTCCTTCTAAGGTCTGTCTCGATGTGTTCACAATCTAAGAGGAGAAATTAGAATGAGTAAAAAAGAATTGGAGGCTGGCCAGTGTATTGTGAAGCCGGCCAGTTTAGCCAAGTCTCCACCAAGATCTGTAGGTTTTCATGAAGCTTGGACCTTTTTGGTTAAATATTTACTTGGTAGTAGGCTTCTTTGTGATTGGATTTTCGGTAGCTCTGCATGTATCTTGTTGTGCCCCTACGAATATGGAATCTTTTTTCCCGTACATGTTTTGGGGCCTTAGAATAAATTGTGCCTAGTTGTCCATCCCTTTTCTGAAGCTTTATTTCAACCCGTACTCCGATCTTTAGATGTCAATGCTACCAGAAAAGAAACTCACACAGTCTTCCAACACCCTGCTTGAGTTGAGCAAAGTGCATAGTGTGAGAGTACAAATTAATTCCTTATTCCAGAGTCGTGCCCAGAATGAAGAGACTAGGTTAGATAGTAAGAATCAAACGCTGTACATTGTCACGTGGAACTCGAAGAATTAAGTCAAAGACTTGAAACTTCTAAAATCCTTTTTCTCGGTGAAGTTCCTCTGAAAATTAGGTGGATTAAGGTCAAGTCCAGACCACTCTCGGTTTCTGCTCTTAACTCAGTTCATAAACCAAGGGCTTTTCACAAATGCAAATGCATGTGATGAAGTGCAGGTGTGTGAAATGCAGACAAATATTTTGATGTTTGGAAAGAAAAAAATTTAATTGAATTCTTTAATACATCTTTTGCAGAAATGAATAAGAAGCCATTTTTTTCAAGATTTTTGGTTGGACACAGTCAGTGTTAGTTGCAAAACTTACTTTTTTCTTATTGTGTTTTTTTTCTTTCAAGTTAGTTACCCACCCGTACATACATATAGACTTATGTGAAAGTACGAGCTATGGGTAAAATATATACGCAAATATATATACACACACCCCTATACTTAGCCAGTGTTATGTCCTTAGATCACAAGAAGCGTAGAGAAGACATAGCTCAAGCTAAGCACAAGAGAGTGAAAAAGAAAAAGAAAAAGAAGTCGGCTTGACCCCCTATACTTAGACTGTGAACAGTCTAAGTATAGAAGAAGAGCGAAAATGAGGCAGTCGGGATATGTGAATGAGGAGAGTATGTACAAATGGGCATCGGTTCCCCTTATACTGATGCCATGCTTAGCCTAAGTACGGAAGAAGGATGTAAATGGAGCTATTGTGAGAAGGAGTTGATGAGGGGAATGGTATACATAGATGGCATCAGTCCCCTCCTATACTTAGGCCTTGGCCTAAGTAGAGGAAGAAGATGTGTAAGAAGATCGATGGTATAGGAAGGGAGGGACAGTGGCCGATGATTAATGAGTTTTTCGGCCGATCTTTTTGTGAGCTTGAGGTGGGAGATCATAATAATAATGAGGAGATGAAGCATATGATTCTCAACCATTATCATTGTCATCCTTAGAAAAATCATGCCGGAGAGTATATGAAGCGTTTGAATCGGATGAAAGGTAACCATCATTGGAGTTATCCTGAGAGGTATAGTATTTAAAAGTGGAGGCACTACAGGTATTCTTGTTCTTTAGTTGCTTCGGTTGTTTTCTCAGAATTTGTTCCTTTTTGTTATTAAGCGATTCATCCTCGGATGATGAATACTCTGAAGCACCAGTCTCAGTCAGCTGATAAGAAATTATTCCCATATATTTAATAAGACCAGGAGAATCGACTTTGGATGAATAATAGTGATGAACAAGAGTCATCCAATGGGAATCGAAATTTGGATCCTTGTCTAGATAGGATTTTCGAACTATTGAACAAACCTCACTCATGTAGATTACTTTTTCCGGACCTAACAAGGATTCATCAAACGATTCCTCTTCTGGAAGGTCAAAGGTGACTTTCTTTTTATATGAATGTGCAACCATTTTGTTTTGTGTTGTCTTAATGTTGGTGAACTCCTGAGTTGGATTTAATTGGTCATGGTGATCAAAGAAGATTTCGGTCGACTCAGGATGCATCCAAGCATATGTCCCAGGATCATAATGGAAATCCTTTCCTATGGTGAGAACATCGGGAAATGGAATAGTGGGGAGAATCTCTGCACATTCATTCTCAATTGACTTGATGTTGATGCATTCATGTGTCATGTTGATTTGATCAAAGTTGTCAAAGGAGATTTCGGCCAACTCCGGTTGCATCCATGCATGTCTCAAGATAATATGAGAAGTCATGTTCCATGGTGAGAGCTGGGGGAAATGGAACAGTGGGGAGAGTCTCTAAACTAATAGTCACTTCAATAACCATTATCTCAGGTGTAGCAATGGGGTAGGGCTCATCTACCACTTGATGGTTACGACATTCGACAGCTTCGATGGTTACTTCAGAATATTGTGTTTCCTCAAAAACTGGGTGAGATTGAAGTGCTCCAAATGCTGTAAAATTGATTTCCCGAGTCCCACACTCTCATGAAGTCCACATTGAGTAAAGCACCTTAGAATGTAACGATGACTAAAATTGTTCCTCTCGGCTTATTTATTGATCGATCAACCAGTTGAATGATCTCTCTTATCTTCCTAATAGGTTCAAGTTTAAGCTTGTCAAATACCGTGGTCGGGAGGATTTTGATTGATGAGTCATCATCAATTCGAGCAAGGGTAAATATTGTGTCTTTGATTCCACAATCAAATCTGGGCAACTGCTTCACTATGCGGCTCTTGGTTTTTCTCCTCAACACCAAGAAGGTGCCCATTGACAAGATATGTCTTTCACTTTTTGTTCTCATCCTGCTGACTTTTTAATCATTAATTTGCTCATTACAATTCCTTTAAGGCCGAGAAAGTGTTCAATGGCCTGTATAAAGGGAAGTTAAAAAATCAGTCTTTTCTCTAGTGCTTCCCTTAGAATAGGATCCAAATTCTTTAGATCTTCCTCACATTCAATTTTTATGAATTTTTCCGGTTTTTTAATTTTTTGAGTGTTTTTAACATTTCAATTTTTTGGTATTTTGTGTCTGGTGTGTGGTGTTTTCTGTAGATGATAAGGGCCTTTGATATGCCAAGTAAAAGTCAAAGTCATCCCTTAGGGAGTAATATTCAGAAGTGTCATTGTTAGAGTCGTCCCTACGGTGAATATAGTCTATGGGTTTCTGAATGTCCTCAGGGATTTCAACAAGAGAACCAATCCTTTCATCATCCATTTTTATATCCGAGCTTCCATAGAATGAAATTAGTCAGTTAGTGAACTTTCTGAATTTATCCTCCATTAATTCACATCCCCTAGTTATCTTCGAAATATCATCCTAGAAAAACTTTTCATGATCAATCTTGGGAGCAGTCGGAGTGTGTTCTTGTTTTTGAATTTGTGATTAAGTAATTTCATCTTCCGTTTTCTTTTATGAGTTGAGAGGAGATTCTCTTGGAATATCCAATATATGATTGTTATTTTCTGAAAGTTTCTCCTAAAAAATGCATGCAATTCTGATTTGAGTAGAGTCTACTTCCATTGTCATTATTCATCATATCCCCAAACAATGGAGTCATACAGGGTTCATGTGTGTCGATGTCATTAGTCTGGTCCTCTATATATGTAGGCTGATCGAAGGAGTGGTATTCAGGGTTGTTAGTGTGGTTGTGATCATCACGGTTAATGCAACACTGATGATCATTTGGTGCAGCCCTCTCTATCTAGTGTGATCATGTTTCCATAATATTCCCTAAGGTCTAGTTCGGAAGCATCTTTGTGAGTTGTGGGCCTGTCCCAACACGATTGTTAGGAAATAATGAAGGTGGTTGGGTTTTGTGTCTTGGCCAGTCATGAGTCTCAAAAGTGATTTGATTTTTAAATGTTTCATGAGTTTTAGCAAGAAACCGAGAATAAAAGGGTTCAATCTAGGATGACAAGTGATCATGTGTGGGCACAGGTGGTGGAGGTGAAAAATATGATGTTGTGGTGACTTTGATCAGATGATTCGAGCAGAATGGCATGGAATTCATCGAGGGGGCTGGATTCATTCGAGAGTGAATGTCTCTAGCGAATGTTGGAGGATTCTTAACAGAAGAAGGTTTAGATGATTTGGGTCTAATCGAGACAAATTCTTTTTCATATTGGAGATCAGATGGGTATTCGGACCATTGTCCCATCTTTGTCAAAGGAGGTTGATGACGAATCAACATGGTTGATCTCGGTGCAAGTGCACATGATATTCACAAGAAGAAAAATTTTATCAAGGAGAGTGATGGCACAAGTGTATGGTTTTTGATCTTAAAAGTTGGTTCACACACCAATGCAAACACAAATCAAACCCCAGGTTCACCAATACACACAATGAAGCCGCAAGAGTTCGGTAAATTATCTTTTCAATTTTAGTTGGTGATAAATTCAACCTTGGACAAATTTAACGAGCTATTAGGTGCTAGAACTTTTCTTTAAGACTGGCCCGAATTCTTACGACAAGTTGCACCTACTTTCAGCACGCATGGGTGTACGTACGGATCGTAAAATGACTACCCATGTTAATTAAGGACGGAGCCTTATGCAGTGTCCTTTAAACCACCCACTCTGTTAAGGAAATCCGGACTGTTTAACGGCTATACGTAGATCCTCACTGAGAAGTAGCTAATCATTATTATAGAATCAATAGTCAGTAAGAAAATATGGAGTTGGGCTCTAGCATTAAGTGTCTTCTCTCGCTCACTCAGACAAATGAATCAATCCAAGGATGCGGTTGCTCTCCCACAAAAATTCTCAATTTTGTAAGTTAATTTAAGTCGATTTTGTTTAACAGTCCCAATTTTATTGAGGTGTCACTTGAAAAATTAGATTAGCAGAAATATATGTCTACCGTCCAATCCCAATTTCCTTTTATAATTATGTGACAAAATAGGAGGGAGAAATTCAGGAAAAGTCGATGCACATGAAAAAATTATGTATGCTCAGAAAGAAGACTTACAGTGATTCCTCGTGATCTCCATGTGGGATGCAATACAAGAGTTGAAGTTTATTCTATAGATGCAAGGCTAAAAAAATCGCACCTAGTAGCAAGTTCAATTAGTCAGGAAGAAATGAGTTAAATTTTTGACTAAGTTGAATGATCTAATGTGCGTCTCGATTAATGTGAAGTTAGGTCCTAGGTTCTACGAGCACAGTTAATTAAATTCTAAAAGCTCTAATAGCCGTATGTGCATGTCTAACCTATGAGCCACTCAAGTTGGACCCCACCCTCAACGGAGAGTGAAACAGGTCACGACATACCACAAATAAAAGTTCAAGGATTTGTTACACACATGAGAGTCCAAACAGACATCGCTATAAATGAGCAATTAACTACAAAAATTAAAATTGTAAAAAATAAATCCTAGACTCTACACTCTCTAACAACCCGACTCGATCTTAATTTTATTTGCGTTTTTTGGGCATCGATGAAGATGAGTCGGTTTTGTGAGAAATGGCTCCACATACGTAGGGAGCCTTGCAAGAAAAATAAGAGAGAGAGTGTACGAGAGTGACATAAAAATTAATAAAAAAAGAAAATAAATGCTGAAAAATAAAATAAAGTAAATGCAGGAAAATAAGAAAAAAATATGGAAAATATACAGTGAAGATTCGGTGGTCAAACTACCCAAATGTCGAAAACTAAACACAAAAATTTTTTCAGACAAAATCTAAGCCATTTGCCTCCTCGACAATAGCGCCATCTGACGAGTCGCGAAAGGCCTTGTGTTAATTTGCGTGAATTATCCTTTAAATTTGTTGTTTCATTGTAGGCAGGAATTCGGAATCGATCAAGAAATAACCACAATAAATTAATCAATTTTAATCGGTATGGTTTTATGTTTATTTTACTTTAGCAAGTCCTAATGTCGAACTCAAGGAGGCAGGGGAACAACATATAATTTTGTCTATCAAATTTCGTACTCAATTTTAGAGACGGTATATTCTAATATTTTTAATGCAATTCTGGGATGCAAATGTAATTGAGCCCATATTTAGGGACCAAAATGCAATTTTCAATCAAACGATGTATGAAAAATACGAAACATGGCCAAATGTAAAATATAGTGAAATGAATGCACTATAAATTTTTGGAATTTTTGGATGCAAGATAAATATTTTATTTATTTATGATTTCAAATAAAGTGAATTTCAATAATTAAGTATACTAAATATTAAACCTATTTATTTCCAAGAGATAAAATTATCCAAGATCTATCAATAGGTGATTGATCTCAGAAAAATCCTAAATCTAAAAAATACTAGATTTAATACAGATTAAAAATTAAAGATTGAAACATGCAAATAATTTTTATAGAGCAAACCATGTATACAAATATAATTCTTTTTGTGTACTATGTGAAGTACAACTAATTCTACAATCCATGAAGTTTTTGCAATTTTTCGAGCAGTTGTGAATTTAATATGAGTTTCCAAGCATAGAGTGGGAAAATATGCAATTTTCCACGAAAATATTAATTAATAATTAACCACATACCACAAAAATATCAAACATATGCAATACTGTAGAGAATTAATTGTAGAACATCTTGCTAATTTTTAAATAATAAAATGATGCAATGAAGCGGTTCAAAATAAAGGGGGAACAAAGGGGTCTTAGTGCAAATTACAATAAATAATTAAAAAGTTGCAGAGAGGAATTAGTCTGGAATTTCTAAAACCCCAAGGTGTTTTCTGCAAAATTTCCTAGAGGTCACGTGGGAAGCACGTGCCCCACGGTGTCTGGACTTGAATGGAATTGACAGACCTTCATGGGCGTATCTACAAAATTCCCAGACAGTCACATGCTTGACACGTGACCTCTGGGATGGCAGGCGTCTTCTATAAATAAGAGGAACATGGAGGGTTGTCTTGTAAATACACCCCTGCTCGCACGTGAAAAATCACATGAGGGGAGTTCTTTGCATACGTTCTCCCATCCATGTGCAGCTCAAGTGGGAAAGGGCCTTGAGCCTCTGCTGCAACGGTGGAGTGGCAGAGGTGGGGTTTCGATCTTCGAAGGCTAGCGGCGGTGCAACTCCACAATGGTAGAGGAGCGTCAATTGGCAGGGAGCTGGCGGTTGCCTTGTGGTGGAGAGTAGGCGACTGGAGAATGACCTCCGGGAGCGAGTGTGTTGACGGAGTGGTCGAGGATGAAGCTTTATGTAGGAGGTGGCTTCGAGGCGAAGGGTCTGGGACCTGGAGTTTTCCGGTGGAGATCGATCGAGCTGAGGACCTGCTGGAGCTGCAGGCATTGACTGAGCGTATATGGAGTTTGTGCAAAGGTGGAAGATGGAGGTGGGTATAGTGGAAGGGATGAAGCTAGTGGTGGTGGACGTCAGTGAACGTTGGCTCGATGTCCCAATGACTGGAGCAAGGGCAACATGCATGGTAGGCCGCGCTGCAGCGAACCCAGTTGGGCTCGGATCTCGTCAGGGGAGACGTTGCTCCGGGCTGTCACCACTGGACCAATCCTTTGATCTTCATACAGATGATGGATGAAGGTAGCGGGGGGGGGGGGGGACGGTGGCCGTGGTTGGAGATAGGAGGAGATTGAAGATTGACTGGATGATGAAGATGCGATGAGATGGGAGGAGATTCGACGAGGATCTGATGGCAAGGGTGATTGATCTATGGTTGGAGCGGGAAGGTGGCGCAGTAAGAATCGGGGGCCACACGATTTGTAGCGGTGCCACACCAAAAGGGTAAAGGGGGATGCAACGAAGGAAGGGGAAGGATTAGTGGTTGTCCGATCGTCCAAGATCGGACGCCCAAGATGCTGCTACGTGGCAGCGATTTATATATTTTTTTAAATTTTTTTAAATTTTTTTAAATAATTTCTAATTTTTTAATAAAAAATTAAAATAAAAAGCTCAAAATGGGTGCCACGTGGCGTCTCCAGGAGCGGCCACGTGGCATATCTAGACAATACAGAAATAAATAATAAAGATAAATTAAAAATAAACAGCAAATGAGCTCAGATCAAAAAATTTTCTTGACAAATTTGTTCTTCTTGATGAGAACTATAACTTTCATGAAGGTCCCAAAACCAAAATCGATCATTTGTGCAAAGTGATATTTTGGTGGTACCCCACGTACATAGAATACCTTGATTTTTGGGTTTTCTATTTTTTATTTTTAAAATATATAAAAATCCGTAAAAAATAGTATAAAATCAAAGATAATTGATTACACATTAATCTATTTTTTGGATTTTTATTAATTTATGAAAAAGAAGAAATAAAATAACATGCAAAAATAACTTTTGTACAGACTGTTAGTGAAGACTCGGACTCTGTTATTTTCATTGATTTCAAGCTCATTTTGGATTTGGATTTTTGCACATTTTAATAAAACTTTTATCGAATAAATTAAATGAAAAATACAAAAAATAAAATGAGTCAATTATGTACATAAAATAATAGATCAAAAACCGCTAAAATACAAAATGTACAAAAAAGCCCCAAAATCCAGCTTTCACATATGAGCTCCGACTCACATGAACTTGGTCTTGTTTTGAAGTTAATTAAATGTACATTAGCTCAAAAGTGAGTAGGATCAAATCGGACATGGATGAGGAAGATATCGAGGTTTTAGTCTGAAAATCCTACAACTAGGGTTTGGGTTTTTTGTCCACTTATTTCAGTTAGTGATTTTTTGTATTTTTAATTTATTATTGTTAGTAATATGTACACAATGGAGGTATTTTTTTGTCATTAGGAGTTAGCATGAATTAATTAAAAATTAGGGAATTTAGCTATTTACATGTCAATTGGGCTGAGATTTTTCGCTTCTTATTTTGTGCAATAATGAGTGATAAAATGCAATTTTAATCTATACATGTATGAATGCTAATTATGCAGAATAAATGAAGAAATGCCAATGAATTTGAGGGATTTGAGCTTAATTAATCAAGTTTATATTGATGAATCTGAGATTCATCATGCATCCACGAACTTCTAACTTTTTATATGGTATGTCCCCCGAAGATGTGTTGGACCGGCTGGTCTGTGGAATGTCATGGTGGGGACATTTTTCTTGCAACTCAGTGAACCTATCCCAAGCCTCATGGATGGATTCGTGAGTGGCTTGGGTGAAGTTTTCTACGCGGGCTCGCATCTAATAAAGTCGCCCAAAAGGATAATATTTATGCAAAATGTCTTACTTCTGTTCTTCCCATGTTGTGATGATCTTCCCCAAGTGGTTGATCCAATGAAAGGCCTTATCTAGAAGGTTGAAGGGAAATGCTATCATCTTCACCACCCCTAGAGGTATAGCAGGGCAATGAGTTGTGCCATAGATGCGCTTGAACTATTCTAAATGAATATGAGGTTCTTCATTGGCATTTCCACGGAAGGTGGGTAGAAGTACTAGTAGTTGAAGCTTCAATTCAAAATGAGCATGGATTGTAGGAATTCAGACCCATTAAATGACTTGTCCCACCCAAGATTGTATGTCTCTTTGAGAGTCGGCTAGGGCTGCTCTACTCTAGGCTCATATGTTGGGCCTCTACCGCCCCCACCTTCAGGGTTTTCTTCAAATTATCCCGGTTTTTCTCCCCTTATCCTCAACTCATTAAGAATGTCTTTGAAAGCGACACGTGCTAAAGCTTGATCCATGAGTTGTTGCTGGATTGCCCGAATGGAGGCTAGGATCTGGGCATTTGCTACATTCTGATCCGACTGCGGGCTCAGATTTGAATGAGATGGTGGTTGCGGTCCTTTCCCTTTCCTCTGGGAGCCATCTCATTTCTGATCCTGAATCTGATTCTATCACAATTTCTGGATCCATATCAGACTCTTGATCTGTAAATAGAATAATGCCCTGATCACTTTGTATGGAGGCACCATAATTAAAAAATCGATCAGTGTTAAGTTCAACACAACCATTCATTTAGGATGTTGATGTGTAAGGAGTGAAATCAATTGCCATCCAAAATGGTCATATTTCGAGACAAGAGTGATCCGAGTTTATTGGAGAAGATGGGGAGAATGAAGATTAGTTCGTAGAGTCTGAACTGGGTTCTCGGAAATCACCCTGAATTATTGGAAGTGACAAGCATATGAAATCGATGTTGATGTCGACGGAGTCTTGACTAAGCCATCCATGTCTTGCTATCTCAAAGGTCACGAAGAGATTGAGAATGGAAGAATGATATGGATGTCAAACAAGAAATAAAGGGAGTGTAAAATAGTAGAAGTCTCCAAATGAGAAGGGGGTTAAGTAAGGAATCAAATTAAAATAGTAGAAGGCTCCAAAGGCACACACTATGCAGGACTGATCTTTGAATCCTTAATCTAATTCAAACAAACATAAAACAAGGGTAAGTTCACCCACTCAACACATGTGAAGCCATGAGAGTTCGGCTATTTTATCTTTTCAATTTTATTGTTATATTCAGGCAATCGTATAACAAATCCATAAGTAAGCGAACCCTATAGGAGTGTGTGTACTGCCCGGCAAGAGCCTCGTACTTCTTCCACCTCCTTTGTAACCTATGATTTACACACTGAAAGGTCCTTGATCTCATGCCTGGGCGGCTAGCAAGCCAAAGAAATAAAGAAAGGAAGCCAATCGTCGAAACCAATACTTTAGACCTCGCTCGCAACGGAATCACCTGTGAGCATGCAAGGATCTACTCGAACGTAAACTGATGAGACAGACACGCCTGTAAGGGCATCGCCTAAGCTCAGTATTTCAGACCAAGTCGGATGCTCCACACAAGGTGGGAACACCGTGCTCGACAAGGCCCTACTTGGTCACGTATGATAGAAGTGCCAATACTTCACCAACCGAGGTGATAATCAAGGCGCCACAAGATAGGGATTTGGGCTCTTATCCTTAGCAGACCACGCCTCACTCAATCTGGATTATACTTAAAAATAATGCGGGCTTTATGAACCTCAAACAATAAATGGTTCATTTCAAATTTTAATTAAGGTGAAATTTATTTAGCAGTCCCTTTTTTAGTTTTTGGGTTTTCAATTTTTTTGAGTATTTTTTAGAGCAAGCTGCCTAACAATTTTTTTATCCTTTTATGACCTAAGTGATATAAACACAAGGAAGAGAGGACGGAAAAGTAGTGCAAGAAGTCACTAAGATGGAAATATCACCTTAGTGACTAATGATGCATGCAAAGATAGAATTACTTACAGTGCTTCCCAGCTCTCTTCATGCAGGATACAAGGTAGAATTGAAATAATTACACTATTTAGTGATAAGCAAAAGCAAGAAAGTGTCCTAAACAATAGTTGTTATTATCGGGAAGAACCAAATACTGATTAATCAGAAATGAGATCCAAAAGTTCGGTCTCTGAAGTGCATCGGTGTGTGCCGCAGCGGATCCTTTAGTGTTGTATAACACTTCTTTCAGTGCTCTATCTCAAGTCCAAATAACCAACAATTAATTTTTACTATGTCCAAGTGTTTATCACTATAGGTGCATGTAATGTTATTAAGGCTTTGTACGTAGCTATCGAGTCAAGTAGCCTAATACCTATGGGCTCACACACATAAAACAAATATAATCAAAGGCGGAAAGCTCAAATCACGGGAAACAAATAAAACAAGGGTGATAAAACACAAAAAATCTGGCAGGAGGCACCCATGTGAACAGACACCTGGGCACTGGACCTCGTGTGGTGTAGAGAGTAGTGTCCAAGTTAATTACAAATTATTGTGGAAAAATTAAATCTCTTTCTCACAAAAATAAAAAATACTAGACTAAGTCTGCTCCTTTACTCCTTCCTTGTTCTTGTCTCCTGCTCTCTCTCCTAGTCAGCTCACAAAGAGAAGGTTGACCTCCGCTCACTTCGCGTCCGCCCACCACATAAGAGATATACCTCGTCAATCGGTCCCCCACAAGAAAGATTTACAAGAAAAATGGATGAGAACGGTCAAATAAATATAAAAGAATAAATAGCAGGAAAATGCAAGTAAATATTGAACAATTATATATACAAAAATGTGCTACAATCCATTGCTCCCTAGCAACGACACCATTAGAAACAAGCCCAAGATACCCAAGCGGTCGTGTGATCCACACAAGGCAGGAGCATAGTCGTTGAAGTGACCGACTAGAACCTTAGGCTAATTCAATAATTAACCCACATAATATATTAATAACTGAAAAGCACGTGTGAATCAAAATTTATTATAAACACTAAAAAAATGATCGTATAGCATCAAGTAGAGTAGGGTGTTGAAAACAGGGAACACACGATGTAGCACTTAATATTATTTGGGAATAAATAATATAGGTATATATATAAATATGCAAAATATTAGCCAAATAATGTGGATTTTCAACTTTTATATATATTGTTTTTAATTCTATATTTTTAGATTTTGTATTTTCTTTTACTTTTATAACATATATATATATATAAGAATATATAAAAGATAGGATGGTATGGATATAACTATAACTAAAAATTACAACATTAAATATTTCCGAGTTTTAAATATTATCTTACCATTTTTATGATTTTTAGTGGATTATTCTATTTTTTAGGGATTTTTAAAGTTCCAAATACACAAAATCAGGGAAATTTTAATTAGGTTGAATAGTTTTAAGATATAAAAATACTTAATAAGTCCAAAAAGTCTCAAATTTTTTAAATATACTAACATATATAAATAAAAATATATAGCATGAACAAGTATTTTGGATTTTTAGAATAGTTTTTATAATATTTATAGGATTTTTGGGTTTTTCTATTTTTATGTATTTTCCTTTTATATTTTTTGGGATTTTCTATCTAAGGTATTATATACTATAATAAGTCGACAATATTTTTAGGGAATTTTTAGCCACGATTTTTTTTTTATTTTTGAAGCAGGGACTACTCGTGGAGCTTTTGATTTTTAAAAAATAAGAAAGTGGCATAAAATGCAAATGTAAATGTATAGCGTGAATAAGCATGCATCCCGGCACTTATTCCTATTTTTTGTTGATTTTAAAGGCACGAAAACTATTTTTAATAAATAGGAAATAAATCATGAAAATAGTTGACTTGACAGGGTATAATTGTGATTAAAAATAAATATATGGGGTACTGTGCAATTTAACCCAAAGTTTACCACTGATATTAAAACTTAATATATTCACAAGATGAAACGTGCGTGCACACACGACACTAGCATGGACTAAATTGCAATTTATGAAAGGTTTAGGGAGATACATGCAATTAGTCCGCAAATTTTTAAACTACATAAAATATTTATAGAACTCCAAAGAAATTACAAAAAGAGCAGAGGGGGTATGTGAAAAATACCCACTAACGCCTCTAATCCAGTCGTTCGAGTGTCACCATATGTTAGATGTTGGGGTTGTGCTGGGGGCAACGTTTCGTCTGATCTGGCGGTTGTAATTAAACCTAGAAAGTGTTTTTGATCCAACAATGCCCAAGGTTGTTGCAAGAACACCCAAGAAAACGGCGTCGACGAACTTTGGTCGACGAATTTGGGCATCTCTACGCTTCATTCTCCTTACCGATGAGTTGAATAGGTTGTTGGCATGCCTCCACGCGCATAGGTGCCCACAGGGGTGCTTGAGGGGGCACAAAAACCTAATATGGCTCTAGGTGGCCGGGAACTTCTCCTAGGTGCTTCAATTGCTCCAGAAAATTCATTTATGCCCTGGACATGCGCCAAAAAGTGAGGTGTCTCGAGGTGATGCTCCTCGTCCAAGAAAGGAAGTTGGAAGCTATATAGATGAGCGGTGGAAACGAGCTCAGACGAAGTGGTGGTGGAGGAGCTCGAAGTCCTTTGATTTGAGCGAAATCGAAGAGGCTTTTGCAAGTGGATTTTGGAGAACACATAAGGGATGGACGATGGGGTGAATGAAGTTAGAAATACCGGAGGATCACTGTGAAATCGACCTGGAGCCCGAGCTCCAACTCAAAGATGGATTTATAGATTAAGCCTAGTACAAATGATTAATGATAAAGATAAATGCTTAAATGAAACCTAGGGATAAGAAAGTACCTAAGAGAACCGTCCGGAGTTGCTCTAGCGGTTGGTGGATGCGCCCCCGCCTTTCCTCTCCTTGCTGCAAATCACAAGCTTTGCCATGTTGTCACCATGGCGAAGCTCCTAGGAATGATTTGAGAGGTTAAATTACAGAAAGAATGGTCAAAAATCAAAAGAAGATCTGGTGTCTATTTATAGATGAGATTTTGGTGATTTTCAATGATCGATTGCGTGCTTGGGAATGGAGATTGTGGGGATTCGAAGATGGGCGTGGATGAAGGCTTGGGAATGGAGGTTGTGGGGATTCGAAGATGGGCGTAGATGAAGGACCGGATGGCTACAAGAAGGTGGATGTCTCAAGATAATGGATGAAGAATGTGAGCACCATAATTAGACGAAGTAGGCACTTCGTGACTTCTGACAGAAGTCAGAGGGGTTAATGTACATTTGACCAAGGTCAACCAAAGGAGGTGCATGGTTGGTCCATATGGACCAACCAGGAAATTGCAAGGCAATATGCTTCATAAAATGAATAATAAATAGTATTTGAGTTTATTATTCTTAGGTTATAAAATAATAAATGTTTCAATTTTTCTTATAGTATTTTATACATATTTTTTATTTATTAGAGGTAAGTAATTACGAGTTTATTTTTAGGGTTTTATTTATAGGTATATTTACCAATGTTTTGAGTAATTTAATTTACATCTATTTTTATATACTTAAACATATTTTTATTAAATTTTTATAGTATAATATGTATGCTTAAATAAATATAGATGTCTATTATATAGATATAGGTATTTATATATTCATCTAAGTATTTTTGCATTTTAGTTTATTTTAATGATTTATTTATATGTTTAGTTGAATTTTAATGTTTACCTATTATATAAATAATACTTACAAAATTATGAAAATATTAAATTATAAAAATAATAAAGAACAAATAAAATGAATATTTTATTTGAGTATATTGTACAATAGGGGTCCAAAACTGAACTTTCACACACTGACTCCAAAATATATGAAAACCACCTTCATTAAATAGTTTATTAAAAGTTATATACAATTAAAGTGATTTTGATACATTTTGAGTTTTTATTTGGGAGATACATGTCTATGAAGTTTGGATTTTAGGAGCTTATTCTGTGTATAAAATGTATACTGTATGTTATTTTTGTATGGAATAAATTTTGTATTTTTCTATACATTTTTAAATACAATTTTCATGTACAAAGTTTCTTTATCTGACATGTAAATTATAAAGAATAAAATAGTTCCCAAAAAAAATGTTGGCGTATTTGGTAGATTGATCTTTCTATGTTTTCCGTACAATTAGTCGCCCTATCTATCCCAACTTTAGTCCTTGTTGACTAAGTCATCATGATCACTAAGTCTTGGGGGTGAGGGTCACTTCAGTGTCCTTGACACCGCTCTTTTTCTTTCCTTTCCTTTATTCTTTTTTTGGCAATAAATACAATAAATATACAATATTTTATACAGTACTTGGTACAAATTAAGGAATGTTTTATTTGTCATATTAATGATATTTTCATGCATTCAGCTTGGATTTAAAGGCCAGAATGAAAGAATAATGGTGATGAAATGGAGATTCACCGGTCTTCCTCATTGATTGATGTCTTCAAAAATTGTCAGGACCTCGCGGGAGAATCCAGCGATGTCCAAGACCTGGAGCTTGTTACTGGACCTAGATGAGCCATGAATGACTCCATTTCCTTGCTTTCTCCTACAGGAACTGCTTTTTCACAAAAAATGCAGAGCTCGGGGGAGATCCTGCGGGTGGAATGACGGTGTGGGTGGCGTGGATGGGATTCTCTGGCGTACGACAGAGGATGGAGACTCGATCTTTAGATTCTAGGCATATCTGGGTGGATTAAAGGGTGGGTATGATCAGAAGGCAACAAGGAGAGCGACGAAGATGATAAGGAGGTAGATCTAGATGGAGGTAGCAGGGAAGAGGTGGTGGACCTAGTGCTCTATCGTACGATCAAGTTGGAAAATAAGGGTAGCTGAAGGGAACTAAGTAAAACTATGAGCTAGACTATGCTACTGAGGTCCTAAAGAATCAAAAATGCAAAAGGGGAATGAGCTTACCGACATAACAACACTAGAAGCAGAGACGCCAGCAAGGCTGGAGGAGAAGCTCGAATTACTTCAACTCAACGCCCAAACAACTACCCAACGAGTCGTCAAGACTCCTGCTATCACCAGGAGTGGAGATCAAGGCTTCGAGTTAGGGTTTTCAGGTGGAAGAAGGATCAAGGATGCGAGGTCGATGGAATCAATTTCTTATAGGGTGAAGACTTTGATCGAAGATGCCAGGAGGCACACAGGTCCGTTGATCGAGGAATCATCCCCGCGTGTATATCTGTCAATCGAGGCAAAGATGCAAGAAGATTTGGGTCCAAAATCTAGCAAGATATGATGGGGAAAAAGCCGAGGAAATGAGGTCAAACGTAGGTGTGTCAGGGTTATAGAACGGGGTCAGGCAGTTGACCAGAGTCAACTGAAGACTCAACCCGGTTGGTCCACATGGACAATCGAGGAAAAATCCTACCCTAAAATTATTTTAATTTCATTAATAATTAATAAATGATTTATTAAAATAAATTTATAAAATAAAAGTTATCTCTCATTTTATGTATTATTTTATTCTTATTTTTATTTATTTTTTCAAGGTGTTTTATTACAATTATTTTTAAGGTTTTAATTATAGGTATATTTACCTATGTTTTGTATCGTTTATTTTAATCTTGTATTTTAGTTTTTATAATTATCTTTTCTTATTTTATATATTTCTAACTTATTTTTATATATCTAAATATATTTTTGTTTTATTTTTTCTGATGTAATATCTACCCTTAAATAAATATGAGTATAACATATATTGGTATAAGTATAGGTGTTTTATCTATGTATTTTTGTATTTTATTTTATTTTTGTGTTTTTTATGGTTTTATTTTAGTTTTAATATGTACATACAATAAAATAATATTTATAGAATTATAAAAATATAAAATTATAAAATAATAAATAATAAATAAAATGAATATTTTATACAGATATACTATACAATAGGTGTCCAAAACCTAACTTTCACATACTAACTCCAAAAAATTGGATGCCACCTTTATTAAGTAGCTTATAAAAAGTTTTATAAAATTAAAGGTGATTTTGATACATTTTGAGTTTTTATTTGGGAGATATGGGTCTGTGAAGTTTGGGTTTTGAGATTTCATTTTGTGTATAAAATGTACACCGTATATTACTTTTATATGAAATAAATTTTGTATTTTTCTATATATTATTATCCGCAACTTTCTTCTACAAAGTTTCTTTATATGAGGTATAATAAATAAAGAATAATATAGATTCCAAAAAGGACTAATAGATGAATAAAAGAATGTGGTTTTCAGGTGATTTCTGCCCCATATCTCCCCATACTTTATTCCTTATTGACCAAATCAATTCTTGACTTGATCTCAGGGTTTAGGGTCATAAAATACCGTTGGAATTTTATCCTTTTTCTTTTCTTTATTATATAATTTTGTCATTAAAAATAGTATTTTATACACAATAAAGGGAATAAAGATTGAATGCTAATTTGTACAAATTAGAGCTATTTTCATGCATTAGCTAGATTTTTCATGGACAAAATGACAGAATAAAGGTAATGAAATGGAGATTCATAACCCCCAACTCCATCTTTTGCTTTTTGATCAATCTTCATCACTTCTTAACCCCTCATACCACCACCATCGTCCTTCTCTTGGTGATAGGAAGCGGAGATGATGCTCTGTAGCGAGGAGGAGGCGTGGAGAGAAGGTCCAAGTCACCTGCAGAGGAGGTTAGATGCAAGGTTTTGCTTCTCGGTCCCCCACCGATCGAGGCCCCCTTTCCTGCTATTTTACGTAATAATATTAGTGCATTGTCTATTCCCATTCTAGTTTTAAGATTTACTTTGCAATTTTAGGAAAAATCGAATCTCTTCGTTAACCTAGAGTTTGAGCTCCATGTCTTATTCACTATAATTGGCCCTGTTTTCCGATGCATTTTCATCCCCTCATCCTTCCTCGACATTTTCTCTGTAAGTGTACTCCATTTTCACCTTGATTCATGCTTCGAATCAAGCCACCTGAGCTCCTCTTCGACCACCTCATCGGAGCTTATCGCACATAATCTACCCCTGCTGTTGCAGCTTCAACTCATGGCCGAGGAAAAAACCCTCATGTCCAGGAACATTGTGGTGCATGTGCGTAGGTGCCAGATTGCGTCTGGAGCCCTGACGATCATATGGAGCAGCTCCAGGTGCTTTGACTTCATCTGAGAACCCCGTGCCTCCTCGCCTTCCTTGGAGCATGTGGTTGCATGCAGAGGATGCCCATCTCCTTGCTAGGCTTGTCGGAGGAGCACTCCATGGTCGAAGCATAAAGAAACAATGCATCGCAGTTCACCAGCTTCATGTTCTTCTAGGTTCTTCATGTGGTTCCTAGCACCGTCGGATAAATAAGGAAAGCCTATAACTAATCTGGGTTGCTGAGATAAAATGAACCGCTACCCCTTCTACACCATCCGATCTGCCATGTGTCATTGATTGATACGCAAAGCACATGATAATTTGTACTCGTTGTAATATGAGTACTTAGCAAATCAGTCATAACCGAGAAAAGATCTCTGCGAAGAGTGTCTCGGCTTGAATTTATATCCCGGGAGGTCCTGGGTAGAACAAAGGGAGGCAAAGGAACAACTTCAGGTTAACTCGGAAGTGTGTCTCGGCTTAAATTTATATCCCCAGATACGGGGTAGAACACATATTTTTGTATTCTTTTTATGTGAAAATGAATGAGAATGCAAAATGCAGGTGAATTAAGTTAATAAGAAAGCACACAACTTAGCCAAATTAATTTTAATGTAAAATTATTCCAATTTATCCAAATTATGTTTTTCCTACAAATCTAATCTAATGATGAATGCAGCACATGTTTTTTTTGGAAGTTTATGGATTAAAATGCAAGAATGAAAATTGTACACCTTTTATGAATTTTTACGCATTTTTTCACTCAAACAAAATGCAAAAATTACAAAAAAATTAAAGGAAATTAAATATGATGTCGAGTACAGTATTTTTGGAATTTGTCGAGAATATATGATCTTTTATGAATTTTTTACTGCAAAACGGAGTGATAGTGCATAATTAGTTCCTAATAAATCCACATTATCAATTAATCCAGCAACTGATTTATCTTAATAAGGTATTTATATGAGTAATCTAGGAGAATTGAAATTTCATGAAAATAATGTGTGGATTTAATCAAAAATCATTTACTAAAATCACTCTATAATTTATTTAAAAAACGGGACAACTCCAAGTTTGATGAAATTTGGATAACAATTTAAGCACCCTTCAAGACATCATTTTGAATTTTAAGGAATTTTTGGAGCAACCATGACTTAAAAAATGAATTTAAGTGTTTAAATTGTATAAAATTTGCAATATTTCACTTAAACATTTTTAATTAATTATCCAAGGCTCACAAAAATTCAAATAAAAATCCAAATGACAGATAATTAGTTACTCAACATAATGACACTTTTCATTAAATAAAATGATGCAAAAATAATGCCCCAATTAAAATTCAAACATAGGGGTATACATACAAAAAAGAAATAAACTTAAATAGAAAAGAACAAGCACAAGGACTGGTTTATAATTATAAAAACTTAACGAAATAAAAAATACAATTTTGCCAATAAAAAAATACAAACTAAAGCACCTCCTTCGATTGCAGGCGGCTAGGGCTTGAGGAGGTAGGGGGCGGTGGACCATGCATGGTTGTGAGGAGGAGCAGCCGCGGCGACACACAGAGGTGGCCTCAAGGGGGGCCGGCTGGCGTTGCACGCTTGGCTGGGGAGGTAGACGCATAAGATGGCAACAATAGGCTTGGCAAGTGCAACGGTTGCTGCCGTTGTAGTGAGCGGTGGCATTGGACGGCAGCTGGCGGCAGTGGCTGCATGGGAGGTTGCGTCCTGGAGGGTTGCGGTGGTGGGGGCAGGGGGTGCGGCGGCGAGCTGCTTCACCTGCTGCTCTCTATTTTTTATTTTTTTATTTTTATTGAATTTTCTTTTTTCTGATGTGTTGTGATTTTAATTTTTAATTTTTTTAAAATTTTTCTTAAACACAGAAAAGAATCCAAATATGATGGAGTGGTGGTGGTGATTATATGGAATATGAAGATGATAAAGTAGAACAAATGAAGCGGTGGTCAACGTGACGTGATAAAAACATGCGAGAATAAAAATGTTGTCAAAGGATAAAAAGAGGAATTACCTATAATGGAAGCGGACACCTATATTCAGCTCACGACAAGCACTCTTCTTTGCTCAAATCGTCGGCGAGCGCTGAGCTTGAGCACCACGCGGGGGTGGCTGTGACGTTGGTCGGAATGCGAACGGATCTCACCAGAGAGGAGGAGGTCGTCGCTCGATCATGGTTGTCATGTTGTCACTGATTCAACTCAGGGAGCTCGGGCTCTCTCTCACATAATGGTGGATCGAGCAAAATGAGGATGATGAGATGAATATAAAGAAGAAGAATGGGAAGTTGGGAAAATGAAGGTGGAGTTGAATGGGAGGTTGAAAAGATGGTGGAGTTGAATGGAGGTTATTAAAAATGGTGGAAGAGATGGAGTGGAATGGGAGATTATTGTAGAGACTGAAAAATAAATAAAGAGAACAAAATAAAAGAGAAAAAGTTAGATACTAAAATACAACAAAATAAAGAGAATAAAAATAGTAAAGAATTTACGAAATAAGACAAACAACATGTACACGTTTTTTTACTTTTCTAATTTTTTTATTTGTATTTTTAATATAAATATTTAAAAACAAAAAAATAAAATAAAAAGTAGAAATAAAAAACACAAAAATGACCTTTTTTGTATTTTTAGTAATTAAGAAAAGTAAAATAAAAAATAAAAAATGAGAAAACAAAAAATATGTACAATATATACAATGTACACCTAGGTCTCAAAACCCAAATTTTGCAAAAGAGCTCCGATTTTAATGAAACCACATTCATTGGATATATAATTTTCTAACTTAAACCTTAAAAGTGAGTTTGGTGAACTTGGAATTCATACGGAGCGGGAATTTTACTGGGAAGTTGTATTTTACGTCTTTTTCTATTTGGGGTCTAGGAGTATTTATTTGAGGTGGAATTTATTTGGTATTATTATATTTTTATATACACTTTTATGAACAAGTCAGATAAAGAATCAACAAAAAAGGAGTTGAAATGAAATTATTAAAAATACATGAATTTTTGGACTATTTATATGTGAAAAACTCCTTTATTTTACGTTTTTTTATTGTTAATTTATTTTGTATAATATAATATACAATAATTAGTGTATTTTATTTACAAGAGTCATTTTTTAACTTATTAATTTTATGGACATTTATTTGAGATTTTACTCAGGGATTTTGCTAAGATTAATATATTAAGATGATGAATCACGTATTCATCAGTCTTGCGAAGAATGGCACGATCCAGCCACTTAAGTGGGTAATTTGCTCGATTCCCCCTCCATAGTTTTGTAATTGCTAAGCAGTCCTATAAATATAATATGATGTTCAAAAAGTAGTGGGATATTTGTATGCACCCCCTCGTACTCCTATAATATTGCAAAATAGTCCCTATCAGGTTCACGTGCAACCACACATTTATTTTGTAAAATTTGCATGTAAACTCTCGTGAGTTATTTTAATAACTATGTAATATATTAAGTGCAAATATTAGTTATAAACTTTGGTTTTATTTGCACTATGCCCCCTTCTCTTTATTTTAATTGCAAAAATAGCTTTGCTAGTTTAAGTATTTTTGTGTGTGTTTTTTATTTATTAAAAATATCATCTGTGTTTCAAATAATTGCCAAAAAATAGGATAATGTGCTAGATATAGTTTACTTTCTCACCATAATTTGTATTTTGAATTTATGCATGTTTCTTATTTATTAAAAATCAAATATTAAACGGATTAACACTCTATTTCTTAAAAAATATAAAAAATATAAAACTTATACAAAAAATTCCAAAAAAATTTATATTTGGTGTATTATTGTACTTTATCGACCCAGACCAAAAACCTCTAAAAATAGAAAAAGAAAATAAGAAAAAATGAAAAGCTCCAAAATCCTTCAAAAAATATAAAAAATATACAAAAAACCTAAAACACTCTTCTATTTCTAAAATTTGCTTATGGTATACCTATAAAACATTTGCTTATTAGTATTTTTAAATCTCACAACAAATAAGCTTATTTAAATATTCAATGATTTTGTGTATATTTTATTTTAAAAATACCTAAAAATTAGTAAAAACTACTAAAAACCACAAAAACACTAGAAACATATAAAAACATAAAAATATTTTTATTTTCAAATTTATTTTGTTTTTAGCTATATTTCTATTTATAATACCTTAAATTGTAATATATACATATATAAGCCATATATATACCTATATACATACCCTTTTTTATATTATGTTTATAAAAAAATATTAATTAATTACTTAATTTTATATTTAAAAATAGAAGAGAATTATTTCATTTCATTAAAAACCTGCATTCTTTTATTAATAGTGTGCATACCTATACACATACAAACAACTACATTATTTATTCATTATTTATTTATAATAAATATTGAGTGCTACACCGTCGTGCTTCCTTTGTTTGACACTATACTCTGCTGTCACTATACACATTTATTTGCAGGGTTATAATAAAATTTGATTCACACCTTTTCTTATTATTGTTGACTTATCATTTTGATTGAGTGAGTGGTTGCCACATCGACTTCTCTACCGCATTGTGTGTAGCGTCGACCCTCCTCTCTTGATCCTATTTAGTATCTCAAATGGCATCGTTGCCGGGGAGCAACGGATTGCAGCATATGTTTGTATATATATTCACACATTATTTTCCCTTTATTTATATGTTTATTTATTTTGATAATTATTTGACTGTTCTAATCCATATTTCTTATTGATCGTTCTTTCGAGGGATCGTTTGAAGACGACTATCTCTAAGGAGGTGGGCGCACCTGAGACGAGTGGTGGTCGACCTTCTCCTTGTGAGATAACCTTGAGAGAGCATGAGAGAAGAGCAAGGAAAGAGGAGAAGAGCAGACATTAACATGACATTTTATTTATTTTTATGAGAGAAAATTTATTTTTTCATAAATAATTTGCAATTAATTTGGGCACTACTCTCTCCTCTACACGAGGTCCATTGCCTGGGTGCCTGTACACCTAGGGGCCCTATTGAGTTTTAAGCATTTTCTTCGCCTTTATTTTATTTGTTTCTCATGAATTAAGTTTTCTGCCTCTGTTTATATTTGTTTTCTATGAGAGATCCCTTAGACATTAGGTTTCTTGGATCGGTAGCTAGGTCCAAAGTCCTAATAACATTGCATTCACCTATAGTTTACTTCGCTTGGACTTAATCAACAGTAATCATAAATCACTTGAATTTGGAACCACGCATCGTGAGGACTCCATATAGCGCTTCCAAGACCCGTTGTGGCGGGCACTGAGGAGCCTCCAAGGCCGAACATTTGGATCCATTTTTGAGTCATTAGCATTTTGTTCTTCCCCGTAATAGCAGATACACTTTAGGACTCTTTCTCGCCCTTACATACTACCATATAGTGTAAATATTTCAATTCTGCATTGCATCCCATATGGAGAGATATAGGAAGCATTATAAGTATTTCTAAATTTGCATGCAGAAAGCATTATAAGTATTTCTAAATTTGCATGCAGCTTTAGTCACTAAGGTAATATTTCCATCTTAGTGATGGCTTGCACGGCTTTTCCGTCCTCTCCCCTATGTTTATATAACTTAGGACTTAAAGGAAAAATACAAAAAAATCGTTAGGTAGCTAGCTCCAAAAAATAGTCAATAAAATTGAAAGTCAAAAAATAAAAAGGACTGCTAAATAAACATTGACCTTAATTAAAATTTGTAACGAACCGTTCGTTGTTTGGGGTCATAAAGCCTACATTGTTTTCCGGTACATTCCAGATAGAATGACGCACAACCCGCTAAGGATTAAAGCCCAAAACTCAATATGTGGCACCTTGATTATCACCTACGTTGGCATAGTATTAGCGCTTCTATTGTACATGACCGAGTAGGGCGTCATCGAGCACAATGTTCCTACCTTGTGTGGATCATTCGACTTGGTCTGAAGTACTAGCTTAGGACATTCCCTCACAGGTGTGCATGTCTCATTGGTTTATGTCCGAGTAGGTCCTTGCACTCTCACGGGTGATTTTGTTGCAAGCGAGGTCCGAAGTATCGGTTTCACCTTTTGTCTTCCACTCTCTATTTTTTTTGGCTGAGTAGTCACCCAGGCACGAGATCATGGACCTTTCAATGCACAGATCACAGGTTACAATGGTGGTGGAGGAAGTACGAGGCACTTTCCTGGCAGTACAGACGCTTCTATAGGATTAGTGTACTTAAGTACTTGTTATAAGATTACTTAAAAATAACAATAAAATTGAAAATATTAAAATAGTTGTACCTTCACTGCTTCATATGTGTTGAGCATATCAATCCGTCCTTATTTTCTTTTTGTTTGATTTTGATTAAGGATCAATGATCAATCCTGCACTTTTTGTGCCTTCTTCGGTTTTCATCTCTTTTATTCCTCAGTTGACCCCCTGCTCATTTTGATCCTTCTATTGTTTTCCATTCCATTTATTTATTATTTGATCTCTGTATCATTCCTCCATTCTCGATCTCCTCTTGACCGTCGAAATGGTGACACATGGATGGCTTGGTCGAGACTTCGTCGACACCAACATCGATTTTATGCGCTCGCCTTCTCCAATAATTCAGTGTGATTCCCAAGAATCTGGCTCAGACTTTGTGAACCGATCTCCAGACTCCTTGTCTTCTCCAATAGTCTGGTATCACTATTGTCTCGAACTCTCCCCATTCCGGATGGCATTTGATTTCACACCTTAAACATATCCATCATTAATTAAGTTCTGTGTTGACCTAACATAGATCAATTTGTCGCATCTGGTGCCTCCATACAAACTGATCAGGGCATTATTCCATTTGCAGATCAAGAGCTCAATCTAGAGCCAATGATTGTGATAGAGTTATATTCAGGATCATAGAAGAAGATGGATCCCAGGGGAAAGGGAAAGGACCTTAGCAACCACCTTAGCCAGATCAGAGCCAACAGTTGGATCAGAATGTTGTGATCGCCAAGATCCTTGCCTCTATTCAGGCAATCCAACAACAACTTACTGACCAGGCCTTAGCATAGGCTGAATTCCAAGACATGCTCAATGATCTGAGGAGAGGATGAGAGAATACTTGAGGAGGAGAAGAAGGTGAATAGAGAGAAGATGGACCCCAGAGTGGCCCAAGCCTAATCTCAAGGAGACCTACAACACCGGAGCTGGACAAATCACTGAGTGGATCTAGAACCCAATGATCCACGTGCATTTCGAACTGAAGCCTCAGCTCCTGGTGTGCCTACCCACCTTCCGTGGGAATGATAATGAAGAACCTTATATTCCATCTACAACAATTCAGGTGCATCTATGGTATAACTCACTACACTAGTATACCACTATGTGTAGTCGAGATGACGACATTCCCCTTCAGCCTTCAAGATAAGGCCCTTCATTGGATCAACCATTTTGGGAAGGTCATCACCACTTAGGAAGAGTTAAAGTTAGACTTTCTGCACAAGTACTATCCTCTGGGGCGACTCAACCAGATGCACGCTCGTATTGCCAACATCAACCAAGGCACACACGAGTCTATTCATGACGCGTCGGAGAGGTTTACCGAGTTATAAGAGAAATGTCCCCACCATGACGTTCCAAGGACAAGCCTGGTTCAACTCTTCTTTGGGGAACTGATAGCAGAAAGTCAAAAGCTCGTGAATGCCGCTTGTGGCTGCTCACATTTCAACAAAGATGAGGATGTTGTTTAGCAGATTTTTGAATAGATGGTTGAAGGAGAGGCGCCCTTGTCTTTGTCTTGAGCATATCAACGCCATCCCCACACTCTATAGAAGCCAATCCATATGGCATCTTCTCACGAGTCGTACAAGGAAGAGAGCTCTATCTAGAGCATCATAGGGAGCCACCAGTCCAAGCTGGAAATTATAGAGAAATTATCACATGACCTCGAGAAACTTTTTGTGATCGAATAGAGGATGCAACATCTAGACAAGTTGGACTAGATCACCAAGCACCTGGAACTGTTGTTCATCACAATCAACTCATGTAACTCTATGCCTGCATCAGCCGCAACCCCCTTTGAGACAAAGGAACTAATACCGTCACAACCTCCTCAGTCGAGTTAGCCTTAACGACCATGCCTGCATATGTATTACGTGCAGGCCCTAGAGCCGACACCGCTACAGCAGCCGCAACAGCAGCTGGTAGTATACCAACCAGATCTCCATTCTGTTCAAGACCCATGTTTTCCACCTCCCCTTCTAATTAAAGAGGTGAATGGCATATGGGCTAATGATGTGCAACCGGCCCATCTAGGTTGACCCCATCAGCGCCAGTAGTCAGACAATCGTTAGTTCCCTCAACAACAAGGAGGGAGATTTGTCCAGAATCAACCTCAGTTCCACCTGCATTCTCCACAATACCATGGTAATTGGAGACAGAACCAATATCCATAATCGCAGTACCGTTCATACTTGCAAAATCAACAGTACGTAGTTATTCCATATCAGAACCAACCATCCTCAACACCAGCAACATTACCACCCCTATCCTCAATATCATCCTCAAAAGTCACACCAGCAGCCCCTGCACTAGTTCCAGCACTAACCTGGTCAACATGATGAATCAACCGAGGATGCCCCTCTGACAAACCCTGCCTTGGATTTCCTGGATTAGCTAGTGAAAGCATAGCAGAGATGAGCTAGAAACTCAAAGACATGACCTTCACGAAGACATCCAATTCAGAATAAGTGGAGGCAATCCCCGATAATTTAGGAAGAAAGAGTAGGTAGGTTTTGATGTTCCAACCAGTCTAACAGAGTCATATATGCTTGATTTGTTTTTATCTAATGATGTCACTATTAGGAGCGGTAGGACCTTGCAGCCATCTGCCACATACAAGGTGAAAAATAAAGCTTCGCTGGGAAAATCATCGTCTTCTACATCACCCGATACAACATCTGGACCATGTGAGGAAGAAGAAGACAGAGGAGAAGCAACAGGAAGAAAAGCCAAAAAATACGCAAAAGAAAAAAAATAAAAAAAGATAACATTAGCAGTAGTAGCTAAAGCACCAGCCATCCAGCCTTAGAGGAGATCACAACTGTAGTTAACCCAATGCTAGTTGATGGAGCCCCGTCTGTAGATTTTGGATGCCCGCTTTTCTTGGATGACCCTACTCACTTTAGTCATTTATTTGTACAGCCTTATGTGGGCACATATTTTGTTGTAAATGAGAACACTATTTCTACTGTTGCTTTTTATTCTGTAAATATACTTGTTCTAGATGAAATGAGAAAATCCAAAAAAATAATAATTTGAAAACTGCCTTGTTTGACCCTAATGTGGTCAAAATAATTCAGAATCTTGTTTTGAAAATGCCTCTTCCCACAACCATTAAGTTCATGCATAAAATCAAGAAAGGTCTGAAAGAAGCATGCACTTCAAAGAGATAGCCGCATCGTGCCCGATAAAGAAATGTGAAAGATATCCTGATAGTGGCTACTGTAAATGCAAGCAGCAATCTCCCAATAAAAAAGAAGGATATGGGTGCTCATCTTGTCAGATGCCAGATGTTTGATCAAGAGTTCGACTCAACTCTACTCGATAGTGGATCCTCAATCAGCACGATGCCCACTTCACTACTCAAATAGTTTGGGTTGGGACCGTTCATGTCTACTTGAATGATCCTGCAGTTTGTAGATACATCCATCAAGAAGTCTCGAGGAATTCTAGAAATTGTCATCGTCACCATTTAAGGAATGTAATTCCCTATGGACTTCATCATTCTAGATATAGGACACTTCAGTTCCTCGTCTGCATCCCCCAATAATCCTTGGACGATCGTTCCTTTGATCAGCCAAAGTAGTGGTGAACTATGACACCAGGTAGATTACCTTCTACTCGAACAGTGACAAGGTGCTGATTGAGACAATCCAAGTACAGAAACCGATAGAACCTGCATCAAATGAGAGTGATCCTGCAGAGTAGCGAACAGAAGATTTTTACTTTCTTGTTGAGATCCATGATACAAATATGTTCATGGATGATATTGAGATCCACGAGTTCCTCTCCATAGAGGAAAAAGTAGACAGCACAGTCGAGTTCTCATATACTCAATGATAAGATTTTCGATGAATTTCTAGAAGAATCCATTTATGTCCACATGTCTGCGACAGAATAAGAGGCAATCATTGAACACTTTTGTGAAAAAGATTTTGTGATAGAATATTTCTGTGCGACATTCAATATAGAGCCCACAATGCCAATGGTGGATACACCACAGTTGAAAGATCCAACACCATCGCCTTGTATAGTAGTTGAAGTCACCACATAGTTGAATTAGACACCGCCAGAGCTTAAGATACTTCCAGTATATGAAGTATGACTTTCTTGTAGGTTTGCACAACATACTCCCCGTGATCATCGATTGACAACTGATAGAGGAACAAGAATCTCGACTACTCGAGGTTCTAGAAAGAAACCGCAAGGCAATAGTTTGGAAGATTTCTGATCTCCATGGGATCAATCCCTCACTGTGCTCGCATCACATATACCTTGAGTAAGACAACAAGCCATCTCGAGAGTTCTAGCACTAGTTAAATCAAAATCTTCAGGAAGTTGTCATGAACGAAATTACAAAATGGTGGTGCGGGATTCATATATCCCATCTCTGACTCAAAATGGGTGAGTCCTTTACATGTTGTGTCGAATAAGTCAGGGATCACCATGATCAAGAATGGTAAAGGAGAGGAGATTAAAATCAGAGTACCAACATCTTGGCGCATTTGTGTTGACTACACACGCTTGAATTTAGCGATCAAGAAGGATCATTTCCCACTTCCCTTCATAGACCAAATCGTTGAGAGATTGGTCGCTAAGGAGTATTTCTGCTTCTTGGATGGGCACTCTGGTTACAATCAGGTTGCTATATCTCCTCAATATCAAGGAAAACAACCTTCACCTGTCCATTTAGGACTTATGCCATCCGTAGAATGTTGTTCAGTTTGTGCAACGCTCCAACGACATTTCAATGATGCATGTTGGCAGTATTTAGAGATATGGTTGGGAGTTTTCTTGAGGTTTTCATGTATGACCGGTCTATTGAGATAGCTTCAATCAATGCCTATCTTATCTAGACCGAGTTCTGAAGAGATGTTGTGAAGCGAACCTTATGCTCTCATGGGAGAAGAGCCATTTTATGGTGACAGGAGGTATTGTGCTGGGCCATGTCATCTCAAAGCGTGGCATGGAGGTCGATCATGAGAAGGTGGAAGTAATTTCCAAGATCGAGCAACCTGCAAATTTGAATCATGTCGAATCATTCTTAGGTTACGTCGGTTTTTACCGATGATTCATCAAATATTTTAGCAAAATTTCTCGACCGCTAACTAAGTTTCTGTACAAGGAGGCGGATTTTATTATTGATGACAAAGTCCTCTAAGCCTTCACACAGTTGAAAGAATTGATCACCTAAGCTCCTGTCCCACAAATGCCATATTGGTCTCTCCCATTTGAGATATTGACAGATGCATCGGACTATACCGTTGGAGAGGTTCTAGGACAACAAAGAGACAATCTACCATTTGCTATTCACTATGCTAGAAGAACATTTGATGAAGGGCAGAAAAACTACACTGTCACTATAAAAGAGTTGCTAGCAATTATAGAAAATTAGATTCTATCTACTTAGATCCAAGGTTATTGTGTATACAGATAACTTAGAAATCAAGTACTTGCATTCCAAGAAGGATACCAAACCACGACTCATCAGATGGATCCTTTTGCTCCAAGAATTTGACCTTGAAATCGGTGATAAACCTGTAGTTAAAAATGTGATGGTCGATTACTTGTCAAGGTTGCCAGAGCCAGAAACTCCTGAGCTGAGCCTATTACCGATCACATAGACTTTTCCAGATGAAGCAATTTTATCAATCTTCACACTCCCTTGGTTCACTAATATTGTGAACTATCTTGTATCCAAAAAACCCCATAAGATTGGCCTAAGCTGAAGAGAAACAAGTTCTTATCAGAAATCCATTTCTACTAGTGGGAGGATACATATCTCTTTCATGAGGGGGCAGACTACATCTGGAGAAGATGCATTCCTCAGAAGGAAGTCCGCAGTGTCCTCGAGCATTGCCACACAAGAGAATCTAGAGGACACCACTATGGAAGAAGGATGACAATGTAAGTTTTACATTGCGTCCATTGGACGCTAACTTTATTCAAAGATACAGAAGACTTCTTCAACCATTGCACTAACTATCAAAGACTTGGGGACACTATTGGAATGAGGGATACAATGCCCCTAAAGTATATTCAGGTTTTATACATGTTTGACGAATGGGGAGTTGACTTCATGGGCATGTTCCCTAACAGTCAGGGTTTTGAGGACATCATACTAATTGTCGATTACGTATGTCGTTTGGTATAGGCTATCCTTACAGAATCACCGTAGTTGTACCGTATGTTAGTTTCTGAGAGTCCAAATCATTGCAAGGTTCATGATCCCCAAAATTGTGATATCCGATGAGGGAAGCCACATCATCAAAAGAGATGAAGAAGCTGACACAAGAATTTTGTATGGAACATCGTGTCGCCTCTTCGTAACACCCGCAATCCAATGGCACGGCCGAATGTTCAAATAGGGAGATAAAGACAATCCTACAGAAACTTGTACGCCCTGATAGGAAGAATATGTCGCACTTTATTGATTCAGTATATTGGGCCTATCAGACCGCCTACAAGTCGCCACTTGGAATGTCTCCCTCCCGTATGGCGTACGGCAAGCCATGCCATTCGCTCATAGAACTCATTCAGAAAATTTTACGGCAATTAATGTCTGTAAGTTGGATTCCAAGAAGGTCGGATAGAACAGAAAGTTGGATCTAAATCAACTTCTCGAATTCTGCAACTATGCCTATGATAAAAACCTGATGATAAAAAGTAGGTCAAGAAGTGGAAAGACAAGCATATCCGCCACACATTTTTGAGCTAGGTCAGAAGATTTGGTAGTTTGATGCAAAGTTGAAACTATTCCCATGGAAGTTGAAGAGCAAATGGACAAGGTTTGACATAGTGAAGCATGTGCGTGACACAAGCATCGTCATATCCAATTTTCAGCTAACGCACAACCATTTGTCATAAACGAAGAGTTATTGAAGCCTTATCTTGAACATGATACATTTCTGTCAGTGGTGGATTCAATCCAAGTGGACTGTGATGAAGAGTTCATTGTCGCAGCATCATCACAATCAGATGAGGCCATCAAACACATTTTCGAATAGTTAATCACTTTCATATTTTCTTCTTTTCTTATTTTCATTTATATTTCTTTTAATCTTCGGAAAATGGCACTCATCCCATTCATCATTGCTTTACTTAGGACACACTTCATGCTAAGTATAGGGGAGATGAGTACATTCGGGTGCTCATTCTTCAATCCCTCTTCTATCTCCTCAACTTTTGATAATTTGTCTATACTTAGGGATATTTTATCCTATGTATAGGGGAGACAGGTTGAGCCGATGATTCACTTACTCGTTCCCGCCCTCAACCCTCCCTGCATGTATAATCCAATCTACTATACTTAGGATTAATTGATCCTAAGTATAGGTGGAAGATCAACTTCTTATTCTTTGTTGAGGCTTTGTAGTCTAGATTTTCCTTAACTTAGTATGAGTAATGCCTTCCTTTTCTCTTTGATTTATGAGGACATAGCTCAAGCTAAGTATATGGGGGCTAATATATACTCTTTATATATTTTAGCCATAACTCATACTTTCGTATTTTTAATAAGTATGGTTAAAACACAATTAATTAATTGTACATAATGCATTTGTATAAAATTCACATAAATCATTGTATAGACTGACTAATAGATAAGGGTAAAAGTCTTTTGCAAAATGTTTGGAACATGTTTTGAAAATCTTTTGAAAATTATTTGAAATATGTTTTGTAAAATGTTTTCAACCATTATAAAAATGTTTTGATTGTGAAAATTTCTTTTCTTTGTGTGAAATAAAATATTTTGAAAATCTATTTGCAAATGGTTTAGAAAATGGTTGAAAATTACTGTGAAAAATCTATATATACTGTTTGAAAAATCTTGGCAAAATGATTTTCAAATTTTTTGTAAAATCATTGCAAAATTTTTTTGTCAAATTAGTTTGCAAAATAAAGTTTTCAAAATATTTACAAAAATCATTTTCAAATTATTTTGAGAACTATGTACATAATTCAAGAAAACAAAAATCCTTTACAAACCTTGTTTATGCAGTCCTTAGAATCCCTAAAACCAAATCTTGTAAATAACAAGATAAACTCCTATGTAAATACTTGCACCTAGTTCTTTTCCAAAAAAAATGTTTTGAAAATCACTAAAATTTGCAAAATAAAAAATCCCAAAAACATTTGAAAAATATTTTAATAAACCAGATTAAAATTTTATAAAGCTTTTCAAAAATCGATAAAAATTTAAAAATCATTTAATAGCATCAAAAAAATATTTTCTTGCATTGTACATAGTATTTGCATTTTTTGAATAGTATAGACAATCGAACAAGTCTGAATAAAGTCTAAAGATTAGAGCTTGGAATAGAGCTTAATAAGATTAATTTCATAGGAACACATCGGGGACTGGAATTGGAGATATTCCAGGTCACCTTGACTTAATTCTTCAAGTTCCATAAGACTATGTTCATGAGTCAATTCAACATGTCTAAATAGGACCCTTCATATCATTCATAAGAACCTTGAGAGCGTGACTTTACCGGAAACCTCACACCTAGCACTTAGCCTAACTGAGATGGATTGTTGAAAAATCTTTGAGTCTAAGTCGGGTTGATGCAAGGTTGCTTTGTCAAGGGTGGCACAGGAACCATTCTTGACGATTGCCAACACCGGTACTCTAACCCGCTTTTTTTGGTAACAATTATATCTAAAGTCTGGAGATGGATTGAGATAATGCTTCAGATGAGGAATGGTCTACGGGTGCAACTTCTTCTAAGATCCCAAAAATTGGGTGGACCAAAAGATTCTATATCCGCCAGGGCACAAACAAGAATGCAGTAGCTATGCAAATTCAAAGAAAATATCAAAGAAGAAGCATGCACCAAAAATTCTACAAAAACTTGAGCTTCAGAAAAAGCCTGCTTCTTGGTGAAGACCCGGTTACACTGACCGACTACACAAGGGAATGAAGACTACACTAGTCCATTCCCACTTCTTTTCCCATTCTTCTAACTTCTCCCCATTCAGTTGTAAAGACCGTGAGCACCTAACCTTAGAAGGGAATATTTGTCTCCATAAGGACGAGTTACCATAAGAGCAGACACCTTGATGGTTCAACGATTCTGTCTTGGGAGAGCTGAATAATTGGACACACATGGTTCTATCACTTCAATGTCGAAAGTGTATGCAACTGAGAGTATGGACATGACCTGATTGTGAATTGGACTAAATGATAGGATTATGGAACCTAAGGGATGTTGTGTCACAAATCCTGACCTCAAATTTGTTCCGAACATACTAATAATCCAAAGGCCTTGTCTAAGCCCCAAACTTCTGCATTATTAAGACAAGTTTAAAAGTTGAAAAACTATTACAAGTTATTTCATTTTCTTTTCTTCACTTCCAAGCATAAGTGTTTTCTAGGGACAAGCAAAGGGAAGTATGGGGGGTGATGAAATTCCATTTCATCAACTTTATTATTTGATTTTGGCCTTTAAACCCTAGCTAATTGCATCTATGTGATGAATCTCCATTTCATCACCTTTATTCCATCATTTTGACCTTTAAACCATAGTTAATACATTTATATATTGTTAGTTTTCCAAAATAAACATTCGTTAATTTGTACCAAATATTGTACAAAATATTGTATAATCATTGTATTTATTGCCAAAATAAAAGAATAAAGAAAACAAAAGAGCGAAGTGTCAAGGAAACTGAAGTGATCCTAGCTCCTGAGACTCAGCCATTATGGTGACTTAGTCGACAAGAAATAAAGTAAGGGGAGATATGGCTAAAAATAGAACCGAAAACACAATCGAACCACCCTACAAAATAGGCAAATAATTACATTTTGGGACCTATTTTATAATTTATTATTTATTCATCAAATAAATAAACTTCGTACATGAAATTTATAGATAAAAATACATATAAAAATCCAAAATTGATTTCACATAAAAATAAAATATAATGTTCATTTTACATACAAAATAAAATCCCAAACCACAAACTTCACAGAGTTGTATCTCCTCCATACAGACTCAAAGTGCCTCAAAATCACTTCTAATTGTATATAGCATTTTATAAGCTATTAATGAAGTGGTTTCATTCAATTTGGAGTTAAGATGCGAAAGTTTTTTGAATCCCTATTGTACAATATACCAAATAAAATATTAAATTTATTCATTCATTATTATATTTGTAATTTTTTATTTTTATAAATTTTTAAATAATATGTATATTATATGTAAGTGGAATAAAACCATAAAGAAAAAACAAAAACAAAACAGGCATATAACAAAGATATATTTATGTATATAAAAATAAGTTATAAATATATAAAATAAGAAAATAAAATAATTCACTTAAAACATACAAAAAAAAGATACCAAACATAGGTAAAAATACCTATTAATAAAGCCCTAAAAACTAACTTGTAATAAAACACCTCATAAAAATATAAAAAAACATTAAATTCTGCATAAAATAACTAAGTTTTTTATTTTATAATCTAAAATTAATGATTTCATTTATTAATTTCTTTTTATTTTCCAATGCATTTCTGCCTTTGAATTTCCTTATTGGTCCACGTGGACCAACAAGGAGGAGTTGTCTGTTGACCTAGGGTCAATTGTCTGGCCTCCTTTTTAAATATGTCAGAAGCTTCACGAGGGAGCCACTTCTCCCAAATCTCTACGCCTCCATCTTCACCCTTTGCCCTCGAGACCACCACCAGTGTGAAGTTAAATCATCCTTCACTCTCGCCCATGTCGGAATCCTCACCAACCCTCGCTCAATCTCACGCAATCGACCCTCGTAAGTCACAAAAAAAGCCGATCCTTTTGGTCATTTGATCCCTTTCTCTTGGTCTTTAACCCCCCAAATCGCTCCTAGAACCTTCATCGGGGTTATAGCAAGGCGTGGATAGCATTTGCAGCAAGGAAAGTCTACGTCGGAGGTGTATCCACCATCTCCAGCAGAGCGCTGTCGTGAGGTTTAGCCATCATGGTTCCAACCACGTTGAAGCTCCTTTTCCCATTTCTAGGTAATATAAGTAGTGTGGATTTATATTCTGCTCTTACTTTTGCTTTTCGATTAGTAGTTTTCCTTAAATTCTGATTTAGGTGTACTTCGGGAGCTCCGCTCCAAGCCGTATTTCACTGTGATCTCACAATAAACGACCCATTAAATCGCCTCATCTTGATCCTCTTTCATTGCTCCATCGATTCTACCGAAATCTCCCATGAATCATGCCCTGATTTGAGGATTTGAAGCTCCCCTCTGCCACTTCACCGGAGCTGCATCCTTTCACCCATCCACGAGGTCTCCTACCTCGTATTTTTGACCGAGGTATTCGCCTCGAGTCGTAGCTCCTTCCTGTGCATGAAACACATAAGAAGAGGGCATCTAAGCCTTGATTTCGCTAAAGAAGTAGTGTTCAGGTTCACTGCTAGAGAATCAAGCTCTAGGGACCTATCGCAAGTCGTCGGATATTTTAAGGATATTGGAAGACTCTCTAGAGCTGTAGGAGTGTAGAGAGTCGGTCGGAGGTGCGCCAGGTGGTCGGAGGAGTTCCCTATGCTAGATTGAAACTCGCCTGCAGCAAGTTCATCCCTATTCGCCTTCCTACATCAACGTTTGTCTGATCAAGCAGTTCATCCCATATCATACATGAGACGTCAGATTTGGAGACCCCTAACCCGAGGATCTGATCCTAGGATCTAATCCCAGATGCCCATCTGCAAACCGACATCGTGAAGCATATGAGAGACATGTGTATAGTGGATCGATCAGAGTTGTGATCTCTTGTGCTTATTTTGGGGTTATTGCATACTTAGCCCCACACTTTATATATTGCATTTAAGTCCTACAACATATAGTTTTAGTTTAAAATCTTTTTGAAAAATTGTGAGTCGGACTCTGAAGTTTATTATAATTGCTTATTGGTTCATGCCAAGTCACCTCACGTGTCGTCTCACATGAGATGACATTTTCCTTAGTAGCCCTCACGACTTTTGTATTGTGTATTTGATCCATAAACATACCTCGATAGTTATAGATATTTTGTATATTTGCATGTTCACCCATGTTCTTTAATTTATTTGCATTTTTGCCCTACCGGTTCATTAATTTTTGTGTGTTTATCCTATTTATTAAATATAGTGTTAGTGCTCCAAAAATCACCGAAAAAAGGGTTAAGCTCTGGATTGCACAAATTCACGTCACATTTATAGATTTGTAATTTAGGACTTTTACTATTTATTAGAAAATAAAAAATCACAAAAGGTCACTATCTAGATTTAACAATACTAAAGAATATAACACATTTTTGAAAAATTCCAAAAAAAATATTTATTTTGTTTATCTACTTATTTTACAAATCCAGAAACAAAAATCCCTAAAATAAGAAAACAAAAATACAAAACAATTAAAAATCTCCAAAATCCATTATAAAATTCTAAAAAATTCCTAACGATATTTCTTTCTATTTTAGAATTTTCTTTATATTATTATCTATTTATTAAAATTAATTTGAAGAATTTTGGACATCATTTGCTATTTTTATATTCATATCAATTTTGCTTACTTACTATTTCTCTGATTTGGGATATTTTCGATTTTAAAAATACAAAAAAATTAGTAAAATTATCAAGAAATTATAAAATTAATAGAAAATTATTTAAATCCCAAATACATTTTATTTTACCACTTTTAAATACTTCTACCTATACTTATAAATTAAATACCCTAGAGAGTATTACATATCTCTATATAATAATATTTAGGCTATAATATTATTTATTACTATAAATATTTTATAATTATATTAAAATCCCTAAAAAAGTATTTTCTATATATAAATATTATAAGATACACATTTAAAAAATCTTTTATTAAAAAAGGTATACATATTATTTAAACCTACATTCTTTGAGTAGTTGTGTGCATATATATATATAGGGTTAAATGGGGCTGCCCCCTGGGAGTAGCCAACTTAGCTACTCCCACTCCTATTTTTCCCTCATTTTTTTATTTCTTTGGAAAATAAAAATTTAAATATTCAACATTATATCCCTCTAACATTCTATTAAAATTTTGTCAGAAACAGAGTCTCCTAGGGCCTCCATCCAAACAGGGTCAATTTAAAAAATCCTGCGACTGTTAAAAAAATGACGTTTGGATGGAGGGCCTAGGAGTCTCTGTTTCTAACAAAATTTTAATAGAATGTTAGAGGGATATAGTGTTGAATATACAATTATTTATTTTCCAAAAATGAGGGAAAAATAGGGGTGGGAGTAGCCAAGTTGGCTACTCCCAGGGGCAGCCCCAATTAACTCATATATATATATATAAACACATGCATTTATACATATATTATTAATTCATTATCTATTTATAAATAATATTGAAGTGCTACGTCAGGTGTTCCCTATGTTCGACACCCTACTCAGTTTTTCACTATACACATTTATTTATAGGGTTTATAATAATTTTTGACTCACACCAGCTTATTCATTCATTGATATATACTGTGTGGGTTGATTGTTGATATCACAAGTTGCTCGTTGTGAGGGATCACTCAACGACTTTGCTCCTGCCTTGTGAGGAGCTTATGATCCTCTCCTTTATGGTAACTTTGGTGATTTTCAATATGCACCATTAACTTGTAAAAATAAATATTCATTAATTTGTAAAAAATATTGTATAAATTCTATATTTATTGCTAAAATTAAATAATAAAGAAAAAGAAAAAGTGTAAAGTGTTGAGGACACTGAATGACCCTATCCCCCGAAACGTGGTCATCTTGATGACTTAGCTGACAAGAAATAATGTAGGGGGAGATGGGGTGACGAATTGTACAAAAAACACAGTCTAAAAAACCCTATGAAAACAGGCCAATAATTTCCTTGTGTGATCTATTTTATTATTTAGTATTTATACATCAAACCAATAAACTTTATACGTAAAAGTTGTAAATAAAAATGTGAAGTAAAATATAAAATTAATTTTACCCGAAAATAATGCACAGTGTCCATTTTATACACTGAATAAAAACCCAAAACTCAAACTTCACATACCTGTGTCTCCTCCATACGGACTCGAAATGCAGCAATTAATTATATATAACTTTTAATAAGCTATTTTATGAAGGTGGTTCATCTAATTTGGAGTTAAGATGCAAAAGTTTGATTTTGGACCCCTATTATGCAATATACCTCAATAAAATATTCATTTTTATTTACTATTGATATTTTTCACTACTTTATAGTATTTGTAATTTTGTAAGTATGCTATATAGTGTATGTAAATATTTAGAATAAAATAAAATTATAAAAGAGATACTAAAAGCAAATAATATATACAAATAAATAAATGAATATATTATACTTATACATATACATTATATACTGTTATTTATTTTAGTGTACATAATATATCAAAAAATACAGAAAAATATATTTAAGTGTATTTAAATAATTTATAAATATATAAAATATGCGCATAAAATAATAAAAATTAAAATGCAAAATAAAATGAAATAATCAAAACATAGGTACATATACATATTCCTATACTTGAAAATATTAGTACCTAATAAATGACCTCATAAAAACAAATAAAAATAAGCATTAAATTTTACTTAGAATTAGAAATACTTTTCATTTTATAACCTAAAAATAAATTCATTTATTAATTATTTTCAATTTTATAAGGCATTTTTGCAGTGAAATTTCTAGGTTGGTCCATGTGGACCAACCAGAAGGTAGATTTTGTTGACCTAGGGCCAACTGTACCTCAACCTTCTGAAACCAGGAGGTAGATTTTGTTGACCTAGGGTCAACTGTACCTCAACCTTCTGACTTCTGTCAGAAGTCACAAGCAAGTCTCATTCGCTGATTTATCACGCCTCCACGTTGCTCACATTCCTCTTCAAACCTTCACAATCATGCACCGCTTCTGTCCTTTACTCTCACCCATCATCGAATCCCCACCAACCTCTGCCTCCGGTCACACAATCTTTCCTCGAACTTGCCAAAACCTAGCCTATAAATAAACCCCGAACTCCATATTTTGCTTTTTGATCGATCTTCGTCGCTTCATAACCCCTCCGACCACCATCATCATTATCCTATTGGTGACAGGAAGCAGAGACGAGGCACTGTAGCGAGGAGGAAGTGTAGAGAGAAGGTCCAAATCACATGTAGTGGAGCTCCGAAGCAAGGTTCTTCTACTCGTCCTCCACACTGATCGAGGACCACTTTCCTACTTTTTTAGGTAATAATCTTAGTGCATTCTCAATTCCCTTTCCTAGTTTTAAAATTTACTTTGTGCTTTTAGTAAAAATCGAATCTATTCATTGACCCGGAGCTCATGCGCCGGGTCTGATTCTCAGTAATAGATCCTATTTTCTGACCCATTTTCATCCCCTCTTCATTCCTCGACACTTTCTATAAAGCACACTCCATTTTCCCCTTAATATGTGCTTCGAATCAAGACACCTGAGCTCCACTCTGACCACCTTGTTCGAGATCATCGCACTTCATTTCCCCTTGCTTCTACAACTTCAACTCTTGGTTGAGGAAGAAACCCTCGTGTACAGGAACACTTTAGTGCATTTTTGCTAGTACCAGATCGCGTCTGGAGCCCTGACGATCATCTAGAGCAGCTTCAGGTGATTTGACTTCGTTTGAACACCTTGAGCCTCCTCGCCTTCCTTAGAGCCTGCAGTTGCACATGTAGGTACTTTGACTTTACCTCATTGCAGGGATTGTTGGAGGAGCATTCCACAGTCGAAGCATAAAGAAATGAAGGATCGAAGTTCGCCAATGGTGCATTTTTCTGAGTTCTTCGTGAGGTGCCCAGCATCGTCGGATAAAGAAGGAGCGCCCATATCTAATCTGGCTCGTTGAGTTAAAACGAACCGCTGCCCCATCTACACCACCCGATCTACCACGTGCCACACTATAAATATTATATGATGTTTAAAAAGTAGTCAGATATTTGCATGTACCCCCTCAAACTTTTATAATATTGTAAAATACTCAATGTCAAGTTCACGTGCAACTCCATGTTTATTTTGTAAAATTTGCATGTAAACATTCATGTGTTCTTTTAATTGATGTTTAATATATTAAGTGTAAATGTTAGTTATAAATTTTGGGTTTATTTGCATCGCGCCCCCTACTCTTTATTTTAATTGCAAAAATAGCCATGTTATTTTAAGTATTTTTTTGTATGTTTTCTATTTATTATAAATATCATTTGTTCTCCAAAAAATTGGCTAAAATAAGATAATGTGTTTGGTATAGTGTACTTTCATGCCATAATTTTTTATTTTTGTATTTCATGCATGTTTCTTATTTATTAAAAATAGAATTTTGCACAGATTAACATTGTTTGTTTTAGAAAATACAAAAATAAATTATAAAACTTTTCCCAAAAATTCCAAAAAATTATATATAGTGTATTATTATATTTTACAACCCTAAACCAAAACCACTAAAAATAGAAAATGAAAATGAGAAAAATTTAAAAAGCTCCAAAATAAAAAAAATAAAGAATCTATAAAAAACCAAAAAAACTATTTTTTCTAAAGTTTACTTATATTTATATTACTGATGAACACAAAAATCGAGGAGTCTAAATGAGCCTCATAAGGCTAGGACTCAGTCGTTGTGACGACTTTTCGACAATTGCATTTAATCTACAATTAACCAACATAATGAATAAAAGGAAGTCAAGAAAGTGTCAATCAAAATATATTATACCCTACAAAACATGTATAGTGACAAGCAAGTAGGGATGAACATAAGAAACAAGGGTGTAGAGCAATGTAATATAGAAAATTAACACATAGATTTGCCTCTCACTACTTAGCCAAATTTAGGGTTTTGTGGGTTCATGGAATTTTTAATTTTTATCTAGATTTTTATTTTACAAGAGTTTTTTGAAATTTAATTTGTAAAATAAAATAAAATAAAATTAGACGAAAATAAAAGTAAAAAGAAATTGAATTGTAGATAGAAATCAAGCTTATAGGTATAGAGATATACATAAGTCAAAAGTAGATCAAAATATGCCAAATATTCATATAAAATATTTTTTATGATTTTATGTTATTTTTGTGATTTTTAAAAATTTTTTATGGATTTTTTATTGAAAGAAAAAGTCAAAACAGTGGGAAATTAAATAGACAAAAGTATTTCTAATTTTAAAAATAATAAACAACATCAAAAAATCCTAAAAAATATTTAACTCAAAATATACCTCAAAATACAAATTTAAGAGCAAATAAATTTATTTTTGGAATTTTTGTAAATTTTATGAGAATTTTTAGAATGTTTTAAATGTTTTGATATTTTTTTCGTTTTTTCATTTATATTTTTAATTGACTTTTGGATATATGTTAAAACAACACAAAATAGGTAGGAACTAATTTTTATGGAATTTTTTAGGACATTTTAATTTTTTTGGAGTTTTATTGGCAAATAGGGAATAATAGCTCACAAATAGACTTTTCAAAAATATAAAACTAACTTAAATCACCCCATAAAAAATAAAAATGACTAATATAGTGGTAATGAGTATAAAATAATTTTCTTAGGATTTTTAATGCACAGAAACTATTTAAAGCAAAGTAAATACTACTATAAGACAATGCATGTTAACAGGGGCATAATTATAATGGAAGTAATGTTTCAGGCTTTCTTCGAATCCCTAAAATAAACCAAAAGATATATACGCAAATTTCCCTCGTAAATAAAATATTCGCATCTAGCAAGGACCAATTAGAAAATATTAGGATATTCGAGGGCCAACATGCAAATTCTCAACAAAAATAAATATATGCAATCTGTTAGGGGCATTTGTGCAATTTTTACAAAAATACACTTGAACACTTAAAATTTTCAACCATTTAACAATAACAAATCCTGCAAGAGTTTAGTTGCAAATATTTCAACGATTGTTGGTTGATCTGGAAAGGACTAGGATGCAAATAAAAGAAAACTCAGGATTTAATGCATAAATATTATAGAAAATTGAAAGTGGTAAATGAAAGTTTAGGCACTAGTAAATAAAAATAAAAAACCGCATGGGTGAAAGTGCATAGTACCCATGCCTTGCGCGTTGGCGAACGGACGTATGAGCTTCACTTTTCCACGGATCAGCCACAGAATGTGCGATGATAGTTCACATAGGACAACTCTAATTAGATCTCAAGGATGAGATCAACTGTCGCTAAGTTGTTGGATCCTGTGGCCCTTGTAAGCTTGGTGACGTGGCCTGATCGAACAACCTCGGGGCATCATGGAAGAACACGTGATAAACTTGCCCTGGATGAGATTCGCTCAACCAAAAACTCGAACTTTCCAGCTTCTCTCTTGCCACCGATGATATCAAAAGCCTCCCAGTGTCTTTCTGCGCCGGTGGGAAACTCCAAAATGGTACGAAAGTGTTCGAATTTGCAGATTTGGGCCCCATTTTGTCGCATTTTATATTTAGTCAAGTAACTTATTTGTAACATTTGAAAACATTTTATAAAATTATAAGTAGACCCTTGTATTTATTGTTATTTGCATTTGGGTGCTTGTTGGAGGTGGAGGCTTGGTGGAAGCTAAGTTGTGGGTGATGGAGACTGATGATAGGGTAACATAATGGAGGGAGGTACGAGAAAATTGGTGGAATGAGGAAACAATGGAAAATGGGGGGAATCGGGGCTTCACAGGTTCTGACAAGGCAGAAAGATGAGGGGCGTACACTTCATCTGGGGTCAACAAAAGAAGGATCCTGGATGGTCCACGTGGACCTAATGGGAAAAATAATGAAAGAAATGCTTTATTAAATCGATAATAATTAGCAAATGATTCTATTATTTTTGGTCAAACATAAAAAATATTTTTAATTATATGTAGTATTTTATTATGATTTCTATTTATTTTTACAAATTAATTTATTTTGTATTTTATTATAATATTTACATAATTTATATATTAATAGTATATTTAATTACACTTTTACATATTTTTATGATATTTTTTTTGATTTTGTTTGTTTACATAAATAAATAAGCGTATATGTATTGTTTATCAATATGATATATTACACTATTTATTTTAATGAATTATTAATGCATTTATTCTATGTTTATTTATTATATATATTTTGAATAACATTTACAAGTATATAAAATGAAAATAATTGTGAAAATATAAAGAATGAATATATTGACTATTATTTACTTGTATACAGTCCAATAGGGATCCAAAAGCAAACTTTTGCATCACAACACCAAATTAAATGAAACCACATTTATTAAATAGACATTTTATTTTTAGGAACAAGAAAGTTGAATTTTGTTTATTTTAAGTCTGTATGGAGGAGATACATGTCTGGGATGTTTTCTGTCCGGCTTTTTGTTTTTTATGTCCCAAGTGCAATGTGTGTTATTTTTGGTGAAATAAATTTTATATTTTTCTTTGTAATTTTATATACAATTTTCATGTAGTAGATTTTGTTAATTTAGGTTTAAAATAAAAAAATATGTCCCAAATGCATTTATTATTGTTGAGATATTTGTTATCTTTAACATTGCTTTTCTTATTTTCTATTTATTTTTTATTCATCGTGTAATTTGCCCAATAGGTTCCTCTCCTATATAAGAGAATCTGAGGGCTTCTCATTAGTGCAATTCATTTTTCCCCTCTACATGGTATTGGAGAGACGGTCCTAGACCGTAGTTCTCTTTTCCCACTAAAACCCTAACACTACCTACACCCCCCTCCCCGACCGTTGTTGGCCCATTCTGCTGCCCCCGGATGCTCAGGCCACCGCCCTCGGCTATTGTCGGTCGTCCAAGTCACATCCCATGCCGCTGTCTGCCAATACCCCCCCAATCGGGCTGCAGCCAGGCCACCGACCAGGCCCCTATGACCGCTGCCCAACTATTGCCTTGGATGCCCCCAGGCTACCCAATACCCCTCAGGACATCCCGAGATGCCGTCGACCCTCCTATATGTCTCCGTGCACCTCTACGTCTCAATCTGCAGTCTGAATTGGTCCGATTTTGACCGAAAAACGTGATTTGAGACCTTTAAATCACGTTTTATGGCCATAGAAAGCTGCGGAGATCGATGATGATGGTTGTATACATCTACACGTACAAGAAATCCTCTGTATGATTGTGTAGAATCGTTCATATCGATCTACTCCCAAGTTGAGTTTTATTATTCGACCATTTTTCCAGCATGTTAGAGAACAAGGGTGATATTTTTTCTTCCGGAGCCTTCAAGAGCCTGACTCCCATCGCTAAGATGGACAAGAACAACTACAAGTTCTGGTCCATGCAATTTCTTACCCTCATGTAGTGCAACAACAAGGATCACATCATGACAGATCCAGAGCCAATTGATAAGATTGGGGCTAATAGTTCTTGGAAGTAAGATGACACGTACGCATGGGTTTGGCTTTGTGGGACCCTCACCACAAGATAGCCAATGATATTCTGAGTTAGGGCACCGCTAAGGTGATGTGGAACATTTTGGCATCTACCTATGCTTAAGCGAAGAATGAAGCCAAGACTCTTCAGTTATAGTTTGATATATACAGTGCCAAGCGGAATGGTCGTCCTCTGCACACGAACAACTCTTCGCTCCATTCCATGTTTGAGAAGCTTCATAGCTACATACCTATTACCACATCTACTGAGCAGTAGAAAACATATAGGAACTCCACGATGGTTGGAGTCCTCATGGTTAGACTTAATACAGAGTATGATGTTGCGCGTACTCAACTTCTCACCAGATCTACCATACCTACCATGGAGGAGGCCTATATCCATCTCAGCCAGATTATCATACCTTCTACAACCACTTCTTTACCCTCTTCAGCGATGGCCACTTCTTGTGGTCGAGGAGGGACGATCTTGTCCAAAGGACACAACCCTTGTGGTAGAGGCGGTGGATGCCAGCATGGCCATTGCACTTAATATCGTCAGCTTGGATATGTAGATGATACATGCTATCAAAAGCATGTAAATCTAGTTTCCGATCGTGTATCTAAACATATTATGCCTTTAGAGACTACAACTTCCTAGGATGATCCTTGCATGGATGATATTGTCTCTCATATTCGAGAGATCATGTCTCCTACTACTAGCACGACCACTACATATACTGCAACCACATACAAAGCCTCTTCGAACTCCTCAGGTATCACCTATACATTTACTGGTAGCATCAATGCTAACATGATATAGTGGATTATGGACTCGGATGTTTAATACCACCAGTGTGGAGACAGAGTGAAGTTCATGTCCTATAGGACCATATCATATTTTAGATGGGTTGTCATTGCTAATGGTGACCCCTTACTATTTACAAGATAGGGGGAGGTGCATTCGACATTGTCTATGTGTCTTCATAATGTTTTATATGCTCCATATTTTTAGATGAATTTACTTTCCATTAATCAGATTACTAAGGATCTGCATTGTCACACCATTTTTGACCCTTCATCGCTTGTGTTTCTTGACATATTTACGGGCATGGTGATTGGACGTGTCCATGAGTAGCAGGGGCTTTACAGACTGGTCCAACCTCCTCATGCTAGTATTTCTATACCTACTAGACCAGTCTCACCATAGTTGTGGCACCTTCATTTTTGCCACCTTCCTCTACAAAAGATGAGTCATGTTCTTCCTCAAATCTCTACGAGATCCTCTTTCCAGTGTTAGGCAAGCTAGCTTGGGAAGCATTACCATTCCTCTTTTCCATCACATAATAATTGAAGAGTTTATAAGCTATTTGAGATCCTACATTTAGATATTTGGGGTCCGAGTTGTGTTCCAGATTGCACGGACACCATTTTTGTCTCGTTGTAGTCGATGATTTTTCTAGACTTTCCTGGGTCTTTTTATTGAAGAATAGGTCTGAAGCTGGATCTCTGATCAAATATTTTATTAATGAGATAAGGAATATTTTTCTGCAAAAGTCAAATATCTTCGTTCTGATAATGCTCTAGAGTTCCACACTTTACATCTTTTTGAGTTCCTTAGATATCTGTGCATTATTCATCAGACCTCATGTGATTATACTTTCCAACAGAGCGTGTTGCCGAGCGCAAACACCATCATTTACTTGATGTGACCAGAACCTTGTTTGTAAAGAGTTATGCTCCTCATGCTTACTGGGGAGATGTTGTCCTCATTGCATGCTATTTTGTGAACTGCATGCCCTCGTCAGTGTTGGGAGAGAAGATTCCTTCTTTGATTGCTTTTCTCGAGAAGGATCTTTTCGCCCTTACACCTTGTGTGCTTGGTTCTATTGCATCTGTTCATGATGTCTCTCCTGATCGTGATAAACTCTCTCCCAGAGCTATCAAGTGTGTTTTTGTTGTCTACTCTCATACCCAGAAAGGGTACCGCTGTTGCGATATGTTCAGGAAAAAGTACTTTGTAATTGTTAACATTACTTTATTTGAGTCTGTCATGTATTTTTCTCCTGCAAGTGACAAACAAGCCCCGTATTACTCTGACTATGAGATCTACATGCCTCAACCTCCTAGTGTCACATCATCACCATCACCACCACTACCACATGCCCATCTGGATCCACCTTCTACTATGACTCAATTTTCTCCACATTTTCAACTCGCAGGCCTCGATCTGTTCCCCCTGCTCACAGTTCTTTCCCATTCTCCAGCACGCCTCAAGTATGTAATGAGCACATTGTTTCTACTAATGGCAGTATTAAGTTGTCTATGCAGTAAGATTTCCATACAAGATGAGTAGGTTCCCTCTCAAGAGGGGAACTCACAGGTCACATACTTGGCAGATGATCTCTATGTATCAATTGCTCTAAGCAAGCCAAAACAAAAGTGTGTTATGACAAAGGATTTCAGGAGGTTTACCTTGGCACTATATGTCGTGGAGATACAACGAACATATCAGGAGGCTATTGAAGATATTATGTGGAGGTTAGCCATGGAGGAGGAGATGGTTGCGCTATAGTCACTTTGTACATGGAGTCTTGTTTCTGCTCCAGTTGATGCATCCATTGTCGGATGCAAATGGGTATTCACTATGAAACACCATGAAGATGGCAGCGTGGATTGCTATAATGCGAGATTCGTGGCATATGGGTTCTCCTGGACATATGGGATGGACTATGAGGATATTTTCTCTCTAGTTGTCAAACACTCTACTATGTGTATTCTATTTTTTTTGTTGTGACACGAGAATGACCCCTTTACCAACTTGATGTCAAGAATGCATTCCTCTATGGTGATCTACACGAGGAGGTATACATGCAACAACCACCTGGATTTGTTGTTGAGGGGAGTGTCAGAAGGTTTGCAGGCTACACAAGGCAATTTATTGCCTTAAGAAGAGTCCAAGAGCATGGTTCTAGAAGCTATCCGATTTGATAGAGCAGTAGAGGTTTGTGCGAATGATGACCGATCACTCTTTGTTTGTGTAGACGACCCAGAGAGGTATTGTTATCATTCTTGTTTATGTTGATGACATTATTATTACAGAGGATATGAGCCTGGCATTTAGGATGCTATGGACTTCGTAAGCCAATAGTTTGTGACCAAGGTCCTTGGGTATCTACGTTACTTCCTTCGACTGGAGTTTGCCAGGAACCAGTGAGGTCTTGTAATGACCCGGAGGAAGTATGTTACATATCTTCTTTCATAAACAAGCATGGCATATTGCAGACCTGCCACTACTATTTACCTGAGCATGAATCTCTATGATGATGACACCAAGGTTGTCGACAAGAGAAGGTACAAGGAGCTTGTTGGAAAGCTACTATACGTGACTATTACCAAGCCTGACATATCCGATGTTGTGAGAAAAATGAGTCAGATTATGGAGTAGGCTAGAAAAGCATATATGGATGCAGTCCAAATGATTTTGAGATTTCTGAAGACTTATGAAATCTCCCAATGCAGCTGAGTCGACCCTTTATCTGCTAAAGCATCGGGCTCGAACCTCCACTTCACTTCTCATCGACTCGTTGTAATATGGCCAATTATAGGTTGATCAGAACAGAACGAGAATCTCAGCGAGGAGTGGTTCTGTTAAAATATCCTGTATAAGTCTGTGGTCGAAGATAGGGACACTACTAATCATGTGATCTATTTGGGTCCTAAAATTATGTAATTCGGATATTCTAAGTGGTCATCTAAGTCAAGGGTGCAGAATGACACATTATGCACAAGTAAGTTTTTATGGGGTTTTTTTTAATGAAAATGTGAGTTATGTTACGAAATGAAACTAAATGAATAACAATATACAAGGCACATGAACAAACATACAATCACAAATGATTATTCTAAATCAATGATTTATCCCTTTATTTTTCATGCAAAAATGGTCCTAAATCGTACATGACTTCTTTTCAGCAGAGACACATCTCTATTAGTTACAACATGTGCATATGCAAATTATGCTGGGTGTCCAAAGGATAAGAAGTTACAACAACCTAGTCTTTCACGAGAGGACAAAGAACATAGAGGTGGACTATCACTATACCTCTGACATGATAAAGAAGGATCTAATTGCCACTACACATGTCAGCTCTGGAGACCAGACAACAGATGTTCTTACTAAGGCCCCAGCCAGATGGCCTTATCAGAGATATTGTTCCAAGCTGAGTCTGATCGATATCTACGCTCCATCTTGAGGGGGAGTATTTAGATATTGTTATCTTTAGTATTGCTTTTTGTTATTTTCTATTTACTATCTTTGTCATGTAATTTGTCCAGCAGGTTCCTCTCCGATATAAAAGAACCCAAGGGCCTCTCATTAGTAAAAATCATTATTTTCACTCTACAATTGTAAAATCAAATTAGGGTTTTTAGTGTATACTCTATAATGTTAGCCATCGTATCTTCCCATATTTTATTCCATATCGATCAAGTCATCATGATAGCTCGGTCTCGGGGTCTAGGGTCACTCAATGTCTTTGATACTTTATTTTTTTTATTTTTCCCTTTACTCTTTTATTTTAGAATTAAATACAATATTTTATGCAGTATTTACATATCAATTATTAAGTGTTATTTTGGACAAATTAATGTGATATACATGCATTTAGTTACGGATTTGAGGCTAAAAATGAAAGAATAAAGGTTATGAAATGGAGATTCATCAGTGACCTACACTCCATCTCGATTGTCTAGGTTATATGTTCAGAATATCATCAAGCCTCATGGTATACCTCCAGAGGTAGTGTCTGAAAGAGACTCGAGGTTCACATCTCATTATTTGCATTAGTTCATGTCATCACTACATACAGAGCTGAAGATGAGTTATGCCTATCATCCGCAGACCAATGGACAGAGCGAGCACACTATTTAGACACTCGAGGACTTGTTACATGCATGAACTCTTGAGTGGAAAAGATCCTAGAAGGACCACCTACTGTTAGTGGAGTTTAGATATGACAATAACCATCATTCTAATAGCATGGCACCTTTCAAGCACCTATATGAGCTAAGTTGTCTCACGCCTCTCAGTGGTGTGAGGTAGGTGACCATGTTCTCTACTCTATGGATCTCTTGGAGGAGACCATTGTTGACCTAGTGAGGCGAAAGCTTATGACGACGCTAAGATGCCAGAAGAGTTATGCAGAAATATAGAGGAGAGATTTGGAGTTCTAGGTAAATTGATACTCTTATTCTACCACTTTGCAATTGCGATTTCTTTTGATCTTGAACTTACTCATTCATACCCATGGAATCTCTATGAATACATGTGGGAGATAGGGTACTTTTACGAGTATCTTCTGTGAAAGGAGTGCATAGATTTGGTGTTCGTGGCAAGTTAGCGCCACAATACGTTGGCCCATTTAAGATCATTAACCGTGTAGGGTACTGGACAGGCGATCCCACAACGAGTCATTATGAAATAATTGTTACTGAAAATATCATTCCTTGATCTGAAATGAAGAATAATTAATTTTCATAATAGGTCCCTTAGTACAATTAAGGTTATGTACCATGGACATATTAATGATCATACAGTTGTTGATTCAATTATCGAATCATAAAGGTGGGTGCATGGGAGAATATCTAAAGAGTTAGATTGAGGACTCATCAAGCACCGTCAAATGATTATTAAGAGAGGATCTCCAGCCTGAGAAGGAGATGGCAATCCGTTATCTGAAGGCTGATATCTAACCGACCTCTTGATGCGGGTCCTGTGCATAGGAATGGAGATTTAGAGGTGTTAGATAAGTTAGGTCAAAGAGTTAACTTAACAAGATCGAGATATCCAAAGTCCTATATCGTGTGTTGTCATGATATAGGCATGCATCCTCTGACCGGTTACATATGTGCTACTATATGTCTGAGTATGTACATTTGGCAGACCAATAGGTTGATGACCTAACCAAGGTCTATACACCTGCATGTTGGTGTGCATGCAAGGTTGTATGAGTAATACGATCTCTCAAAGTGATCATACAGATTCATTATTGGACCAGAAGACATGAGCTTACTCATGAGATACTAGGAAGAATCAAATTTCATGCACGGTCGACTCTCTTTAGAAGCTTGACTGAATTTGTGGGTTTGATATTTACTTTTGGAAAGTATATGATCAACACCTGGGTATGATATATGCTTTTGGAAAGCACATGATCGATACCAACTCCCAATGATCGAATGAGAAACTTGATGATAAAACCCTGAAGTAGACAGTGAAAAGAGATCTAACACTTCAGGTTCATTATGTGTCTTCTAGTATGCAGGATGTACAGGTATTGGGAATACCTGAGGGTGATGTGATCATAAACAATTGTATAACCATGACGGTTCCATTCCTAGGGAGTGATGAAATGGGTCTGGATTTAAGTGACCCCTCTCAGTAGAGAAGTAATTTGATCTTGGACCAAATGTTGGACATTGATCTGTATGTGATTTAGATACAATGAGAAGATTAGGTATGCGGTCTTGATTTAATCAATCATCTATGAGAGGTCCAAAAGATCTGGATTTGAGATGTGATCTCAATATCCAAGTCACTATACGTGGAACAATACAATCACCAATGTCCTTATCTCCAAGTATTCGCAGAGAAAGCGCATTATCCTTGAAAGAGTTTGTGGATAATTTCATTGTTGATATATGTATCCGAGCATTGAGAAAAGGATAATTAAATGTAATTTAATTATCATCAATAATATGAATTTGATTCATATTATATGGAGAGTTATATAAGTGTGATTTGATTATCAAGGATATAAATAATATGAATGTGATTCATATTATTTGGGCACATGACAATAGAGATCCAAGATGATTAAACGTGATTTAATTATCATGGAAATTGAATAATGTGGATAGCACTATCCATATTAATCATATATATTATAAATGTGATTTATATTATATAAGAGAGAGCTATTTATAACTTACATTTGTTAATTAAATGTTGATGTGAATTGGATTCACATTGGTCAATTAATTGAAAATGTAATTTATATTTTATTTTGGGTTGTGAATGTGGTTAACAATTTTCTAATGACAAGATTGCAATATTCACAAAATAAATATGAATTATTTTTGTAAAATAATTTACAACAAGTGTTGTAAATCTTGGAGATTTCCATGGGATAATATAATCTCATGAGATCTCATGAGATTACATGAGATTGCCACCAAATCCCATATTATGGACGGAGGCAATCTTCATTCCATAATCATAATGTTTGATTGATTTGATTTGGGACTAATTTGTATTGATTTTTCAGTATATATTTCATCTAAATTAAATTAATTATTGTTGTAAATTTTACAACAAAATCTTGGCCGTTAAAAGAAACACAAGTCAATATGAGCCATTGGATTTGTGTTGTCCATGGATTGAGATCCATGGATCCCAAAATATTATAAATTGAAGGGCACCCCTTGCTCTTCAAGAGAATGATAACAAGATCACAAGGCTCTCTCCCTCTATCTTTCTCTCTACATGCCATCTCTCCCTCTCTCTCTCTTTTGTCCGTCCATCACGATGCCCTAGAGAGAGTCTCTGTCGCCATATCATCGTCATTATGCTGTCGGATCATTTGCTCGTGGATCTCTGTCTCCGTCAGTACACCTCGCTCCTGAAGAAAATGTCTGGATCTCGTGTGACAAGATCAGGAGATTCGTTGCTTGGATCATCAACATGGATTGCGAGAAGCACATGTCTCATCCACGCGCTCGCATGCATCTCCTCCGTTGGATCGGACTTGAGACAGGAGGTCTCTTCCTTTAGAGACTCGATCGCAACCACACTTCAAGAGGTAAATCTAAAACTTGTTTGTGGTTTAGATGAAATGATTCGAGAAGTGATCTTGGATCATGTTGTTTCAGCACATAAAAAATTTAAATTCCGCTACACGCTTCCATGATACGCTTAAGGATCTTACCATATCCTTCATAGGGAAGGTGGCCTATTGATGAATCTCCATTTCGTCATCTTTATTCTTTCATTTTGGCCATCAAACCCTACCAAAATGCATGTATATAACTTTATATTTCATAATTAACATCCATTATTTACAATGAAAATGTTGTATAAAATAACCTATTTAATCCAAAATAAAAGCATAATGAAAAGAAAAGAAAAATAAATGAAATACCATGGGTAAAGAATGACCCTAAACCCATGATTCGACATCATGATGACTAGGTCGACAAGGAATAATATATGAGAAGATAAGGACCAAAAAATACAATAAATCCCAAATTTTCAATTCATCAATAAGTTCATTTTGAGGCATATTTTATTGTTCATTATTTACACTACAAATTCAATAAATTGTGTACATAAAAGTTTTAGATAAAAATACATAGAAAAATATAAATTATTTCATGCAAAAATAATGCACAATGTGCCCTACACGCTTATAATAAGAAGTCAATATCTTCTCCACATGGACTCAAAATTCACCCAAATCACCTTTAATTGTATATAACTTTTAGGGTTTTTATCTGTTGTACCCCTCTGAGATATTGCAATATCAGTTATGCCCCTCCCTTTTTTGAAATATTAGTTATTCCCCTACCTTCTTGCAAAATTCACAGCTCTACCCTTTTGTAATATCAGTTATGCCCCTACTTTACCTTAATAGAAGGGCACAACTGTGAATTTGCATGAAGATAGGGGCATAACTTATATTCTAAAAAAAGGAGAGGCATAACTGAAATTGCAATATCTCTGAGCGGCACAACTGATAAAAGTCCTCTTTTAATTAGCTATTTAGTGAAGGTAGTTTCATTTAATTTGGAGGTAAGATGCAAAAGTTAGGCTTTGGATCCCTATGTTACCTTAAACCTGAATAAAATAATCAATTTATTTGACCTTTATATTTTCACGATTTCATATTTTTATTATTTTGTAAATAACATATAGAATACATGTACATAATTAGATAATAGAAATAATTAAAAATACAATAAAATAAATTAGTATACTCAAGGACATAACTGAAATATATATACATATACCTACATAATAAATAAATCTATTTATTTAAGTGCATATATTAATTCAAGAAATTAAAACAAAAATATATTTATTTGTCTTTAAATAAGTTATAAATATATAAATTATGTAAATAAAAATTTAAATCAAAAATATAAAATAAAATTAGCATACTTGAAATATAATATACCTATCAATGTGCATATACATATTAATACATAAAAAATTAACTGCTAAAAATGAATAAAAACCATAAAAAATACTACATAAAATAATAAATATTTTCAATGTTTTAACCAAAAAAATCAAATAAATCATTTAATATTTTATTTTGATTTATTATTATATTTATTTTTGGGTTTGTCCTTTAGTGGGCTGATGTGGCCCAATGGGCACGCTTGGCCTCGGTTGACCCGTCGATCAATTGAGCCTTTGGCGCCCTAAACCTGTCAGCCTTGCTGACCTTCCATCTTCCTCAAATTTTTGCAAGCAATCCTTTCACTTGTTCGTCATGATTTCTCTTTGACTTTTGCTCCTCGATCATAGAGCTTTCATGATTAGATCTTGCCTTGATAGATGGAGCACTATGTCGACCAGGAACCTCGATCAAAGATCATACTATAAAAAACCCAACCCAGGACCTCATTTGTATTTTGATCCCTCTTCACCCCTCAAATTAACAATCCATCAAGTGCTCGAGACTTCTGGTGACAGCAAGAGAATGTCCAAGAGTTCAATGAGAAGAAGAAGGCTCAGATTAAGTCGATCTAGCTCAGTCGGTCTCCTCTGCCACAAGATTTTGCTTCTAGCCATTCCAGGTCAAGTGAGCTTCTTTACTTTGCATATTTTTATTCGTAGGATTTGGATTAGAGTACTTAATATTTAATTTCCAGTCGAACTTGCATTTTATCTCATAAAAATCCAAATTCAAACTTCGTCGGAGTTGAGCTCCAGCAACCTTATTCATTATGCTTCGACTGTCATCTGACCCATATTTCACCCTCATCTTGTTCCCTACAACCTATTATACATCACACACACCTCCACTCAACATGATCTTGCTCAGATGAAGAGATCAGACTTCTAGATCTGCCTTCTCATTGGGGTTCGCCGCCCCACTTCCCCCGCACTCATTCCCAGCTTGAAAGAATCACTGAAACCTACCTTTTTATCTGCTAAGACTTTCCGTAGGATCTGTAAGCCCAAAGAACCTCTCGTAGATAATTTTTTGCCAAGGACAAGGAACATGGAGCCCAGTTGCTTCCTCGACTTCATCTGACCATTCTGGAGCTCCTCGGAGCCTTCTGAAGCTTCCAGCAGGTGGGAGACTTCATCGTCGATGTTTTGGGCCACTTCGGAGCATCCCAGGTGGCCGGAAGTGCCTTGAAGAGCGGATCGAAGCTCGCAAGAGGCAAGCTTCTTCCTAGTTCTTTCAAGTTCCCTCTCCACCGTCATATCGAGAACAATGTCCTAAGTCATACAACCACTGTCCAATGCGTGCTTCCTCAACCATCAGATTAGATGCACAGATCTAATCTGGGCCAACCAAAGATTGAATAACACATGTACAACTTGAGTTGATCCAGTCGTCTGCTCGCACCTTTAGGGGGTAATTTTTCCACGTACCCCTTTGCTTTTTGTATTTTAGTTTTAGTCTATAAAATACTATCTATAGTGTAAAACATTTTGGTTATTTTGCTAGTAGAACACTGTAACTCTTTGTATTTGCACTTAGGTCACTTTCCACGTCACCATACTTGCCTATACACGTGAGGTGGTGGGATTTTTGCATGGACCCCCCTCATCTTGTGTGTTATTGTTTAGTCTTGTAATTATGTAACTTAGTTCAAAAAAATTAGGATAATTGCATGCATGTCCTTTCGTGTTCTATAAACTACATTTATACCCCTACCGCCATGAAATGAATTAAATATTTACGAGAAAATTACATAGGGGACTGTGGAGTTTGAATCTTTATTCTAGTTTGCATTTTTTATTTTCATTTGCATTCTAGTCCCTTTCAGTATTGTATTTTCATTTCCTTGATTTCATGCATTAAAAATATCATTTTGTATCTATAAATTGTAGGAAATAATTTTTAAGTGCTTGCATAAAAAATCATAAAATTTAGATAAATGTTTTCAAGATTCCTAAAAAATAGGGGTTATTTATTATTGCATTTGCACCTAAATACCAAATATCACTAAAGTTTTTGAAAGAAAAATAAAATTAGCAAACCTAAAAACATAAAAAATCATAAAAAATCCAAAAATTGAGTTTTCTATTTCTATATCTTATTTACTATATATATACATATATTACCTATCAAAATTAGTTTTGGAAAATTTTGAGCTTGTGAACTATTTTTGAAATCCAAAACATTTCGGCCTTTTTATTTAAATCTTTGTTTTCTATTTTTATCCACTTAAAAAATTTAATAGCAAAAATTAAGATAAAAATGATAAAATAGAGTAAAATATAAAAAAGACAAAAAGAATTTATTTTGCATATTTTGAGTAATTATAGGTAAATTTATGTATATATACTAGTTTATGTTGTATATTTATACCTATATTTACTTATTTTATAGTTATTATGCTTATAATTATAAAAAAATACACAAAAAATATTTTTAATACCCTTAAAAAAATAAAAAGGACTATTCATAGGGTGTTTTTATAATTTTCATTTATATATATATACTATTATCTTAGATATATATATATATAGTTTAGTATATCTATTATATATATTTATTAAAAACAAAATTAAAAATCAGATGATATAAAAATATAAAAAATATAAATTTAAAAACAAATGAAAATATAAATGAAAAATCCAAAAAATATATAATTAAAAATCCTCTATAAATAAAAGATCTTTACATCAAAACAATCATTGTATTTTTTTGCTAATTTTAGTTGTCAATTCCCCTTACTCCCTATGTTTGACCTCTACATACTTGCACTATACACACATTTTGTAGAGTTATAACAAATTTTAACCAGACATCTCTGCTTAACATCGCTTTATCTTTTGTGGGTTAATTGTTGATTGTTTAAGCGTTTCTGTGAGCGATCGCCTCAACAATAGTGTATGTTTCACCTTGTGTAGATCACAATAAACCCTTGCAAACCTTGTTCATCACCTATCGAGTAGCCCTTCCTCCATACCTATCATCCATTCATGTTATTTTCCATGTCTCAAACCTGATAAAATACGTACACAACCTTCGCCACATCATCGACTATGAGAATCTTGACATGGAGCCTAATCTATCATACGAGGAGAGGTCAGCGCAGATACTTGATAGTGCTACTAAGAAGCTTCACATTAAGGAGATTCACCTAGTCAAAGTGCTATGGTATTGACACGGTGTCGAAGTGGCGACATGGGAAACCAAAGTAGACATGCGAGCATGACACCCGTAACTCTTTTCATCTAACTTCCATAAGAAGCCTATTTGGTTATATGTTTTGTAATTTGGCTTGTTTCCCCATTTAGGTTTTTATGGGTTTGAAATACTTTATGGTTTTTATGGAGCGAAACCGTAGACAAGATATAAATGGAACATTTAATCACTCACACCTTGATTCGAGTCTCGAGGATGAGACTCCCTTTGAGGTTTTAATATTTGTAGCGCCCAGGTATGAGCCACATGAATCTGAGATCGAATCCAACTCGACTTGAGTTTGCGTGACCTGATAAAAAATCAATTAATATTGAATAAACTCGAATCAATTTGTGTATAGTGAATCGAAGTCCATCTGGATGTGTTCAACTAAAAACCAATCGCATTGAACATCGTGCCACTGGAGAAGTTTGTGACATGATCCAAATGACAAAAATGAATAGATACCATCACTAAGTCCGTCTCAACAAATCAAAATCAATAGAATCAACCGTTTGTCGATCGAAAGATGTTTGACCGATTATACATGCAAAATTTAATCATGAATTCAAAACTCATTTTTCTTATTACTTAATCCATCTTATGTTCGGAAAATATGAAAATTAGACTCATTTTGATCGTCATTCCGAGTAGGTCGAAACGAGTCCTTATATGCCCGAATCGGAGGTCAAAGATGATAGTTATAATGGCTTGAGTGTTTTATTAGAAACATAAATTAAAGTTACAAAAATAAAAAATAATGAAAACTTGCGTACAGTTTTTCCTCCCCAAATTTTAACACCTCACTCTTTATTTCTTCAAAAAGTTGGCACATGCACCCTCATTCTTCTTATTTATATCACCATCATTTTTTCTTCCTGTCCATCTTCTTCTTCTTCTTCTTCACCTCCTTTCTTCCCTTCCTCTTCTTCTCCTCATTATTGTTGTTGATGATGTACATTTTTTCTATTCCAAGGATTCTAGCTACATTCTAAAATCCCTACTTGCTGCCCTCCTTGTATATGTTTATGCTATCGTGAGTTTGTGCCTATGCTATTTAGTAGCTTCCTCAAAAGGAGATTATAATTTAGTTGTACAAGCAAGTAATCTACACTTATTCCTATAAATATGGAGAATCCACTTACATTTTCCTCTCTTGAAACCTCGCATTTTGGAGAGGGTTTGTCCAAATGTGAATAAACTATATTCTTTATAAAAACTTCATACATTTAAAGAGTTTGAATCTTTTTTTAGTTTTTTCTGGAACTATGGTTATAAACCAAATTTTGTCGTGATAATATAATAACAGAGTAACCAGTAATCCCAAATCATATTCCTGTTATTCATTGTATTGTGTTCATTATTTTTACCCCATGTTTCAAGAGCCTTTAATTTTGTTGACGTAGTTCGTGTTTCTTTTCTCTATATAATAATGAATCCATAGATTTTCTATGAACTTTGGAAATGGTCTTCTGCACTGGATCTTCTTAAAACTTTTCAGAGTGTTGCACTTTCATAAGAGGATATGCTTGACATAACTTGGTGTTGTATCCAGACTTTATCTGTGGTATTTAGGATGAGTGGAAGGGCAACTTGCAGGTTTGGTTTATGTACAAGTGAAGCTCTCACATGTTTTGTTCGATTAATAAATTTTTATAAAAAGTGAAGTCTTTTTAGACCTGCTTTGCATTGTAGTTGATGATTGAAGGAGATGAATTGTGTTAATGGGTTCTTAAATGCATATTGCAGGAAGCACCATACGGTTGAAAAGACAGACTTTAGTATATTATGGTGCTAATTAATAATATTAAGAATTTTACCGCAACTCCTCTATTGGGATTTGTAAAATTTTATTTTTAGAGACATCATACATAGGTTCATCAAAGATAAACCATCTTGTTTAATATTTGCTTTCTCAACAACAAATAGCCCCTTCACCTAATTTGTCGTATTCTTTACTTCTTCTAGCAATAATCCCAGTACTACTCCATTTTCAGTGATTATTGCCTAATCTCATGCTTTGCTTTGCTATACTTCTTTCACATTGCTCAATGAAGACAGGGAAACTGACTATGGTTATGTAATGAAATTAAGCAATTAATAGTGTCATTGTCACCCCAAAAATCTGGCTAGAAAATGAAAAAATTATTCAACCACAAAACAAATCAAACAAGTAGAGCTAGTGGTCTAAGCTATTATTTATTAACCTGGTATAACTCCCAGGGTCAAGCACAAGGAGGCAACTGTTATTAATTGAGGGTCGACGCTCAATTCAATGAAAAATCAAAGAGATGAAGGAAAAATCACAAACTACTCTTGGGTTATTATGAATCTTAACGTTTTTTTGGGTTTCAAATTTTTATAATTTTTTATGTTTTCTGATTTAAGTTTTTAATGACTTTTAATTTTGCACTCTTTTTATTTTCAAATTTTAATGCAAAGAAGAAAATAAAGAATAAAGGGTACTCAAACACTCTTATTGGATTTTTCAAATATGGTAAAAATGGCCAGAAAAGTCAAGTAAAAATATTTTTATGTTTTGATACTTTTACAACTTTTTAGTAATTTTTCAAGATTTCGTAGATTTTTTAAGATTTTCATAATGATTAAAATTAATGAATAAAGTAAATAATGCACAACCAAGAATATTTTTCAAATTTAAAATAGAAAATAAGCTCAAAATTCCTGGTTGTTAATTTCTGCAAAAAGGATAATTGGATATCAATGAAAAGAGACCAAGAGCACAATTTGGGTATTAAAAGATTTTATAATTTTTTTAGGGTATTTTTAGGGTTTTACACATTTTTAGAGGTATATAACAGATATAAAAGTGAAAATTGGATCGAAAATCAAATGATTCAAAATAAGGCTAATCTCTTTTTTTATTTATTTTTTAAAGTTATTTTCAAATTTTATGTATTTTCTAAGGAAAACAGGGAATTTTTGGTGAGTTTTTGAATATTTAATAATAGTAAATAATAGAGATAAATCAAACGAAAATTACTATATGAAGAACACGCTAGTAGAAGCTATTACTAATTTTAAGGGGATTTTTTGGTTAAGTTTGATATTTATTGCAGTAAAAAACATAAAATTAAAATTACTAGAAAATGAGGACCTACATGCAAATACTTTAAGTCTCAGGGCCTAACCATAACATCTAAGATATTCACAAGGGCCAAAGTACAAAATTTCCAACGAAAAACATGAGGCATAGAAAAACCAGGCTTAGAGGGACATAAATGCAAATTTCCAAAAGTTAAATCTATTTCATAACACATGAATGTTCAGGGTGAAACAAGCAAAATACCCAAATAAAATATGTGAATATGCACATGAGTACGATTAGGCAGGACTAAAATGCAAATATAGAAAACATGAGGTCCTTACTACAAATGTTTATAACTAATTTTTACATTTATACTAAATGGAAATAACAGAATAAGAGGGGGCTTAAGGGAAATATACCCCTACAGGCAGCGTGCGACACGTGGCTGACCTGACGTACAACTCTGATGGCTCTAGAAAAGATCTGATGGTGCAAGGAAAAGGGCATGACATGCTGCACATATCTGACGTAGATCTAATCGGACCTCTAGGACTTGGGCATGGGTGGGCCCTGATTAGAATTAGGGTGCGCCTCCTAATCCAATAGCTCTAAAGGAACCTAGATAAACTACGAAGAAAGCTCTACCATCGTTGCTTCTATCAGTGATATCTAGCGCTGCAGGGCTTGGATCGGTCAGTTATTGAGTCTAAGAGACTTCTAGCATGAATCCGTGTCGGAAGGGAGAATCTGATGACTCCGTGAAATGCTCAATGAATATATGGAGCTTGAATCGTCTGTACTTGCTCTGCAATTGAAGTTGAGGCTCGATCCGGCGCTCTCGCACGTACCTGGTTCTGCAAAAGAACTCAAGGCTCGGAGACGAAGCTTCGGCCGGCTTTATTTGGTAGAAACAACAAAGGAAGCGGTTTGGGAATGGATTCGACCTCCAATGAAAGTGATGTAAGGAGGTCCAACCCTAATCTCGACCCTACGACCAATCTTAGGGATGTTCAGTGTACGTTGGGAGATGAACGGTGATGTATCAAATGTATTGAAGCGGTTGGATTTGTGGCCAAAGCCTCCGACACGGTTGTAGAAGGTGTGGAGGCGGACGATGGTGGCGATGTGGAATCGACAGACAAATTACGAAATGGAAAAGATAGAAGGCTACCGGATGATTGGAAAAGGATGGCGGACAACGGGGGAGTGAATGATAGGGTAATGGCCTTGATTCTGCTGCGGGAGGCAGAAGAGGCATGTTGCGACGGAGACATCCGACCACATAACTGGTCCGACTAAACCAGCACAACTTAGGTGTCCACAAAGCTCCAAACGACGACCCTATCACTATTTGGAAGCTCAGGTGGAGGAAAATGCGGCAAGTAGCTAACTGGAGGCGTGGAGGGTTGGAGGAGATGATTTATAAGATTGCTAGAAGTTTGGAAGGTTCCTTTTAAAACCCATAATCTGAGGCAGATTGGGCACAACCTAGGTATCTGTGAAGGTCATGGATCCTTGGGAAGAATCGGGAGGGTGTTTCAATGAAAGAGGAGATCGGACCTGGGCTGGAGAGATTGGAGAAATCAGGTCCGTCGAACAGGTTCTCGGGTCGGACCTAGGAGGGAGGAGGATGACTCAAGTTAACGGACCTAGGTTGACCAATAGAAAAAAATGGAAATAAAAGAAAATTCAATTAAAAATAATAGATGGCCTTAAAATTAAAAATTACTAAAATGGAAAATGTTAGTTATTTTATAAGCTATTTTTTTTTGCGATTTTTAATAATTTTATTAATATATATTTTGGATCATACAATATATATATTAATATGTACATGTATAATATACCTATATAAAATATTTACATATTTTTATTTTATTATTTTTAAAAATCACATTATATTTTATATTTTATTTATTTACAAAATATTTTAAGAAGTATAAATAAGTTTTTATTGGATTTTTATAAGTTAAATATATGGGTTAATGAATTAGCGCTATGTACAATGTACACTTGTCTCTTTTGCATAATGAAGAGGTTATTTTATTTTTATTTTATTTTGTAATTTATATTTTTTTAATTTTATATTATTATTAGGAATATTTTACAAGGGTTTAAAATAAAAAATATAAAAAATTTATTCACAAAATAAATACATAAATGCAGGTGTAGGTACTGCACATCTGTACACAATTTAGTTATGCAAATATTTTTATTATTTAAGAAACATTTTTATTCACAATTTTTATCAAGGAAATAAATCAATTTGAGATCATTTATTGAGAAATAATATAGGTCTATGTTGTATACATGATAAATGAGGGATGATGTATAAAATGAATAAATAAAGAATAAATAATATATATAAGGTATTTTTGGATTATCTGAATATTAATAAATAAAGACACTATCTCCCCCGACATTATTCCTTGTCGATCAGGTCAATTACATCCTTATTTTATTTCTTTTCGTTTTCTTTTATTCTTTTTTCTTTTATTGTGAATAAATAAATGCTATGTAAGAAGTAATAACAAAACATGCACAATGCTAATTTATTGGATTTAATATATATTTACAGTTATTTTACATAGGGATTTCTATTAAAATAAAAGAAAAATAGATGTAAATCATGGATTCATCATTCCCCTATACTTTACCTTTGTTAGTCCCTTAGCAAACACTTATCTAAAAAGAAGTGAAAACAAAAATAAAGAAAAGAAAAAGGAAGAAAGAAGAATTAATAGTGATTATTAAACTTATCTTCATTAAAGTATGGAGCTCGGTCAAACCTTTGGATTATTAGTTTGGAGGAACCTTATTGAGAAATAGATTTAAGACTCAACAACCCTTAAGGTCCACAATTCTATGGTCAGGTCAACTCAACAGTCAGGTCAGAACAAGTCTACATACGCAAACTCATATGACTATGATTTTTAATTGTACAGTATATGTGGAATATAGCTCTTCACCTCAAAAGTGGCAAAGAAACAACCTCCCTCAACAAGGTAACCCTAGTCCCCCAGTCTAGCAACTCTTTCCTCGAGGAGCGGGGTATAAAATTTTAAGTTCAAGTGCAACCAGCTCGAGAAGAGGGGGAAAGAAATGAATGGATCATGGCTAGTGTAGCCACGTATCCCGTGGCGCTTGACCAGTGTAGCCAAGTCTCCTATTGCAAGCTTCAATGAGATGAGACAACAAATCACATAAGCTTTGCTTATTCAAGTATATACACTCTGGTAAGCATTTTATTTTGAATCAGGCATGTCCCATTTTTTGGAGTTTTTGCATCTTTTTAAAACTATATACAAACGTGTACATCATGTACATAAGGAGTTTTTCTTCTTGAGCCATAGACTATCCTTCTTTTGAAGCATTATTGCAACCCCACAACGTCCTGGCGTTAGACCTCATCGCGACTAGACCAGGTTGAAATGCACCACCCTCCCTAGACGAGGACGAGTGTTTCCACTAGTTGTTAGACACGCGTATGCAACCCCAAGCCAAAGGATTCTACCTCCTCACCACCTCATCTGTGTGGAGTAACATGTAAAGTGTGTGTCCTAGTCAAGCCACTATCTATAAGGGTCATGCGTGCCTCGAAATATTCTACTTAGACCAATCAAAATGACATTTGAAGATATCCTTGTGGACTCAAAGAATTAAGTTAGTAGACCTAAAAGGTCTCAACTCCAAATCATGTAAGGTTCCTATAAAGTTAAGTGGATTAAGGTTTCAACCAAGCTCCATTCTTCAATTTTATTCCAGACTAGTTTAAATGTCAACACGTTCTAAAGAATTCATATGCACATGCAAATACAAGTATTTACAAAAACTTCTTTCTCCAAATTTTTTTCAAGATATGAAAATTTTTATGGAATTTTTAATTTGTCATATTTTTAGGTACTTTGGTAAAGAATGAAAAGAAAGTATTTATAAACATTTACAAAACTTTGTGCATATTTACACAGATTTGTTTATAAAAAACTTTATACAAGATCTATACATATTTTGTACAAGATTTTTACAAAGAGAATGTTTACAAGTTTTATTTACAAGTTTTACAAGTTTATTTTATCTACAAATTTTATTAAAGGATTTTATATACAAAAGAATTTTATATACATAATTTAATTTACAAAAGTTTTTTATTTTACAAATAATTACACCTTTTAATCACACGTGGATTTTACAAAGTCACAAAATAATTTTTATACCCCTAATGTATAACCGACGTGACAAAATATTTTACAAAAAATTTACAAACCATTTAAAAAATTCAAAACATTTTTACAATAGATTTTTTAAAACTAGTTTTACAATTTTTCGAAAAGGTTTTTGCAAACATTTTATTTCAAATATTTTACAAACATTTGTACAATATATATATTTTTGATGCAAAAAAATTTACAAATATTTTACAGATAAGACAATTTTACAAACATTTGACAAATCTTTTGTACAAAAAAAAATTTCAATGTTTTTTACAAACATTTTTATAAAAGATTTTGCAAACAGTTTTGCAAATAATTTTTAAAATATTTTTATTCTAATTTTTTTAATACTGGACATATTATTAACACCAAAGTACGAGTTACAGATAAAGTATTTATACAATATATACGACACCACCTACACTTAGCTCGAACTATGTCCTCATAGTGATCATAGAGCGACAATGGAAGACATAACTCGTGCTAAGTATAGGAAAGTGAAAAAAATCCTATACTACAACGACTTAAAAGAATAAGATATAAAATGAAATAAAAGTCAGTGATCCCCCTAAACTTGGGATCAAGTAATCCTAAGTATAGAAGATTGTATAAGTGGGGAGGACCGAGGAAGAGAATGTACATGAAATCAATGACTTGACATGTCCCATATATACTTAAGGTGAAATATCCCCGTGTATAGAAAAAAATATCAACAGTGGAGGGATAAGTAAGAGAGCACTCAAAGAAATGAAAAACAGATATGATCTCCCCTATACTTTGAGTCGAATGTCCCTAAGTATAGACAACAAAACAGATGTAATAGAATAAAAAAATAAGAACAATACAAGTTCAACACCCCTCTATACTTAGGATAAAGCACCTCCTAAGTATAGCTAGAATCTTAAGTAAGACCGGGGTGTTAAACAAAAATGGAAGAATAAAAGAATAAATTAGAAAACATGGATATACAAAGAGGCTTATGGAAGTGTAAATCATGTACGAGATGAAAAATATGAGAATCAAAGAAAACATCTCATACAAAATGAATCAGGGCAACATCAACGGTCAACGATTCATGATCAAGAAAAGGCTTCAGGCATTGGCCATTTACCCAAAAGGTGGACTCAGAAGACAACTCGGATATGTCAATATTGGCATTGTCGTGCACCTTTCTGACTAGATATTATCCTTTCCACTTGCTCTGTAATTTCCCTGGAAATAATAACAACCTCGCATCAAATAGACCCCCTCTCTGATTTGACTCAAGCTACTTATGAGTGATGTGTGAATAATGCCATAACTTCACTTTGTCCTTATATTGTAGGCTACTCGAAAAAGCTATATGTCTAAGCTCCTACAGAGCTTCAACTCTGCTCTCCTTTGATCTCCTAGATTCTGGATTCAATAATATCTTTATGACTGCCCATAGTGACTTGTGCTTGATCTCAATAGGTAAGTAGCATTGCTTGCCTTAAACGAGTCAAAATGGAGATATACCCAAAGAGTCATGAAGGATGTCCAATAAACCCACAAGACCGAGTCCAATAGCTGTGACCAATCCTTTAAGTCTAGGCAGACAACCTCCTGCAATATCATCTTAATCTCCTGATTTGAAGCTTTAAAAAGACCATTTGTATGTGGTCGATATGGAGTAGCAATTCTATGGTCTATTCTGAACTCGATAGTGATGAATCTACATTTCATCATCTTTATTCTATCATTTTGGCCTTAAAAACCCTAGTGAATGCGTGTAAATAGGCTTAAATTAGGCATTTTAGCATTCATGCATATTTGTGTAAATAGTGTATAAAATGTGGTTTTTAAAGCCAAAATTATAGAATAAAGAAAAGAAAAGAAAAAGAATAAAATATTGTAAATATTTTATGACCCGAAACCCCGAGACCTTGGCATCTCGATGACTTGGTCGACAAGGAATAAAGTAGGGGGACATAAGGGCCAAAATACAACAAAAACACCTTTTATTTTATTCATTCTTTATTCATTTTGGGACCTATTTTTGGTTCCACATTTTATACCTCAAATAAAGCAACTTTGAAAATGAATGTTGTAGATAATTAAATAAACAAAAATACAAAATTGATTTCACTGAAAAATAATATATAGATAAAAATTTATGGTCTGAATAAAATTCCAGAATCCCAACTTCCCAGACCTGTATCTCCCAAATTAAAATATCCAAATGCATCAAATTCACCTTTAATTGTATATAACTTAAAATAAGCTATTTAATGATGGTGGTTTCGCATTTGGCGGAGCTACGGTTTGAAAGTTGAGTTTTGGACACCCATTGTATACTTGTACACATTAAAATATTCATTTTATTATTTATTAATTATCTTTACCATTTTATATTTTTATAACTTTGTAAATATTGTTTATAATATATTTGTACATTAAAATCAGAATAAAAACCTCAAGAAAATTAAAAAAATAAAATACTTATATATATTACATAGGTATAATACCTGTATCTATATCTATACAATAACACTTTTATTTTATTAAGTGTATAAACACCTCAGAAAAATCAAATAAAAATATATTTAATTGTATAAAAGTCTTCTATAAATTTATAAAATAAAAAACAAAAATAAATAAATTAAAAACACAAAATAAATAAAATACTTAAATATATAGATAATATACCTATAAGGGCTATAAAAGGTAACTTATAAATTTATACCTCATAAAAATAATTAAAATCCGTAATAAAATACTTTATAAAATTATAAACATTTTTTAATAATAAAAAATTAATTAAATTGTTTTCTATTTTTAATGATTTTACAATGTATTTTTTCAGGGTTTTTCCTGGTTGGTCCACGTAGACCAACCAGGAGGGTCCGAGAGTTGTCCGCGGGTCAACTCTCTAACCCGCCCCCTGCAGCTGTGTCAGAATGGTTTTTGGTCTATTTTCTCCATTTTTTCGAGGGTTGTCCGCTCCTCATTTCGTGTCAGTCTTCTTGACTTTTGTTCGTCGTTGGTCGAGGATGCTCGCCATATCTTTCCTCAGGCTGTGGAGCATCGATGCGAGCAGCGCACCTCGATTTTGGAGCCTACTCTACCACATTTTCAAAAAGCCCCCATCACCTTCCCTCGCCCTTTGAACCCCATTTGACCCTTGTTTTGGCTTGGTAGGCGAGCTCCAGATTGATCCCTGTGACAGGGGGATCTCCAGCTCCGCCCGTGTGTCCAAGCAAGGCATCGGTGAGCCATTCCACCCACCTCCGGCAAAGTGGCCGTCGAGGTCAAACCTTGGGCATCCTTGCCTTCGAGGTCTGTTTTCATTTATGTTTTCATGTGTTTTTAGCTTGCAGTAGTGTAGGATCACCTCCCCATATTTCGCTTCGCCTTCCATCCCTCGAATCATCTCATTCCGCCCTCACCGGAGCTTGCTCCGGCGGGTCTTTAAACCGTCGCCACTCCGCCGTTTTCGCCACCAGGGGGATCGTGGCCATTTGCCCGCGACCCCATGTAACCATCTCTTTTGCAGGACAAGCATCCCAATGCGCCTGGAGCAGTTTTGAGGGTGCGCTGGAGGTCTTTAGAGGCGCCGTGCTCTTCCACCGCCGCCGGCGTGCGCAAGTGCCTGCCACCCCGTTTTGAAGCTCCAGGCATATTTATGATGCCTGCAGGAATGAGTCCAGCCATTTTGGAAGCCTGAATAGGGTCGGAGGAGGAAGGACGGGGCCGGGGAAGCTCGCCCCTTAGCGAGTTCCTCCCGGTTCGTCGTCATCTTCTTCCTGCCGTCGGATCTGTCTGGATCTTCCCCGAGCGCAGCTGCTGTCGGATCTTCGTGTGGCCACAACCGTCGGATCATCAGAGCAACATCTAATCAGGGCCATCCACTACGCGAAGGGGTATCGGCTGATCTGGACACGACACGTGTCTAAGTGAGCATTCATCCGTCGTCCGTGCCCGCCGAAGACCTAGGTAATTTGCATTTCAACCCAGGACAATTTTGTAATTAGCAAACAATAGCTAAACTTTCCTTTGCATTTCTTATATTTTTGTAACAATTGCATAAAGCCCCTTGACGTTTTGAAATCTTTCTTTTAGGTCCTCGCCAGGTCACGTGCTTTACGCGCGTTACTTGGCAATTTTGCAAGAGGACCCCAGGGCCTTGTATTATTTATGTTTAGTACATGAACTACTCTAGGCAGTTATAATGTTTCTGGCGTATTTGCATTTAAGCCCCAAAGATTTCGATAATTGCTTATAGGCCCCTCCCAGGCGCGCGTGCCTAGGCACGTGAGCTTGGCATTTTTTGTAGGCATATCCTCGGTCTTGTGGCTATTTATTATTAGTCCAGAGAGTTTTCAATTGAGTTACGTATTTTGTGGACATTTTATGTTTTAGCCCTTGGACTTTCTACATATTACCAAAATACCCCCGCCAGCATGATGTTCCTTTATGTTTCCTCTATTTTTTGCATGCATGTATAAATGCCTAAAAAATCCACAAACATTAATTTAAGTTCATGTTAACTTGTGCTGCCATGTCATATATTTATTTTTCATTTTTCTTGCATTTTAATATTTATAAAAATTCAAAAATACTCATTTTCAGCATTATTTGCATTAGAAAATACATAAAAATTATAAAAACATCCCAGAAAATTCCCAAATATATATATATATATTACATATTTTAGTGTGTTTTAGTTTAAGACTAAAAATCACTAAAAAATATAAAATAAAACTCTTAAAAATTATAAAACCACAAAAACCTTTATAAAAATATTAAAAAATCATAAAAAAGCCTAAAAATACAAACTCTATTTCCAAATTTTCTCTATTTTATTGTCTTTCATTTTAAATTAATTTTGGAAAATTTTGTCACTGTTTACTAGTTTTCATTCCCACTTTAATTTCGTCCAGCAAGTTATTTCACTGCTTATTAGTATTTTTGACTTTAAAAATAACAAAAAATAAGAAAAATCTAGAAAAATCACAAAAACATTATAAAAATATAAAAAAGACCAAAAATATTTTATTTCCTAATTTTTGAGTATTTTCCCTATTTTTATTAATCCATTATCTACCTCTCTCTTATATTGGATATATATTCTATTATTGAAAAAGAAAATATAAGAAAATATAAAATATAAAAATAAAATATAAAATCAGTAAATTAAAAATCAAAATATAAAAATATAAAATCAAAAATTAAATAAAAATATATAAAATAAAAAACCCACAAAAGCATAGCTTGAATAGACATTTGATCACAATCACACATTTTGAGCATTTTGCCTCGTTCTATCTGTCTGCTCCCTATGTTCAACCTCTACACATACTTGCACCTATACACATCTTTGTTGTAGAGTTATAATAAATTTTAACTCCGCACCACTTTTCATTGCTTGATTTCTTTTGTGGGTTAATTGTTGATTAATTGAGGTTTCGTGAGCGGTCGCTCAACGACACTGTGGTCCCTCCTTGTGTGGACTACTTTAGACCCTCTCCAAACCTCGATTATCAAATGGCGCCGTTGTCGGGGAGCAACAACGCGTAGTTCGGTTTTTGTTTGTGATTGTGATCGTTCGTCTGTTTCACGGTTTTTATTTTCACTCTTTTTATTTTCCTTATTTGTGATATATCTATTGAATTGTCTAACCACCCCCTTGTTTAACTTTGTGCGAGGTACGCGGATCGAGGGAGGCACTCTTTTCTAGGAGCGATGGTGCTCCCACGAGAGGCAGCTTTGGCTTCGCATCAAGGCGGACTTGGAGGGAATTCTGAAGACAACTCCTTGGCATTTATTTTCCTGCATTTATTTTTGTAATTTTAGTGAGAGAGAGAGAGACCACTATTTATTGTAATAATACATGTACACCGAACTTTGGACTCTTGAGCCTAATTTCCAGGTGTTTGTACACCTGGGGGCTCACTGCGGTTTTTACGGTTTTTCATCGCATTTTTTTACTTTGTTTTCCGATTTTCGTTTTTATTTATTTTGTGTGATTGAGCCCCTAGTTTTAGGATTGCTTGCGATAGATTAAGGCCAAACACCTAAATATATCTTGCATGTACTTATAGCCGCGTTTGGACTTAGTCAAACTATAAAACCGTCACATCATCATCTTCGAGCCTTCGTGCCGTGAGCCCACCCTGCCAAGCACTGCTCCTGAACTCTATTTGTCAAGAGGAGGAGGGGTGAGCCTAGACCGGACTCTTTGATTGAGGATCAGTGGCCGACTTGTGGTTCTTCACGATAATAGCAATTTCTGAAACTTAGGGCGATTTCATCGGCTTGCATTTTCATATAGAATAGGTTTCAATTCTGCTGAGTATCCTTGCATGTAGAGTGCTGGAGGCAAGGTGAGCATTTACGGTTTAACATACATCATCGTTTTGCCGCTTGCATTGCTTTTCCGTCTCTCTACCTCTGATTTTACCAACCTAGGTGCTAAGTAAAATTGACTCCTCGTTAGGTTCGTGCATTTCTCACTAAAAATCCAAAAAAAGTGATAACCAATAAAATTGAGACTGCTAATATTACTTGACCCTAAAAAAGATCAAAAAGAAAAATATTGTCTGGGGGCGAGTAGTCCCATCATTGTCTTCGTTTTACATTGCTCGCGCACACACTAAGGATAGTGCCCAAATCCCATTCAGCCCCCTAAGTGTGTGTGCAATCTTTGACTTCTCACCTAACTCTAAAGATAGACAAGATAAAAAGACCGACTTTTCAGTCTCTACCGAGTTGAGTAGGTGAATTGAGGGTTTGCATTCTTTTTATTTTTGTTTGTGATTGTTTTGTGTGTGTCCTCGATCGCTTTTGTGCACTTACGCCTTTTCTTCACTCGTTTGACTTGACCTTCGTGCTCTCCCGACTATCATTTTCCCTTTTGATTCGAGATGGCCAATTGGAGTATATTTTGTCCGGACTTTGCGGACACCTCGGTCGATCCAACCGGTCCACCTCACTTTTTCCAGGAGGACTTTGCTCCTGATTTTTGTACATATCCGACCAACCCACTATTTCAGGATTCGGACCTTGACTTTCACCAATCATTTCCACCACCATCACCCTCACATTTCGATAACCCACTCTTCCTTGAGTATCCTGATCCGGAATGTGATTTTTGTCCACACCCACCACCCACATTCGACACACCTGATCATGAGATTTTGGAGTCACCTTTCATGGTATCCAAACTTGAGACCTTGAATCAGATGATGGAGCATATGAATTTGAGGATCACTGATCTTACTAGTTCAAATAAGAACCAGAATGTCGCTCCATTCTTTGAGGATATGGATTCATTTGAGGACGACCATGAGAGCTTGCAATCGCCCAAAACACAAAAAATGAGGAAATTTCAAAAATCCAAAAAGATTTCGGGAGACTCATGATCGAGCCAGACTGTGAGGAGAGGTACCACTTGCCAGAACCTTTGACCACACAGTCTTTCACACCCGGTCCCATCTTTGACCCCGAGGATGCCGCTGTACAGAATGCTCTTGGCATGCCTCATGTTTATGATGATTCCGACTTCCTCCCTTATATGGAGGAAGTCCAAAAATTCAAAAAAATATTGTCTGAACCCGAAGTGGTGGCCACTATTCATGAGATCATCCGTGCCCCACTTCAGCAGGCCATGACCCAATTATCTGCTCCACTTCCCAAGAAAAGAAAGTGGAGGAGCAGATCTGAGCGTCACATCTTGACCATGGCCACTGCTCACGCCATCACACACCGTCCCATTCCTAGGAAAAAGGACACTGCCACACCTTTCATTAGCTGCACCATCTCTGACCACACATGTGATCACACTCTCCTAGACGGCGGTGCTTCGATTAGCATCATACCCTTCTTGTTGGTACAGTCTCTTCACCTAGGGCCTCCCAAGAAGACCAGGATGATCGTTCAGTTTGCTGATGGATCAATAAAGAGGCTGAAGGGTATCCTTGAAAACGCTATCATTTCGATTCAGGGCACTAGCTATACAGTTGATTTTGTTGTATTTCCCATGGAGACCTCCACAGGAGATTATTCTCCAATCATCATGGGACGAACATTCCTCGCCTCTGCGAGGGTCGTTATTGATTACGGATCGGGAGAGATTCGCTTCCGTCCTGCTGACGAGAGCGAAGTATCGATCACCGCACCCACAGCTGACTAGAGACCTGCACCTGATGCGACCACACCTGTTCTGGTTGACCTCGAGGACCATGATCTTGACGACACTATCAAAGAATTTTGCTGCTTATTGGATTCCACTGAGACCCGAGAATTCGTCCCTGTTGAGGAAGACTCGGATATCATGGATCTCAACGTTCCTTCTTCTAGGAATTGGCATTGTGTTGATGACATCCGCGGGATTTACACGATTGACACCTTAGAGCGGAGGGCATATGTAGAGACTAGGTAGGACGGACACGTTTTGACTACTTCTACTGATGAGTCCGCTCCTGTCCATGTAGATACTGATAAGCAAAAGGCCGAATTTGATTTGATCGCTTTTATTCAAGAATACGGGCCTTTTGATGAAAAAGATGATCCAGTTGAGATTATAGAGGACGAACAGAGCTCGACTACTTCCACCGATGAGTTCGTGCCTTTTGATTTTGACCTAGACGACACCTCGCAGGACGACTCCGAGTACACTATTTCCGATGATGATGAGTTCGTCCCACTTCACTTTGACACTAGCGAGACTTCCAAGGCCGGACCTAGCCGTACTTCTTCCACTCTCTAGTCTGTACCTTCATACCCTAGGGCCCCTGAGGATCTTCACTCTGTCGACCCTGATCGGCTTCCGTCCATTGTGGACCCGATGTCGACTTGCACCACACTAGATCCATTCCTCAGCGGTCTCGCAAGAAGGTTCGCTTTCTGCCTTCTTGATCATTTGTACATCCACCTCTGTTGTATATTCACTTTTGTGTACCTCTATTTTCTCCACTGTATTGCTCGACCACCCATTCTCGTGTTTGCCTTGCTTAGGATGTACCTTGTCCTAAGTATAGGGGGATTGGACGAGCCGAGTGTTCTCTCATCGTTCCGTTTCATTACTCCTGTTGTTGCCTATACTTAGGGCTTCTTTTACCCTAAGTATAGGGGGAGTGGTGTGTACATCCTCACGATCTCCTCTCTTCCATCTTCTGATTTCTTTTCTTCTTTTCTTCTTTTCTTCTTTTCCTTTTCTATCTTCTTTTTCTACCAAAAAGGTGCTAACCCTTGTTGTAAGTCTTCTATACTTAGGATGTACTTTGTCCTAAGTATAGGGGGGTGTGCACCCCGAGTTTTCATTCTTTTCGATCCTCTCCATTGTCTCCTCTTCTTGTCTATACTTAGGGATATCTTACCCTAAGTATAGGGGGTGACAATCTGAGTATGATCTGTTCATTCCCACCCTTGACCCTCCCTGCCTTGTGTACAGTCTGCTATACTTTGGATTATTTGATCCTAAGTATAGGGGGGACGGTCAACTTCTCATTCTTTTGTTCATTCGTTCGTTCATTTCTCCATTCATTTATTGTTTAGATTTTCCTATACTCAGTACGAGTTATGTCTTCTCTTTTCTCTCTGATCTATGAGGACATAGCTCAAGCTAAGTATAGGGGGTCGTATATACTACGTATATACTTTAGCCATAACTCGTACTTTCGTATTTTTCTTAATAATATGGCTTATAATTCTTTAAAATTCATTAAAAACCATAATAAAAAGATGTTGATCATTCCTCAAAATTCTTTGTGTATTTACTGATTAATAAATCAAGTGAAAATGTTTTTTGCAAAATGTTTGAAAAATAGTTTGAAAATCATTGTGAAAATCTATTGAAAATTATTTTGAAAACATTTTGTTACATGTTTTCAACCTTTGTAAAAATATTTTGTTTGAACAATTTATTTTCTTTGTGTGAAATAAAAAGTTTAAAAAATGATTTGCAAATGGTTTGAAAAATGGTTGCAAAAATATTTGAAAAATTCATATATACTATTTGAAAACCTTTGCAAAATGATTTTCAAATGTCTGTACATGA